>CM069135.1:8741405-8766405 GCA_035221665.1 Okamejei kenojei
GGCGCTATGAGTGGTCATTGGCACCTGGGCAACCGCTAATTCCGAGCCCTGTAAAGGGTTCCAAGATGTTGTGGCGATTAGTGAAACATGGTTGTAGGGTGGCTGTAATTGGAAACTAAATATTCCAGGACTTCGTTGCTTCATGTGTGATATAATTGGAGGGGAAAGAGGTGGAGGTGTTGCATTGCTTGTCGGGGAAGATATTACAGCAATGCTTTGGCAGGATAGATTGGAGGGCTCGTCTAGGGAGGTTATTTGGGTGGAACTGAGAAATGGGAAAGGTGCAGCAATACTTGTAGGGGTGTATAGGGAGGTTTCATGGCAGTCGGGTCACGACCCATGACCCGTACTGTTGCTACGCTATGCCAAGTGGAGTACACGCGATGAACTTCAGGTAATCATTTACCATTGTTTCCAGCGTAGCGGGCCCGTTAAAACCCGCCAAAATTGTCAATTTTTGTGCTGTAAATCATTATGGAAATCGGGATAAGCGTGAGAGACATTTAGCCTACTTCAGAATTCCAAAAGTGAGGAGAAATGACGGTAGCTAGAAGCGAGAGCTGAAGGGACAACAACCGCCAAAGTGCTGGGCGAACATTGGCCGTTTGCTCACTGCATTTCATCAACTATGGCATTATTTGTGTTTTTTCTTGATTCCTTTGGCATCTAAAAAGTTTCAGAAGTGATAAATCTGTCTGTAAAATTTTAAAATCGCCCATGGTTCTCAAGTGGGTTTTTACATACAAAAAGAAAACGCCTCTGAAGCAAAATGTACAGCCAGATTTATCACTTCCGAGACTTCTTAAATACCAAAGGAATCAAGAAAAAACATAAATAATGCCTTACTGTTGCAAACCCGATAATTCCCAATATTTTCAATTCCGATATCTGCACGGCCAATGTTTGCCAAGCACTTTAGCTGCTGCTGTCCCTTCAGCTCTCGCTTCTCTTTACCTTCATTTCGCTTCACTTTTGGAATTCTGAAGTTGGGTACATGTCTCTCACGCTTACCCCGACTTCCACAATTTTTTTAATAGCGCACAAAATTCAACATTTTGGCGGTTTTTAATAGGTAGGAAATTATGCGTTTCTTGCATTAATAACATATAACGGAAGCTGCGATGTCCTCCAGATGGATTGAGCGGCTCCGTGCGTCAAGCCCTATGACCCAGTGACCTTGCGTGCAACTCCCCTATTATAGACTGCCTAATGGGGAGTGAGAATTGGAAGAGCAAATATGGAAGGAGGTAGCAGATACTAGTAGTAAGCACAAGGTAGTGATAGTGGGAGATTTCAATTTTCCACACATACAGTCCTCTCGCTTAACTTTTTTTCCCTGTTGCCAGCCGGGCAACCTTGACAGCTTTTTAGGTTGCCAAATAACAATTTAGGTGGTCATTTAAGACAGTTTGCATGACGCGTGCGATAATGTGCTCGGACGAAGTGCGTAGTTACCAGTCGGAATTATGCTCAATGAAGCATTCACATATTATGTTCAAGAAGGAACTGCAGATGCTGGAAAATCGAAGGTAGACAAAAGTGCTGGAGAAAGTCAGCGGGTGCAGCAGCATCTATGGAGCGAAGGAAATAGGCAACGTTTAAGGCCGAAACCCATCAGTCTGAAGAAGGGTTTCGGCCCGAAACGTTGCCTATTTCCTTCGCTCCATAGATGCTGCCGCATCCGCTGAGTTTCTCCAGCACTTTTGTCTACATTCACATATTATTTCTGCTTCAAATAACTCACAAACTAAACATATTCACCAATCAAGACATGATATATACCACAATGACATGCAGCAAAATTATAATACAATATCTCAACTCTTTTTACACATTGCAATTAATGCAATTTCTATTAGTTCTTTCCACTTCCAAACAAAAATTTGGTCGGATTATTCAGCATATGATCAACCTGTGTCAATAAATCCTGGACCATGGTAACATATATGCTTAACCATGCACACTACAGATTGTTGCAAGCATGTTTTCTGTGAAGGACGGAAAATTGCCATGACATGGCCATAGCATGGGTCGTTATTGCTACTGGCACAGAAACACTCTGGCTTCCCACATAATTTATCCACAACAAAATATACAGGTTGCAAGCAAATGTCTAAAGGCATTTTATGATAATAGCTGTTAAAACCGACTATACCCATCTGACAGGTTAAACATTACACTAACTGACAAGAGATGGCCAAAGGACATAACTGCAGCAAATGTTCTTTTGGTAATGTTGTTTAAAGGTGTCAAAACAAATAATAACGCTGGGAGCTGAACATCCAGGGATATTCAATATTCAGGAAGGATAGACAGAGAGGAAAAGGAGGTGGGGTAGCGTTGCTGGTTAGAGCGGAGATTAACGCAATAGAAAGGAATGACATTAGCTTGGAGGATGTGGAATCGATATGGGTGGAGCTGCGAAACACTAAGGGGCAGAAAACGCTAGTGGGTGTTGTGTACAGGCCACCTAACAGTAGTAGTGGAGTTGGGGATGGCATCAAACAGGAAATTAGAAATGCGTGAAACGAAGGTAAAACCGTTATAATGGGTGACTTCAATCTACATATAGATTGGGTGAATCAAATTGGCAGGGGTGCGGAGGAAGAGGATTTCTTGGAATGTATGCGGGATAGTTTTCTAAACCAACATGTGGAGGAACCAACGAGAGAGCAGGCTATTCTAGACTGGATATTGAGTAGTGAGGAAGGGTTAGTTAACAGCCTTGTTGTACGTGGCCCCTTGGGCAAGAGTGACCATAATATGGTTGAGTTCTTCATTAGGATGGAGAGTGACATTGTTAATTCAGAAACACGGGTCCTGAACTTAAAGAAAGGTAACTTTGAGGGTATGAGACGTGAATTGGCCAAGATCGACTGGCAATTGATTCTTGAAGGGTTGACGGTGGATATGCAATGGAAGGCATTTAAAGACTGCATGGATGAACTACAACAATTGTTCATCCCAGTATGGCAAAAGAATAAACAGGGAAGGTGGCGCATCCGTGGATAACGAGGGAAATCAGGGATAGTATCAAAGAAAAAGATGAAGCGTAGAACTTAGCCAGAAAAAGCAGCCTACCAGAGGACTGGGAAAAATTCAGAGACCAACAGAGGAGGACAAAGGGGTTAATTAGGAAAAGGAAAATGGAGTATGAAAGAAAACTGTCAGGAAACATAAAAACTGACTGCAAAGGTTTTTATCGATATGTGAAGCGCAAAAGATTAGTTAAAACAAATGTAGGTCCCTTGCAGTCAGAAACGGGTGAATTGATCATGGGGAACAAGGACATGGCAGACCAATTGAATAACTACTTTGGTTCTGTCTTCACTAAGGAAGACATAAATAATTTGCCGGAAATAGCAGGGGATCGCGGGTCAAATGAGATGGAGGAAATGAGTGAAATCCAGGTTAGCCGGAAAGTGGTGTTAGGTAAATTGAATGGATTAAAGGCCGATAAATCCCCAGGGCGGATAGGCTGCATCGCTGGGAAATTAAGGAAGTAGCCCCAGAAATAGCAGATGCCTTAGTGATAATTTTTTTAAACTCTTTAGATTCTGGAGTAGTTCCTGAGGATTGGAGGGTAGCTAATGTAACCCCACTTTTTAAAAAGGGAGGGAGAGAGAAAACGGGGAATTACAGACCAGTTAATCTAACATCGGTAGTGGGGAAACTGCTAGAGTCAATTATTAAAGATGGGATAGCAGCGCATTTGGAAAGTGGTGAAATCATTGGACAAAGTCAGCATGGATTTACTAAGGGAAAATCATGTCTGACGAATCTTATTGAATTTTTTGAGGGTGTAACTAGTAGAGTGGATAAGGGAGAAGCAGTGGATGTGTTATATCTGGACTTTCAGAAGGCTTTCGACAAGGTCCCACACAAGAGATTGGTATACAAACTTAAAGCACACGGTATTGGTGGTTCAGTATTGATGTTGATAGAGAACTGGCTGGCAGACAGGAAGCAAAGAGTAGGAGTGAACGGGTCCTTTTCAGGATGGCAGGCAGTGACTAGTGGGGTGCCGCAAGGCTCAGTGCTGGGACCCCAGCTATTTACAATATACATTAATGATTTGGACGAGGGAATTAAATGCAACATCTCGAAGTTTGCGGATGACACAAAGCTGGGGGGCAGTGTTAGCTGTGAGGAGGATGCTAGGAGGCTGCAGGATGACTTGGATAGACTGGGTGAGTGGGCAAATGCATGGCAGATGCAGTATAATGTGGATAAATGTGAGGTTATCCACTTTGGTGGCAAAAACAGAAGGTAGACTATTATTTGAATGGTGACCGATTAGGAAAAGGGGAGATGCAGCGAGACCAGGGTGTCATGGTACACCAGTCATTGAAAGTAGGCATGCAGGTGCAGCAGGCAGTGAAGAAAGCGAATGGTATGTTGGCATTCATAGCAAAGGGATTTGAGTACAAGAGCAGGGAGGTTCTACTGCAGTTGTACAGGGTCTTGGTGAGACCACACCTGGAGTATTGCGTACAGTTTTGGTCTCCTAATCTGAGGAAAGACATTCTTGCCATAGAGGGAGTACAGAGAAGGTTCACCAGACTGATTCCTGGGATGGCACGACTTCCAAATGAAGAAAGACTGGATAGACTCGCTTGTACTCGCTGGAATTTAGAAGATTGAGGGGTGATCTCATAGAGACTTACAAAATTCTTAAGGGGTTGGACAGGCTAGGTGCAGGAAGATTGTTTCCGATGTTGGGGAAGTCCAGGACAAGGGGTCACAGTTTAAGGATAAGGGGGAAGTCTTTTAGGACCGAGATGAGAAAATCGTTTTTCACACAGAGAGTGGTGAATCTGTGGAATTCTCTGCCACAGAAGTGAGGCCAATTCGTTGGCCATATTTAAGAGGGAGTTAGATGTGACCCTTGTGGCTAAAGGGATCAGGGGGTATGGAGAGAAGGCAGGTACAGGATATTGAGTTGGATGATCAACCATGATCATATTGAATGGCGGTGCAGGCTCGAAGGGCCGAATGGCCTGCTCCTGCACCTAATTTCTATGTTTCGATGTTGCTATGAATTAAAACAAATTTGATTGCATTCTGTTATCAATCATAGTCAATGTTCGTTCTGAAGACTATGAAGCACAATAGGGTCAGGGGGTGTGTGAATCAGTGAGGGGTAGATGGATGTGGTTGGTGTGTGTGGTTGGTGTGTGTGGTGTGTGTCTGTGTGGTTGGTGTGTGTCTGTGTGGTTGGTGTGTGTCTGTGTGGGTGTGTGGTTGGGGTGTGTGTGTGTTTGGTGTGTGTGTGGTGTGTGTTGTGGTTGGTGTGTGCGTGCGTGGTTGTGTGTGTTGTGTTGTGTTGTGGTTGGTGTGTTGCGGTTGGTGTGCGTGTGTTGCGGTTCGTGTGTGTGTGTTGTTGGTGTGTGTGTGTTGCGGTTGGTGTGTGTGTGTGTGTTGCGGTTGGTGTGTGTGTGTGTGTGTTGCGGTTGGTGTGTGTGTGTGTTGCGGTTTGTGTGTGTGTGTTGCGGTTGGTGTGTGTGTGTGTTGCGGTTGGTGTGTGTGTGTGTTGCGGTTGTGTGTGTGTTGCGGTTGGTGTGTGTGTGTGTTGCGGTTGTGTGGTTTGGTGTGTGTGTGTTTCGGTTGGTGTGTGTGTGTGTTTCGGTTGGTGTGTGTGTGTGTTGCGGTTGGTGTGTGTGTGTGTGTTGCGGTTGGTGTGGTGTGTGTTGCGGTTGGTGTGTGTGTGTGTTGCGGTTGGTGTGTGTGTTGCGGTTGGTGTGTGTGTTGCGGTTGGTGGGTGTGTGTGTGTTGCGGTTGGTGGGTGTGTGTGTGTTGCGGTTGGTGGGTGTGTGTGTGTTGCGGTTGGTGTGTGTGTGTTGTGGTTGGTGTGTGTGTGTTGTGGTTGGTGTGTGTGTGTGTTGTGGTTGGTGTGTGTTTGTGTTTTGGTTGGTGTGTGTTTGTGTTGTGGTGTGTGGTTGTGTGTGTGTGTGTGTTGTGGTGTGTGTGTGTGTGTGTGTGTTGTGGTTGGTGTGTGTGTTGTGGTTGGTGTGTGTGTTGTGGTTGGTGTGTGTGTGTTAACAACCATATAACCATATAACAATTACAGCACGGAAACAGGCCCCCTCGGCCCTTCTAGTCCGTGCCGACCATTTGTTTTTTCTCCTAGTCCCATTTACCTGCACTCAGACCATACCCCTCCATTCCCTTCACGTCCATATACCTATCCACTTTACTTTTAAATGTTAAAATCGATCCTGCCTCCACCACTTCTGCTGGAAGCTCATTCCACACAGCCACCACCCTCTGAGTAAAGAAGTTCCCCCTCACGTTACCCCTAAACTTCTGTCTCTTAATTCTCATGTCATGCCCTCTTGTTTGAATCTTCCCTACCCTCAATGGGAAAAACGTATCCACGTCAACTCTGTCTATCCCTTTCATCATTTTAAAGACCTCAATCATTTTAAAGACCTCAATCAAGTCCCCCCTTAACCTTCTGCGCTCCAAAGAATAAAGACCTAACTTGTTCAACCTTTCTCTGTAACATAGTTGCTGGAACCCTGGCAACATTCTAGTAAATCCCCTCTGTACTCTCTCTATTTTGTTGACATCCTTCCTATAATTAGGCGACCAAAATTGTACACCATACTCCAGAATTGGTCTTACCAATGCCTTGTACAATTTTAACATTACTTCCCTACTCCTATATTCAATGCTCTGATTTATAAAGGCCAGCACACCAAAGGCTTTCTTTACCACCCTATCTACATGCGATTCCACCTTCAGGGAACTATGCACAGTTATTCCTAGATCCCTTTGTTCCACAGCATTCCTCAATTCCCTACCATTTACCATGTACGTCCTATTTTGATTTGTCCTGCCAAGATGTAGCACTTCACACTTAATAGCATTAAACTCCATCTGCCATCTTTCAGCCCACTTTTCCAAATGGCCCAAATCTCTCTGTAGACTTTGAAAATCTACTTCATTATCCACAACACCACCTATCTTAGTATCATCTGCATACTTACTTATCCAATTTTCCACTCCATCATGGTGTTGTGGTTGGTTGTGTGTGTTATGGTTGGTGTGTGTGTGTTACGGTTGGTGTGCGTGTGCGTGTGTTGTGGTTGGTGTTGGTGTGTGTGTGTGTTGCGGTTGGTGTGTGTGTGTGTGTGTGTGTTATGGTTGGGTGTGTGTGTTACGGTTGGTGTGTGTGCGTGTGCGTGTGTTGTGGTTGGTGTTGGTTGTGTGTGTGTGTGTGTGTGTGTTGCGGTTGGTGTCTGTGTTGCGGTTGGTGTGTGTGTTGCGGGTTGGGGGGTGTGTGTGTTGCGGTTTGTGTGTGTGTGTTGCGGTGTGTGTGTGTGGTTGGGGGTGTGTGTGTGTGTTGCGGTTGGGGTGTGTGTGTGTGTTGCGGTGTGTGTGTGTGTGTGTGTGTGTGTGTGTTGCGGTTGGTGTGTGTGTGTGTTGCGGTTGGGGGTGTGTGTGTGTGTGTTGCGGTTGGGGGGTGTGTGTGTGTGTTGCGGTTGGGGGTGTGTGTGTGTTGCGGTTGGGGTGTGTGGTGTGTTGCGGTTGGTGTGTGTGTGTGTTGCGTTGTGTGTGTGTGTGTGTGGGTGTGTGTGTGTGTTGCGGTTGGGGGTGTGTGTGGTTGCGGTGGGGGGTGTGTGTGTGTTTGCGGTTGGGGGGTGTGTGTGTGTTTGCGGTTGGGGGGGTGTGTGTGTGTTGCGGTTGGGGGGTGTGTGTGTGTGTTGCGGTTGGGGGGTGTGTGTGTGTGTTGCGGTTGTGTGTGTGTGTGTGTGTGTGTTGCGGTTGTGTGTGTGTGTGTGTGTGTGTGTTGTGGTTGGTGTGTGTGTGTGAGATACAGTTTCACACCTAAAGCAGGGCTCTCGCTAACTTTTTTTCCCTTTTGCCAGCCGGTCATTGAGGATGGCTTGCATGACGCATGCGATAATGTGCTCGGACGAAGTGCGTAGTTATCAGTCAGAATTATACCCAGTTATACACGTCGAGGCCGGGAGGAGGGAGGGAGGGGGAGGCCTCGGCTTGCGGGAGGGTTTGTTTTGAAAGCGCCGTTAGCGGGTTTACAAGCAAAGGCCGTTTTCAGGCCGGGCAGGGTGCGGGAGGAGGAGGAGATGGAGCCGCTGTCGCGGCCGCTGCTGCAGCTGTGCGGTGCCCGTCATTCGCTCCGACCCTTCCTCACCCCGCATCTGGTATCTTTGCCCCGCACAGCCATCGCCGACACGAGACGTTGCTTTCCTTTTCTCCAGAGATGCTGCCTGACCCGCAGAGTTACTCCAGTTTTTTGTGTCTATCTTCGGTACAAACCAGTATCTGGTTGCCAAGCCGGGCAAAATGACTCGGTGTTTAGGTTGCCCGGCGGCGCTTTGAGTGGTCATTGGCACCTGGGCAACCGCTAATTCCGAGCCCTGTAAAGGGTTCCAAGATGTTGTGGCGATTAGTGAAACATGGTTGTAGGGTGGCTGTAATTGGAAACTAAATATTCCAGGACTTTGTTGCTTCATGTGTGATATAATTGGAGGGGCAAGAGGTGGAGGTGTTGCATTGCTTGTCGGGGAAGATATTACAGCAATGCTTTGGCAGGATAGATTGGAGGGCTCGTCTAGGGAGGTTATTTGGGTGGAACTGAGAAATGGGAAAGGTGCAGCAACACTTGTAGGGGTGTATAGGGAGGTTTCATGGCAGTCGGGTCACGACCCATGACCCGTGCTATGCTATGCCAAGTGGAGTACACGTGATGAACTTCAGGTAATCACTTACCATTGTTTCCAGCGTAGCGGGCCCGTTAAAACCCGCCGAAATTGTCAATTTTTGTGCTGTAAATAATTATGGAAATCGGGATAAGCGTGAGAGACATTTAGCCTACTTCAGAATTCCAAAAGTGAGGAGAAATGACGGTAGCTAGAAGCGAGAGCTGAAGGGACAACAACCGCCAAAGTGCTGGGCGAACATTGGCCGTTTGCTCACTGCATTTCATCAACTAAGGCATTATTTGTGTTTTTTCTTGATTCCTTTGGCATCTAAAAAGTTTCAGAAGTGCTAAATCTGTCTGTAAAATTTTAAAATCGCCCATGGTTTTCAAGTGGGTTTTTACATACAAAAAGTAAACGTCTCTGAAGCAAAATGTACAGCCAGATTTATCACTTCCGAGACTTCTTAAATACCAAAGGAATCAAGAAAAAACACAAATAATGCCTTACTGTTGATGAAATGCAGTAAGCAAACCCGATAATTCCCAATATTTTCAATTCCGATATCTGCACGGCCAATGTTTGCCAAGCACTTTAGCTGCTGCTGTCCCTTCAGCTCTCGCTTCTCTTTACCTTCATTTCGCTTCACTTTTGGAATTCTGAAGTTGGGTACATGTCTCTCACGCTTACCCCGACTTCCACAATTTTTTTATAGCGCACAAAATTCAACATTTTGGTGGTTTTTAATAGGTAGGAAATTATGCGTTTCTTGCATTAATAACATATAACGGAAGCTGCGATGTCCTCCAGATGGATTGAGCGGCTCCGTGCGTCAAGCCCTATGACCCAGTGACCTTACGTGCAACCCCCCTATTATAGACTGCCTAATGGGGAGCGAGAATTGGAAGAGCAAATATGGAAGGAGGTAGCAGACATTAGTAGTAAGCACAAGGTAGTGATTGTGGGAGATTTCAATTTTCCACACATACAGTCCTCTCGCTTAACTTTTTTTCCCTGTTGCCAGCCGGGCAACCTTGACAGCTTTTTAGGTTGCCAAATAACAGTTTAGGTGGTCATTTAAGACAGTTTGCATGACGCATGCGATAATGTGCTCGGACGAAGTGCGTAGTTACCAGTCGGAATTATGCTCAATGAAGCATTCACATATTATGTTCAAGAAGGAACTGCAGATGCTGGAAAATCGAAGGTAGACAAAAGTGCTGGAGAAAGTCAGCGGGTGCAGCAGCATCTATGGAGTGAAGGAAATAGGCAACGTTTAAGGCCGAAACCCATCAGTCTGAAGAAGGGTTTCGGCCCGAAACGTTGCCTATTTCCTTCGCTCCATAGATGCTGCCGCATCCGCTGAGTTTCTCCAGCACTTTTGTCTACATTCACATATTATTTCTGCTTCAAATAACTCACAAACTAAACATATCACCAATCAAGACACGATATATACCACAATGACATTCAGCAAAATTATAATACAATATCTCAACTCTTTTTTACACATTGCAATTAATGCAATTTCTATTAGTTCTTTCCACTTCCAAACAAAAATTTGGTCGGATTATTCAGCATATGATCAACCTGTCAATAAATACAGGACCATGGTAACATATATGCTTAACCATGCACACTACAGATTGTTGCAAGTATGTTTTCTGTGAAGGACGGAAAATTACCATGACACGGCCATAGCATGGGTCGTTATTGCTATTGGCACAGAAACACTCTGGCTTCCCACATAATTTATCCACAACAAAATATACAGGTTGCAAGCAAATGTCTAAAGGCATTTTATGATAATAGCTGTTAAAACCGACTATACCCATCTGACAGGTTAAACATTACACTAACTGACAAGAGATGGCCAAAGGACATAACTGCAGCAAATGTTCTTTTGGTAATATTGTTTCAAGGTGTCAAAACAAATAATAACGTTGGGAATTAAAACACATTTGATTGCATTCTGTTACCAAACATAGTCAATGTTCGTTCTGAAGACTATTAAGCACAATAGGGTCAGTGGGTGCGTGAATCAGTGAGGGGTAGATAGATGGCGGTGGGGGGGTGAGAAGGCAATCTGTGCGGAATGGATGGATTGAGGCAGGTGAATTAGTGTTGGTTGGAGTATGTAAAATTGTGAGGGGAGAGCACGGGAGGATCAGTACGGGATGGATGGGGGGGGGGGGGATCAGTACAGGATGAATGTGAGGTTCAGTACTGGATGAATGGTGTAGACAGAAATTCAGCGGGTGAGGCAGCATCTATGGAGCTAAGGAAATGGGCGACGTTTCGGGTCGAAACCCTTCTTCAGACTGTTCCCCCCATTCAGTGGATCAGTACAGGATGGATGGGGGGGGGGGGGGGTCAGCACAGGATGAATGGGAGGGGATCAGTACAGGATGAATGGGGTGGGGGGTCAGGACCGTCTGTGATCAGAGGGTCTGTGTGCAGGATGAATGGGGGATCACTACAGGATGAATGAGGGGATCAGTATAGGATGAATGGGGGATCAGTACAGGATGCATGAGGGGATCAGTAAAAGATGAATGGGAAGATCACTACAGGATGGATGGGGGGGGATTGGTGCAGGGTAAATGGAGGGTGGGTCAGTAAGGGATGAATGGGAGGTAAAGTGCAGTATGAATGGGGGGAGAAAATGCAGGATGGATGGGAAGGGGGGGGTCAGTACAGGATGAATTGGGGAACCAGTAATAAGTGGATGTGGGGGGGGGGGGGGGGGTGGCCGCAGAAGAATCAATGCGAGGTGGGTAGGGTGATGAATAGATGGGAGGGGGGTTAGATTGGGGCGGGGGGAATAGATTGGGAGGGAGTACAGGGGATGTTAGTTGAGGACTAAATAGAGGAGGGAATGGGGATCAGTGCGGATGGAGAGGAGGGGTCCCAGGATAAGAGGGGTGGAGGGTGGCGTACAAGAGAGAGAGAGAGAGAGAGAGAGAGAGAGGGGGGAGGGAAGGTCAGCGTTCCTCGGACAACGTCGCCCCGCTACCTTGGCCGTCCCTGTCCAACGCCAAAGTGCTTTCGCCAAAGGGGGAGGCGGTTGGGAACGCCTCACCACCGCCTCCCCTCCTCCGCCAACTGACAGGAAGGTGCGGGGCCGAGCGGTGCAGCTCAAAGGTCCTATAGCTATAGGATCTTTTGTGCAGCTGCTTCAGACGGCGGAAGGAGGCCTCCCTCCCTCCTCCCTCCTCCCTCCTCCCTCCTCCCTCCTCCCTCCTCCCTCCTCCCTCCTCCCTCCCCCTCCCTCCTCCCCCTCCTCCCTCCTCCCTCCTCCCTCCTCCCTCCTCCCTCCTCCTCCTCCTCCCCCCTCCGCCTCCTCCTCCTCCTCCCTCCTCCCTCCTCCCTCCTCCCTCCTCCCTCCTCCCTCGGCGTGCGAGAGGGGTTTATCAGGGTGATAGCGGCTGCTGCTTGCAAATCCGCTAACGGCGCTTTCTAAACAACCCCTCTCGCACACCGAGGCCGGAGGGAGAGAGGGTGAGAGGGAGGGGCTCCTTCTGCCGGGCGGGGTGCGGGAGGAGGCGGCGGTGGAGCTGCTGCTGCCGCCGTTGCCGCTGTTCGGGGCCCGTCATTCGCTCCGACCCTTCGTCACCCCGCTCCTAGTATCTTTGCCCCGCAATTGAGCCGCCGCCGACACGAAACGTCACGTTTCTATTCGCCAGAGATGCTGCCTGACCCGCTGAGTTACTCCAGTTTTTTGTGTTTAGAGTACTATGTTTACATATTCTGTTGCGCTGCTGCAAGTAAGGATTTCATTGTCTAACTAGGACGTGAGAGAATAAAACACTCTTGACTTGCGTCGCTAATGTGTGGGATAGAACTAGTGTACGGGTGATCGGTGGTCGGCGTGGACACAGTGGGCCGAATGGCCTGTTTCCACGCTGTATCTTTAAATTAAACTAAAAAGACTAAAACCAGAGGGAGTCTAAAGAAGGGTCTCTTCCCGAAAACTACACCTAATTTCTCCTATCCAGAGATGCTTGCTGCTCCATGGAGTTCCCCCGCACAATTAAAGCATGGAATAGTCTTCACCCTACCATAGAAACTAACCAGACACAACTACATTTAAGGTAGCTATTTTTCCCCAAGAACCCTTTTTTGCTTTAGTCCAAGTCAAGAGTCAAGACAATTTTATTGCCATGTGTCGCAGATAGGACAATTAAATTCTTGCTAGCTGCAGCACAGCAGAATATGTAAACATAATACAGAACAGGAGATAAAAGTTCAGTGTGTCTATATACCATAGACCATATATATTCACAATAAATACACAGATAAAGTGCAATAGGCTGTTATTGTTCAGAGTTTGGAGTTTGGTGATGGACCCTCCACCACCTCCAGTTTAAATTCCATTTGGAATATTTTTGGAGGACCAGGAAACCAAGAAGCAAGAGTTACTCCAGGGAGTTACTCCTGCTGCTGGGAGTGATTCTGTGTTGGTTTTCAGCGGTTGCGGCGCGGCAGTGCCCGTGTGCAGGGCGGCCGATGATGCGCTGGCCATGGTTGTGCGAATGTGCAAGGCAGCCGGCTGTGCCGGCGGATGAGGAGCGGCCGGAGAGCGGAGACTCGGAGGCCCGGACACGGATGGCGGGCGCAGACGGAGAGTGACAGCGAGAGAGATAGAGAGGGGAGCCAGCTCAGAATTGAACGGCAGGTGTCCAGGGTGCTTGCCAAGCCGGGCAAAATGGCACGACGTTTAGGTTGTCCGGAAGGACTTTAGATGGCCATTGGCACCCGGGCAACCGTTAATTTCGAGCCCTGATATCCCTCAAAATCTATCCTATCCATATAACTATATAAATGTTTCTTAAACATTGTGATAGTCCCTGCCACCACTACCTCCTCCAGAAGCTTGTTCCATACACCCTAACACCCTGGATTAAGTCCTATGGCGACCAGCAAGTGGCGATGAGGGCACGATTGTGAGATCTGGAAGTCCCTAGTCATGAGCTGGCACATCAGGCGGTGGGTGCTAGATTCAGTTGGTGGACTCAGACACCCACCACCCTTTGTGTGACGAAGAAGACCCCTCAGATTCCTATTAACTCTTTCCCCCTTGATAGAAACATAGAAAAATAGGTGCAGGAGTAGGCTGACCATTCAATGGCTGATCATCTAAAATCAGTACCCTGTCCTGCTTTATCCCCATATCACTTGATTCCTTTAGCCCTAAGAGCTAAATCTAACACTCTCACCTTAAACCTATGTCCTTTGGTTCTGGATTCACCTACTCTGGGCAAGAGAATCTGTGCATCTACCCGATCTATTCCTCTCATGATTTTAGACACCTCTATAAGATCATCCCTCATCCTCCTGCACACCAAGGAACAGAGTCCCAGCCTACTCAATCTCTTCGTGTAGCTCAGAGCCTCGAGTTCTGACAACATCCTCTGTATCCTTTCCAGTTTGACAACATCTTTCCAATAACATAGTGCCCAAAACTGAACACAACACTCTAAATGTGGCCTCACCAACGTCTTATATGACTGCAGCATGTTTATAGTTTATTAGTTTAGTTCTTTGTGCCCAGGTACATGTGCCATTGATTGACAGCTGTGAGTCTGATACAGTGATCTGACCTTCCCAGAGGGCGGTGGAGGCCGGTTCTCTGGATACTTTCAAGAGAGAGCTAGATAGGGCTGTTAACGATAGTGGAGTCAGGGGATATGGGGAGAAGGCAGGAACGGGGTACTAATTGGGGATGATCAGCCATGATCACATTGAATGGCGGTGCTGGCTCGAAGGGCCAAAAGGCCTCCTCGTGCACCTATTGTCTATTGTCTATTCCCCAGGTTTGGCATTTGGAGAAATGCTGGAGCAATCTTTGTCATCTTCCCCTCAGCTAACAATGAACCATTCCATATTTCCTTGTTTATTTGCTTTGCTCTGTCGTTTTCACATTTCACCCATATCTCAAGTCTCCCTCCATGCTGTCTCTCAGTCAGAAGGAGGGTCTCTACCCGAAACGTCACCCATTCCTTCTCCCTGCTGCTTGTCCAGCTGGGTTACTCCAGCATTTTGTGTCTATCTTAGATAAATGATGGGCACTATCAGAAAAAACATTTTCTCTCCTTGCTCTCAAAAATATGTCCTTCAGTTTTTCTGAGCATATCCATCCATGCGTAGGAAGGAACTGCAGATGCTGGTTTACACAGAAGGTAGACACAAATTGCTGGAGTAACTCAGCAGGACAGGCAGCATCTCTGGAGAGAAGGAATGGGTGATGTTTCGGGTGGAGACCCTCCAGACTGACGTCAGGGGGAAGGGAGATACATAGATAAGGAAGTGTAAAGGTGTGAAAACAGGGCAAAGGGGATGGAGATCAAGGAAAATGTAGAATAGATCATTGTTAGCTGGGAGAAGTTAACGACAAAGCAAACTGAGATAAAATGGAGTCGGAGACAGTCAGACTGGTGGGAGAACTGGGAATGGGGAGAGGATGGAGAGAGAGGGAATGCATGGGTTACTTGAAGTTGGAGAAGTCGATGTTCACACCGCTGGGGTGCGAGCTGCCCAAGCGAAATTCCTCCAATTTGGGCTGGGCCTCACTCACTCTGACAATGGAGGAGGGCCAGGACAGAAATGGGAGGAAGAGGAGTTAAAGTGTGGGAATGGGAGGAAGAGGAGTTAAAGTGTTCAGCAACCGGGAGATCAGGTTGGTTTAGCCAGACTCAGCGGAGGTGTTCAGTAAAACGATCGCCGAACATGCGCTTGGTCCCACCGATAAAAAGGAGTCTACATCTGGAACAGTAGATGAGGTTGGAGGAACGAGGTGCGAGTGAACCTCTGCCTCACCTGAAAAGACTGTCGTTGTCCTTGGATGGACAATAGACAATGGCCTATAGGTGCAGGAGTAGGCCATTCGGCCCTTCCAGCCTGCACCGCTATTCAATGTGATCATGGCTGATCATCCCCAATCAGTACCCCATTCCAGCTTTCTACCCATATCCCCCGACTCCGCTAACTTTAAGAGCCCTATCTAGCTCTCTCTTGAAAGCATCAAGAGAACCAGCCTCCACTGCCCTCTGAGGCAGAGGATTCCACAGACTCACAACTCTCTGTGAAAAAAAAGTGTTTCCTCATCTCCGTTCTAAATGGCTTACCCCTTATTCTTAAACTGTGGCTCCTGGTTCTGGACTCCCCCAACATCGGGAACACGTTTCCTGCCTCTAGTGTGTCCAAGCCCTTAACAATCATATGTTTCAATGAGATACCCTCTCATCCTTCTAAACTCCAGAGTGTACAAGCCCAGCTGCTCCATTCTCTCAGCATATGATAGTCCCGCCATCCTGGGAATTAACCTTGTAAACCTACGTTGCACTCCCTTAATAGCAAGAATGCCCTTCCTCAAATTAGGAGGGAGTCAAGGGGGGAGGTATAGGGATAGGTGCATCTCATGCAGTTGCAGGGAAAAGTACCTGGGGAGGGGGTGGTTCGGGTGGGATGGGACGAGTTGACCCAGGAGTTACGGAGGTAACGGTCTAAGCGGAAAGGGGTGGAGATGTGAGGATGTGGCCAGTAGTGGGATGCAGTTGGACGTGGCAAAAATGTCTGAGGATTCTGTGCTGTATGCGACGGCTGATGGGGTGGAAAGTGAGGACAAGGGGGACTCTGTTCCTGTTACGACTGGGGGGAGGGGGAGCATGGGCGGAGGTACGGGATATCGAGGAGACCCTAGTGAGGGCCTCGTCTATGATGAGAGAGGGGAACCCCGGTTCCCTATCGAATGAGGACATCTCCGATCTCCTCATCTAGGGCGCAGATGAGGCGTAGACGGAAGAATTGTGAGTAGACGATAGTCTTTACAGGAAGCAGGGTGGGAAGAAGTGTTGTCTAGATAGCTGTGGGAATCAGTTGGTTTATAATAGACTGACCAAATGGTGCCAGCACAATAACCTGGCCCTCAACACCAGCAAAACCAAGGAACTGATTGTGGACTTTGGAAGGGGTAGGATGGGGACCCACATTTATATCAACGGGTCGATGGGGGAAAGGGTCAAGAGCTTCAAATTCCTCGGCGTGCATATCTCTGAAGATCTTCCCTGGTCTGAGAACACTGATGCAATCATAAAGAAAGCACATCAGCTCCTCTACTTCCTGAGAAGATTATGGAGAGTCGGTCTGTCAAGGAGGACTCTCTAGCTTCTACAGGCGCACAGTAGAGAGCATGCTGACTGGGGTGGTAGGGGTCCCCCATAATGTTGCTGCCTCTGGATCTGCACCTTCTGATGTGTAGGTCCTGCAGCTGCTATGGTCAGGCAAGCGCCTCCGCTGTCACGCTGCGAAACAGAGAGGATGAGACGGAGTTTCTTCCCACAGGCCATCAGGACTGTAAACTCTGATCTCACCAGGGACTAATTTACTGTTGTGTTGCGTCTTTTTTAAATTGCTGTTTTTTTTCTAATATGTAAATACTGATTCTGTTCTGTAGTTTCTGCACGATCCGCAGGCGTTGCCACTTTCATTTCACTGCACATCTTGTGTGTGTGTGTGAGACAAATAAACTTGACTCGACTAGTCGTCAGGTTTACGCAGTTCCAACTGCAGCTGGCCATAACGTCGTCCCTCTCCTTGCCCGGCCATCTTCAACCATCTTGCCCCTCGGTTCCCTCTTGCGGCCAATCTCAAAGGCACGGAATGTAACCCCCCCCCGGTTCTTCGTATTGTCCCTCGTCCATGGTTCGCCAATTTCCTCCACCTCCTCTCCGTGGCTTCCCTCTGCTGGGTATGAATGGGTGCAATAGTGGGACAACCCTTGCCACATCTTACCAAAAGAGACACAAAGTGCTGGGATAACTGAGCGGGTCAGACAGCACCTCCGAAGAACGTGGATCGGTGACGTTTTGGGCTGGGACCCTTCCTCAGACTCGTCGTGGGGGTTGGAGGGAAGGAAGCTGGGTGCCGCGGGTATTCAATCTGTATCTTTCTTTTCTTAATCCCCCAGTTGCCAAGGCACCTCTGTCTATATGTGTTGCACCAAATGTTGGAAAAATGACAGATGACAGAGATGTACTACGGGACGTTTGGTTTGGGAGAATACCGACCTGCTTCACGCTGTCTCAGGATGAAATAACGGAGAGAGAGGTCGAACCTTACTATGTAAGTATAGGAAAAATGAGTGTTTATCACATCTTGAGGGTACAGGGAAGTTGTGGCATGAGTTGTGCGATTTTTGAAGTATTTAATCTAGGTAGTGAATGTAATTTACTACTAGCTTCTGTCTCGAAGGGCTGAATGGCCTACTCCTGCACCTATTGTGTAATGTACAGATGTAGATGTGGCATACTTAAGCATCAGACTGCAAGAAAGGGTTAACATCCAACATAACACCCTTCCCTCCACTTTTTCCCCTGTGGCCCACCTGGATGCGCATTCATTGTGGGGGCCCCCCCTCCCCAACTGGGTTCGATTCTGAGCTCGGGTGCTATCTGTTCTCCCGGTGGCCGGGTGGGTTTTCTACAGGTGCTTTGGTTTCCCCCCCCCCCCCAAATAATACAGGTGTGTAGGTTAATCGGCCTATATAAATTGCCCTAGTGTGTAAGAAATGGGATAACATAGAACTAGTGTGAACGGGTGATCGATGGTCAGCGCAGGACTCTGGGCCGGATGGCCTGTTTCGATGCTGTGTCTCTAAGCTAAATCTGCCAATTTAAACACCCTTCACCTCTAACAGTTTTAGTTTAGTTTATTGTCTCCTGTGCTGAGGTACGGTGAAAAGCTTTTGTTGAGTGCGAACCAGTCAGCAGAAAGACAATACATGATCACAATTGAACCGTCCACAGTCTACAGATGCAACCCCACAGTGTACAGATACATAAAGCTATTTAACCCACAAGACTGCACATCAATGTGGGAGGAAACCGGAACACCGGACAAAGCCCACACGGTCCCGGGGAGAATTTTAAAACTCTGTACATGAAGCACCCGTGGTCAGGGTCGAACCTGGGTCTCTGGTGCTGGAAGGCACACTCGCCATGCATTGTCCCGCTCTCACCTCTTTTCCAGCTTTAATCCCCACCCAATCGTGCCCCAATCCAAGGCGTCACCTATCCGTGCTTTCCAGAGATGCTGCCTGGCCCGCTGATTTACTGAGTTACTCTGTGTCTCTTTTAGTAAGGTCATAGATAGGCTCATAGATTAATACTGTGTGGAAACAGGCCCAACGCGCCCACAATGGCCAACAATGTCCCAGCTACACTAGTCCCACTTGCCTGCGCTTGGCCCATAACCCTCCAAAATCTGTCCTATCCATGTACCTGTCCAACTGTTTCTTAAACGATGGAATAGTCCCAGCCTCAACTACCTCCTCTGACAACTTGTTCCATACACCCACCACCCTCGGTGTCTAAAAGTTACCTCTCGGATTCCTAGAAACATAGAAAATAGGTGTAGGAGTAGGCCATTCGGCCCTTCGAGCCTGCACCGCCATTCAATATGATCATGGCTGATCATTCAACAGTATCCTGTACCTGCCTTCTCTCCATACCCCCTGATCCCTTTAGCCACAAGGGCCACATCTAACTCCCTCTTAAATATAGCCAATGAACTGGCCTCAACTACCCTCTGTGGCAGAGAATTCCAGAGACTCACCACTCTCTGTGTGAAAAATGTTTTCCTCATCTCGGTCCTAAAGGAATTCCCCCTTATCCTTAAACTGTGACCCCTTGTTCTGGACCGTTAAATCTTTTCCCCTTCACCTTGAACCTATGTCCTCTGGTCCTCGATTCCCCTACTCTGGGCAAGAGACTCTGTGCATCTACCCGACAAGCAGTGTTCCTCTCAAGAATACATGGTTAGTACAAGGTAAAGCCAATATCAAAGATAGTCCATGGGTCAATAGGTAGATACTAGCTCAGGACTGCTCTCTAGTTGTTGGTGGCATGGTTCATTTGCCCGACAACACACAGCTAAATATAATAATCAAAAGATTTCACTAAATTATTAACTGTAATATTTATGCAAAATAACACAAAGTCCAGAGTGTGACCAAAGTCACAGGACGCAGCGTTAGGTTTCTTAAAACATTCTCATCAAATATAACTTGCAGCCTTCACTTACTCCTTATGGCCTAACAATTCATCGAGTCATACAACATACAAATAGGCCCTTCAGCCCAACCCCTCTGTGCATCTACCCGATTTATTCCTCTCATGATTTTCTGTACCTCGATAAGATCTCCCCTCATCCTCGTACGCTCCATGGAAATAGTGAGTGGTGAGTCTGTGGAATTCTCTGCCTCCAGAGGGCGGTGGAGGCCGGTTCTCTGGATGCTTTCAAGAGAGAGCTAGATAGGGCTCTTAAAAATAGCGGAGTCAGGGGATATGGGGAGAAGGTAGCAACGGGGTACTGTTTGGGGATGATCAGCCATGATCACATTGAATGGCGGTGCTGGCTCGAAGGGCCAAATGGCCTACCCCTGCACCTATTGTCTATTGAATAGAGACCCAGCCTACTCGACCTCTCCCTATAAGCTCACACCCTCTATGTATGATATGGGACAAGGACTGACCCACTATTTCACCCATTCATACCCAGCGACTGTGTGGTGAGGCACAACTCCAAAGTCATCTATACATTCGCTGAAGACGCCCACTGTGGTTGGCCTTATCACGGGTGGTGCTGAGTCAGAGTCTGGGGGAGCAAGAGAGGACCTTGTTGAGTGGCGCCTCAACACCAACCTCTTGCTCAACGTCAACGAGACCAAGCAACTGATCATTGACTTCCGAATGGGGAAGTCGTGAGACCACATGACAGTTTGCATTGAAGTCAGCAATGGAGTGAGTTAGCAGCTAGACAGGTACATGGATAGGACAGGTTTGGAGGGATATGACCCAAACACAAGCTGGTGCGACTGGTATAGGTGGCACATGTTGGTTGGTGTGGGCACGTTGGTCTGATGGTCCTGTTTCCACATTGTAGATTAAGAATAAGGAGTAAGCCATTTAGAACGGAGACGAGGAAACACTCTGGAGTACACTCTGGAGTTTAGAAGGACGAGAGCGAATCTTATTGAAACTTATATGATTATTAAGGGTTTGGACACACTAGAGGCAGGAAACATGTTCCCGATGTTGGAGGAGTCCGGAACCAGGGGCCACAGTTTAAGAATAAGGAGTAAGCCATTTAGAACGGAGACGAGGAAACACTTTTTCACACAGAGAGTTGTGAGTCTGTTGAATTCTCTGCCTCAGAGGGCGGTGGAGGCCGGTTCACTGGATACTTTCAAGAGAGAGCTAGATAAGGCTCTTAAAGATAACCGAGTCGGGATAAGGGGAGAAGGCAGGAACGGGGCACTGATTGGGATCAGTACATTCTTGCTATTGAGGGAGTGCAGCGTAGATTTACCAGGTTAATTCCTGGGATGGCGGGACTGACATATGAAAAATAATGGGTCGACTGGGCTTGTATTCCCTGGAATTTAGGATGAGAGGGGATCTTATAGAAACATATGAAATTATTATGGGATTGGACAGGCTAGACGTAGGGAAAATGGTCCTGATGTTGGGGGAATCCATAACCAAGAATCACAGTTGAAGAATAAGAGGTAGGCCATTCAGGACTGAGACGAGGAAAAATTTCACCCAGAGAGTTGTGAATCTGTGGAATCTCTGCCACTGAAGGGAGTGGAGGCCGATTCACTGGATGTATTCAAGAGAGAGTTAGAACATAGAAACATAGAAAAATAGGTGCATGAGTAGGCCATTCGGCCCTTCGAGCCAGCACTACCATTCGATATGATCATGTCTAAATCTAACCCACTCTTGAAAACATTCCGTGAATTGGCCTCCACTGCCTACTGTTGCAGAGAATTCCACAGATTCACAACTCTCTGGTTGGAGATGTTTTTCTGCATCGCAGTCCTAAATTGCCCACCCTTATTCTTAAATAGATGTATCTCTTAGGGCTAACAGAATCAAGGGATATGGGGAGAAAGCAGGAGCGGGGTACTGATTCTGGATGATCCGCCGTGATCATATTGGATGTGCTGGCTCGTAGGGCCGAATGGCCTTCTCCTACACCTATTTTCTACGATTCTATCTCTGCCTTAAAAATATGTACTGACTTGGCCTCCACAGCCTTCTGTGGCAAATAAATTCCACTGATTCATCATCCTCTGACTAAAGACATTTCTCCTCATCTTCCTAAAAGAACGTCCTTTAATTCTGAGGCTATGATCCTTGGTCCTATACTCTAGTGGAAACATCCTCTCCACAACCACTCTATCCAAGCCTTTCACTAATCTCTATGATTCAATTACGTCCCTCCTCATTCTTCTAAACTCCAGCGAGTACAGACCCAGTGCTGACAAACGCTCAACATAGGTTAACCTACTCGTTGCTGGGGCCATTCTTGTCGACCTCCTCTGGACCCTCACCAGAGCCAGCACATCCTTCCTCAGATATGTTGCCCACAGTTGCTCACAATATTCCAAATGCGGCCTGACCAGCGCCTTAGAGCCTTGGCATTACATCCCTGTTTTTGTATACAAGCCCTCTTCAAATAAATGGCGCAGCTATAAAATGTGTGGGGGAAAGTTTTTTATATTGACAATAGACAATAGATGCAGGAGTAGGCCATTCGGCCCTTCGAGCCAGCACCGCCATTCGCTGTGATCATGGTTGATCATCCCCAATCAGTACCCCATTCCTGTCTTCTCCCCATATCCCCTGACTCCGCTATCTTTAAGAGCCCTATCTAGCTCTCTCTTGAAAGTATCCAGAGAACCTGCCTCCACCGCCCTCTGGGGCAGAGAATTCCACAGACTCACAACTCTCTGTGAGAAAAAGTGTTTCCATGTCTCAGTTCTCAATGGCTTACTCCTTATTCTTAAACTGTGGCCCCTGGTTCCGGACTCCTCCAACATCGGGAACATGTTTCCTGCCTCTAGTGTGTCCAAACCCTTAATAATCATATAAGTTTCAATAAGATTCGCTCTCGTCCTTCTAAACTCCAGAGTGTACAAGCTCAGCCGCTCAATCCTCTCAGCATATGACAGTCCCACCATCCCGGGAATTAACCTTGTGAACCTGCGCTGCACTCCCTCAATAGCAAGAATGGATGGGATCTGGAACTCATTGCCAGGGGTGGTGGTGGAGGCGTTAAAGAGGCTTTTAGATAGGCACATGGAAGTTCAAGGAATAGAGGGATACGGATCACGTCCAGGCAGATGAGATCAGTTTAACTCGGCATCATGTTCGGCACACACATTGTGGGTTGAAGGGTCTGGTCCTTTTCTTTGTTTCAAGTGGCTGAAAGAACATTAGATGCAAAAGCGAGAAGCCGCAAAAACTGGTTTACAAAGAAAGACACGGAGTGCTGGAGCAACATCTCCAGAAGACGGGTGACGTTTTGGGGAATAAGATTTATTTGAATTTCAGCTTCCATTCCCTGTTCCGATTGCCAATGTAAATGCTAGTGGATTCCTTTATATTTTAACAGTATTTGTGTTTGGTTTCTGAGGGAGGAGAGAACACTTTTCTCAGCTGGATATTGGCAAAGAGCAGTTTAGACAATAGACAATAGGTGCAGGAGTAGGCCATTCGGCCCTCTTGAAATACATGCTAGCTTTGAGTTTGCTTGAAATAAATGCTAGCATTGAGTATTTAGAGATGTCCAACACTAGAAGGCTTGGCTATAAAGTGAGAGGGGGAAAGTTTTTTATATAGACAATAGACAATAGGTGCAGGATTAGGCCATTCGGCCCTTCGAGCCAGCACCGCCATTCAATGTGATCATGGCTGATCATCCCCAATCAGTACCCCGTTCCTGCCTTCTCCCCATATCCCCTGACTCCGCCATCTTTAAGAGCGTCTAATGTTTAATGTAAATTTTAATAGTAGTCTATTCTACTGTGCCAGATATTTTATTTTATACTTTGTTCACCAGGTTGATTCTTGGTATGGATGAGATAGGTGGGGAGAGGAGAGAGTGTTAAGTAGAATGGGTCACTTGAAGTTCTACTCCAAGTCAAGTTTATTCGTCACATACACATACGAGAAGTGCAGTGAAATGAAAAGTGGCAATGCCTGCGGACTTTGTGCAAAAAAACAAACAAACAAACAACCAACAAACTACAAACAGAATGGAACAGAATCACATGTACTTTTACATATTAAATATTGTGGACGGAAGGAAAAAGGGAAGGGAAAAAAAACCCAGCAATTTTTTTAAAAAGCAGTAGACTGGTCCAGTAAAGTTAGTCCCTGGTGAGATAGGAGTTTACAGTCCTAATGGCCTCTGGGAAGAAACTCCTTCTCAACCTCTCCGTTCTCACAGCATGGCAACAGAGGCGTTTGCCTCACCGTAGCAGCTGGAACAGTCCGTTGCTGGGGTGCAAGGGGTCTCCCATTATCTTATTGGCTCTGGAGTTGCACCTCCTGATGTATAGTTCCTGCAGGGGGGTGAGTGAAGTTCCCATAGTGCATTCGGCCGAACGCACTACTCTCTGCAGAGCCTTCTTGTCCTGGGCAGAGCAGTTCCCAAACCAGATTGGAATATTTCCAGACAAGATGCTTTCCACAGCCGCTGAGTAGAAGCACTGTCACTAACTACTTGAGGTAATATGAGCAGAATTAGGCTATTCAGCCCATTACTCCGCCATTCAATCTTACTGAACTATCTTTCCTTCTCAACCCCATTCTCCTGCCTTCTCTCCATAATCCTTGACACCTATAATACTAATTAAGTACCGATCGATCTCCACCTTAAAAACCCATTGACTTGGCCTCCACAGCTGTCAGTGGCAATGAATTCCCCAGATTCTCTATCCATTGACGAAAGAAATTCCTCCGTCTCCTTTCTAAAAGAGATGTCGAAAGGGTCCTTTTATTCTGAGGCTGTGACTGGTTCTCGACTCTCCCACTAGTGGAAACATGCTCCCCACATCCACTCTTTCCAGGTCTTTCACTATTCGGTAAGTTTCAATTAGGTCCCCTCTCAACTTTCTATCCTCCAGTGAATACAGGCCCAGCGTCGGCAAATGCTCATCATATGTTAACCCATTCATCCCCGGGATCGTTCTCATAAACCTCTGGATCCTCTCCAGTGCCAGCACATCCTTCCTCAGATATGCGGCCCAAAACTGCTCACAATACGCCAAATGCCATCGGACCAGGGCCCTATAAAGCCTCAGCATTACATTCCTGTTTTTTATATTCCAGTCCCGTTGAAATAAATACTAGCATTGCATTTGCCAAGTGTCACTTGAGGTCTTACTTGAAGAATATGAGGTGATCTCAATTGAAACAGATAGAATATTTCTGATGATTAACTGAGAAAATGCAAGGGTGATGTTTCTCCTGAAAACT
>CM069135.1:8768905-9066405 GCA_035221665.1 Okamejei kenojei
ACACACACACACACACACAAACCTTTTCATTTGAGAGTACACTTATTTTTAAACTGTGCTTGAATATCTGTGTTCCATTTATATGCAAAATAATTTTATATTTAAGCTGAGTTTAAGAATGTATTTATTTTAAACGTTAGTCTAACTTGTACTTTGATTTTGAAGGTTGATTTGTGTCAACAATATATGTGGTAGCAATTTGACAGGAATTACTGTTGAGACACAAAATAAGTGCTATAACACCCGGATAAGCGCCCAACCAACAAAATCAAGCCTGATGCACAAGTAGTATCTAAACTACCTATTGACACTTATGTTAAGTTTACTTTAGAGATACAGCACGGGAACAGGCCCTTCAGCCCACCAAGTCCATGCAGAACAATGATCCCCATTAAGGGCCTGTCTCACTTTCATGTCCTAATTCACGACCTCTGCCGAATTTGCCCAGCATGGTCGTCACGAGGTTGTAGGTCGGTCGTAGGTAGGCCGTGATGCTAGTCGTAGGTACTCGTGGCATCAAGCAGGTCGGAGCGTTTTTCTAGCCTGATGAAAAATGTCCACGAGTAAAAAAGGTTGTGAATTAGGTCGTGAAAGTGGGACAGGCCCTTTACACTTTTTCACACAAAGGATGGTCGGTGTACGGAACAAGCTGACAGGGGAGGTAGTTGAGGCACGGACTATCCCATTGTTTAAGAAACAGTTAGACGGGTACATGGATAGGACAGTTTTGGAGGGATATGGACCAAGCGCTGGCAAGTGGGACTAGTGTAGCTGGGACATTGTTGGCTGGAGTGGGCCCGAAGGGCCTGTTTCCACACTGTATCACTCTACGACTCTATGACTAGCACACACTACCATCACTCGGGATAATTTTACAATATTTACCAAACCCAATTAACCCTACAAACTTTAGAATATGGGAGGAAACCGGAGCACCCAGGGAATACCTATGCGGTCACAGGGATTAGCACCCGTAGTCAGGATCGAACCCTGATCTCTGGCGCTGCAAGCCAGCAACTCTACCACTGTGCCACCCATCTGCCCTATAGGACAATAACTAACTTCATATTCAGTAATAAGCTATCTACATATTAACAAACACACAAACTAAATGTCTAACCATAAAACCCTATCCTAATGTCACATCAGAATCTAAAATACGTTTTACACCGTTAAACTATGGGACAACAAAACTAGGCGTGTAGATGCCATTTATTCACTTCACTTACTCCCAAGCCATTTCCCAGCTAGTCATTATTTTAAGTAAACAGCTTTCCTTTTGAAGCAGTAACATTTGTAACTTTAAAACTTATTTTCAGCTGCTCCTACCAAGGGTCAGCTACCTGATGCTCGTCACAGACAAAGCTAAAAAACACTTCCAGAAAGTTATGAGACAAGAGGATGTGGGAGAGATGTGGTTTGAATACGAAGGTGCACCTCTGAAGTGGTAAGTTTCCAATCAATGTTCTGCAGAACTGCTCAATCCACCGCTAAAATACACATCGTAATTCTGCTGAAAGCATACTTTTTTAAAGGATTCAATAACTGGTGCCTGCTCAGAACACTGATACCTTTGCACCGATTTAGTAGTGAAATAAATAGACAATAGACTATCGGTGCAGGAGTAGGTCATTCGGCCCTTTGAGCCAGCACCGCCATTCAATGTGATCTTGGCTGATCATACGCAATCGGTACCCCGCTCTTGCCTTCTCCCCATACCCCTTGACTCCGCTATCTTTAAGAGCTCTATCTAACTCTATCTTGAAAGCATCCAGAGAACCGGCCTCCGCTGACATCTGAGGCAGAAAATTCCACACTCACAACTCTCTGGGTGAAAGAGCTTCTCCTCATTTCCGTTCTAAATGGCATACCCGTTATTCGTAGTCTGTGGCCCGTGGTTCTGGACTCCCCCACATCAGGAACATGTTTCCTGCCTCTAGCATGTCCAAACCCTGAATAATCTTATATGTTTCAATAGGATATCCTCTCATCCTTCTAAATTCCAGAATATACAAGCCCAGCCGCTCCATTCTGTCAACATATGACAGTCCCGCCATCCCGGGAATTAACTTGTTGAACCTAGGCTGCACTCCCTCAATAGCAAGAATGTCCTTCCTCAAATTTAGAGACCAAAACTGCACACAATACTCCAGGTATGGTCCCAATAGGACTCTGCACAACTGCAGAAGGACCTCTTTGCTCCTTAGGTCTGAAGAAGAGTTTCAGCCCGAAACGTCGCCCATTTCCTTCGCTCCATAGATGCTGTTGCACCCGCTGAGTTTCTCCAGCACTTTTGTCTACCTTCGATTTTCCAGCATCTGCAGTTCCTTCTTAAACTCTTTGCTCCGATACTGAACTCCTCTTGTTTGAAGGCCAACATGCCATTAGCTTTCTTCACTGCCTGCTGTACCTGCACGCTTAAATTCCCACTCCCTGACTCTCAGTCCGATGAAGGCTCTCGACACGAAACGTCACCTATTCCTTTTCTCCGCAGAGGCAGCCTGACCCACTGAGTTATTCCAGCATTTTGTGTCTTTCAACGTTTAAAAGGCACTGGGACAGGTACATGGATAGGAAAGGTTTAGAGGGATATGGGCCAAAGGCGGGCAAAGGGGACTATTGAATATTGGTCAGCGTAAATTAATTGGACTGTAGGGCCTGTTTCTGTGCTGTGTGGCTGAGATTGGCTTGGAGCAAATTATAATTGGTCTTTGAGTACCAGGATGAGCCACGTTAGGGATGCTTTCATCTTATAATTGCGAAGCAGTTATATAACTAGGAAGTGAATTTGTGCGATAACTGGGACGATACTGGTCTTCGTTCTGAGGTGTTCCACCAATCTATTGATTGACCTGGTGCCTACAGACAAAATATGACGTTGTCTTTCAAGTGCATTTTTTTATCCATAGATCCATAGTTGGGATCCAGCAACTATGTTACAGAGAAAGGTTGAACAAGTTAGGTGTTTATTCTTTGGAGCACAGAAGGTTAAGGGGGGACTTGATTGAGGTCTTTAAAATGATGAAAGCGATAGACAGAGTTGACGGTAGGGAAGATTCAAACAAGAGCGCATGACATGCGAATTATGGGACGGAAGATTTAGGGGTAACGTGAGGGGGAACTTCTTTACTCAGAGGGTGGTGGCTGTGTGGAATGAGCTTCCAGCAGAAGTGGTGGAGGCAGGATCGATTTTAACATTTAAAAGTAAAGTGGATAGGTATATGGATGGGAGGGGAATGGAGGGGTATGGTCTGAGTGCAGGTAGATGGGACTAGGGGAAAACAAATGGTCGGCATGGACTGGAAGGGCCGAGAGGGCCTGTTTCCGTGCTGTAGTTGTTATATGGTTATATATTCTCCATGCATTTTAGCGGTTTAACCAGTAGATGGTGGTAAAACCCAGCAATAACTATGTTGTGTGCCGCGGAAACCTGCACGCCAGGGGCACTTTACGCATTTTTACCAAAGCCAATTAACCCACAATCCTGTACATCTGTGAAGTGTGGGAAAAACCGAAGCACCCAGGGAAAACCCACGGGGAGAAAGAACGTACAAACTCCGTACAGACAGCACCAATAGTCAGGATCGAACCCGGATCTCTGGCGCTGTGAGGCAGCTGCGCCACTCAGTCTTTGATTCTGCACCACCATATTACAAGTTTAAAAATATGCAATGGTTAGAGTGAACGATACGAAATCTCCCCCCTTTTCATGTTGCAATGCACATAACTGGGCCCAGATGAACGTGATCAGAAGTAACATTTTATTTCTAGTTTTTATAATGTGCAGATGACGCCGATTCATATTAAGTGAAATTATGATATGGGTATGGGCCACTGTCCCAGGCGGGTGGGACATTTTGGTCGGTGTGGGCAAGTTGGGCCTGTTTCCACACTGTTAGACTCTGACTGTGACTGTTTCTGAGGAAGACTACCCCTACCTCCACCCGCTGCAACCGGGGAGTCGCTTGTACGCTGCTGCTTTCAGAATTAACTACTAATTAGGAATAAGGAGTAAGCCACTTAGAACGGAGATGAGGAAACACTTAAGTTCCAGTTTTCTATTATTCTCTTCAACAGCTAGAAGGGGTCGTATCCTGTCTCCCTTTCAGCACTGAACACTTTCCTTGGAGGAATTTCTTTAGTCGGAGGGTGGTGAATCTGTGGAATTCATTGCCACAGATGGCTGTGGAGGCCAAGTCAATGGGTATTTTCAAAGCGGTGATTGGCCGATTCTCGATTAGTAAGGGTGTCGAGGGTTATGGTGGGAAGGCAGAAGAATGGGGTTGAGGCAGAAAGATTGATCAGTCATGATTGAATGATGGAGTAGACTTAACCATTTAAACCATATAACAATTACAGCACGGAGACAGGCCCTCTCGGCCCTTCCAGTCCGTGCCGACCATTTGTTTTCCCCTAGTCCCATCTACCTGCACTCAGACCATACCCCTCCATTCCCTTCACGTCCATATACCTATCCACTTTACTTTTAAATGTTAAAATCGATCCTGCCTCCACCACCTCTGCTGGAAGCTCATTCCACACAGCCACCACCCTCTGAGTAAAGAATAAAACTTGATGGGCCGAATGGCCTAATTCTGCTCCCAGAACTTATGAACATGACCACAGACAGGTGCAGGAGTAGGCCATTCGGCCCTTCGAGCCAGCACCGCCATTCAATATGATCATGGCTGATCATCCCCAATCAGTACCCCGTTCCTGCCTTCTCTCCATATCCCCTGACTAAAGTGTTCAGCAACCGGGAGATCAGGTTGGTTTAGCCAGACTCAGCGGAGGTGTTCAGTAAAACGATCGCCGAGCCTGCGCTTGGTCTCACCGATAAAAAGGAGTCTACACCTGGAACAGTGGATGAGGTTGGAGGGACGAGGTGCGAGTGAATCTCTGCCTCACCTGAAAAGACTGTCGTCGTCCTTGGATGGACAATAGACAATGGCCTATAGGTGCAGGAATAGGCCATTCGGCCCTTTCAGCCAGCACCGCCATTCAATGTGATCATGGCTGATCGACCCCAATCGGTACGCCATTCCTGCTTTCTCCCCATATCCCCTGACTCCGCTATTTTTAAGAGCCCTATCTAACTCTTTGAATGTATCCAGTGAACTGGCCTCCACCGCCCTCTGAGGCAGAGAATTCTACAGACTCACCACTCTCTGTGAGAAAAAGTGTTTCCTCGTCTCCAATCTAAGTGGCTTACTCCTTATTCTTTAACTGTGGCCCCTGGTTCTGGACTCCCCCAACATCGGGAACTTCCATTCCTGTATCAAAAGGCTACAGGGGCCAAGTCAATGGATATTTGTACGGCAGAGATAGATAGATTCTTGATTAGTGCGGGTGTCAGAGGTTATGGGGAGAAGGCAGGAGAATGGAATTACAAGGGAGACATTGATCTGCCCTGATTGAATGGCGGAGTAGACTTGATGGGCCGACTGGCCTAATTCTACTCCTATTCAATAGACAATAGGTGCAGAAGTAGGCCATTTGGCCCTTCGAGCCAGCACCGCCATTCAATGTGATCATGGCTGATCATCCCCAATCAGTACCCCGTTCCTGCCTCCTCCCCATATCCCCTGACTCCGCTATTTTTAAGAGCCCTATCTAGCTCTCTCTTATTCCACAAATGATCTTTCCTAACTGGGCCAAATCTTTTACATCAGCACTTTCCTCAATAGCAGTTGAGAAAACTGCAAAGAAACATGTCTATGGCCTTGTTCTCAGCAGGGTTGTTGGTTCTCGAGAAGCACCAGCGTTTCTTCAGAGGTGAAGCTTTTGTAGACACCCATGGATAGTGGATGCTATTTGGTGGAGCTGCTCAGAAGTGCAGATGGTTTTTGTGGGCAGAGCTATGCAATGATCAATCACCTTCCTGTGTACTAGGGTTTCTATCTGGTTTGCTGGCCTTTGAACGTAGTCCTCTTCAACCGCATGTTTCTTATGCTCGCATGGAAACTTTCCATTCGTATTTACAAAGAAATTTTATAGAAATCACCGTTGCACTTCAGACATGATTGATTCTTTCCCCTTGTGTGAAAACAAAATTCAGAGATTGCGACACGTTGAATGTATAAAGGGAAGATTTTTTCTTGTAATTCTGAGGCCATAAATAAACCTCAACAATGCAATCAAAGATGGTTTATGAATATTTGCATTGCTAATGACATTGGTAATATACCAGATAGACACACAAAGCTGGAGTAACTCAGCGGGTCAGACAGCATCTCTGGAGAAAAGGAATAGGTGGCATTTCGGGTTGAGACCCTTCTTCAGACATCATGACCAGGCACGGAACTCGCTCTCAAAACATGGAGGGGACCGAGGGACGAGACACACACACAATTCTTTGGCGGCTACGCGCGTATGCGCACACTTACACACACATGCGCGAGGCCTCGGAGGCTTAATCCAGCACTAAATGCAGCTCAACTCTGCATGTTTCGCCGGGTTAACCTACAGCCCTGACTGGACTGACGGGCCAGCTTCTCCCCGCTGGCCATATTTCTCACAAGCCCCGGCAGGTTGACCTGGCGGGACAGGCAGAGTTGAGCTGGGTTTAGCGCTGGCTGTGGGCCTCGATCAGCAAGTCCCACCTCCACGGAAAGCGGAGATTTTAAAATCCGGATGACAAAAACTTGGGGGGGGGGGGGGAGGATGTCCCCCACCTCTCAAAACATGGGGGGGACGTGTCCCCTCTGGCCCCCCGCGTTTTCCGCCCCTGATCGTGACTGGATAAGTAAAATGTAATTCCACTGGCGTAGGAAGGAACTGCAGATGTTGGTTGATACTGAAGATAGACTGAAAGCTGGTAACTCAACGGGTCAGGCAGCATCTCTGGATGACACTTTGGATCGGGCCCCTTCTTTAGGGTCCAGAATGTAGAGTCTGAAGAAGGGCCCCGACCTGAAACATCACCTATCCTTTCTGTCCAGAGATGCTGCCAGACCATCTGAGTTACACCAGCACTTTGTGTCTATCTTAGGGGCTTATTAAAATCAAACGGAATAGGTGACGTTCAGGGTCGGAACACTTCTTCAGACGCCACCTATTCCTTAATTCCAGTGGTGTTTTATTAAGTTTTAACAATGCAGGTTAACACAACACAGAACTTTAACTTTACTTCGAATACCGAGTCTGGAATAAAGGTCCAGAAAGTAAACATCGCTCTAAAACACACTTGTCTGTAACGCAGTGAGCCTGTGCAGTAGTGTGAGCATCTCTGGCTGGACTCAGCAGTTCAGGCAGCATCTCTGGAGAAAAGGACTAGGTGACGCTCGAAGAAGGGTCTCGAGCCAAAACGCCACCTATTCCTTCTCTCCAGGGATGCTGCCTGACCCGCTGAGTTACTCCAGCACTTTGTGCCTATCTACAGTTTCTTGCTTCTCCACATACTAGGAGCTTCATAGGTTTCCCCACTTAATCAACCAGTTGATTACAGATTATTCTTGATTGATAGCCTAGGAATGCAACTTTAGGGATAGAATAGGTGTGGTAGTTCCACTGAACTAAGTTGATGAGGCAAGAATTTTAAAATGAATGAATGAGAAAGAACATGACTTTGAAACATCGGTTAACAGTTGCAATAGATAATTCAGCTATGAATGAGAAAATTTAGAGGGTGGAGCATTGGTTTAAGGTCACTAGTAATGGTGCGTTTGAAGTGGTTTTGGGTGAATGTTAAGCTGAACTCTGCATCAGATGTATTGAAGGAAATGCTCATAGCTGTTCCATTCACAACTTATTGTCAACGGTCTTTTTGTTTGGCAGAAAGCCAGGAACAGGAAATCTACACTGCCAGGTTTGTTCGACACTGATGATAGATACAAAAATGCTGGAGTAACTCAGCGGGGCAGGCAGCATCTCTGGAGAGAAGGAATGGGTGAGGTTTCTGGTCAGAAACCTTCTTCAGACTGCCTGGTAGACACAAAATGCTGGAGTAACTCAGCGGGTCAGGCAGCATCTCTGGAGAGAAGGAATGGGTGGCGTCACACAGCCATCAGGCTATTAATCATAGAATCATAGAAAATAGGTGCAGGAGTAGGCCATTCGGCCCTTCGAGCCTGCACCACCATTCAATATGATCATGGCTGATCATCCAACTCAGTATCCTGTACCTGCCTTCTCTCCATACCCCCTGATCCCTTTAGCCACAAGGGCCACATCTAACTCCCTCTAAAATATAGCCAATGAACTGGCCTCGACTACCTTCTGTGGCAGAGAATTCCACAGACTCACACTCTCTGTTCTGGAGTTCCCCAACATCGGGAACAATCTTCCTGCATCTAGCCTGTCCAACCCCTTAAGAATTTTGTAAATCTCTATAAGATCCCCCCTCAAGCTCCTAAATTCCAGCGAGTACAAGCCGAGTCTATCCAGTCTTTCTTCATATGAAAGTCCTGACATCCCAGGAATCAGTCTGGTGAACCTTCTCTGTCCTCCCTCTATGGCAAGAATATATTTCCTCAGATTTGGAGACCAAAACTGTATGCAATACTCCAGTTGTGGTCTCACCAAGACCCTGTACAACTGCAGTAGAACCTCCCTGCTCTTGTACTCAAATCCTTTTGCTATGAATGCTAACATACCATTCGCTTTCTTCACAGCCTGCTGCACCTGCATGACTACTTTCAATGACTGGTGTACCATGACACCCAGGTCTCGTTGCATCTCCCCTTTTCCTAATCTGCCACCATTCAAATAATAGTCTATTCACAGTGCCAGGCATCCGGGTTCGATCCTGACCTCGGACATTGTCTGTGTGGAGTTTGAACTTGGTGTCTATGTGTGGGGTTTCCTTCGTGTGCTCCGGTTTCTTGCCTCATCCCAGAGACGGGTGGGTTTGTAGGTTAATTGGTCTCTGTTTAAAAAAAATAATTGCTCCTCGTGTGTAGGGAGTGGATGAGAAAGTGAGATTCTTTCAGAATAACGAAAGGCATGGATAGAGTGGATGTGGAGAGGATATTTCCACTGGTGGGAGAGTCTAGGACCAGAGGTCATAGCCTCAGAATTAAAGGGCGCTCTTTTAGAAAGGAGGTGAGGAGGAACCTCTTTAGTCGGAGGGTAGTAAATCTGTGGAACTCATTGCCACAGGGGGCTGTGGAGGCCAAGTCTGGATATTTTTTAAGGCAGAGATAGGCAAATTCTTCATTAGAACGGGTGTCAAAGGTTATGGGCTAACGGCAAAATGGGATTAGGAGGCAGAGATCAGCCATGATTGAAAGGTGGACTAGACTCGTTGGGCCGAATGGCCTAATTCTACTTCTATGACTTGTGAACTTGCAAGATAAGATAGAAACAGTGTGAATGGGTGTTTGCCGGTTGGACTGGTCTCGGTAGGCTGAAGAGCCTATGTCCATGCTGTTTCTCTAAACAAAACGACTTGTGCAAGAGGCCCTTGGCTGTCCTTGCCATTTGCTTATGTGCCAGGAGGTGAGCCTACTGTGGAAAACCATGCCTGGATCAATGCTGGACAAAACACTGATCCAAGGCACAGATATGGAACAGTATGAACGAGCTGTCGGAGGAGGTAGTTGAGGCAACGTTTAGATAGATACATGGATAGTTTAGTTTAGCTTAATTTATTGTTTTGTGTGCCGAGGTACAGTGAAAAGCATTAGTTGCGTTCTATCCAGTTAGCAGAAAGACAACACATGTTTACCATTGAGTCATTTACAGTGTACAGATACATGATAAGGGAATAATGTTTAGTGCAAGGTAAAGCCAGCAAATCTGATCAAGGATAGTCTGAGGATCACCAAAGAGGCAGACAGTAGTTCAAGACTGCTCTCTGGTTGTGGTAGGATGATTCAGTTGTCTGTTAACAGCTGGGAGGAAACTGTGGGATAGGGGCCAAATGCAGGCAGGCAGGACTAGTGTAGATGGGACATGTTGGCCGAGTGTGGGCAGGTTGGGCTGAAGGGCCAGCTTCCACACTCTATCACTTACTAATCAAGAACCTGTCAATCTCTGCTTTAATATCTGAATGGCGTGCAAAGCCGAAACATGGAGGGTGGGAAACAATGTCATGAAGCCCACAGGCACGTTCATTAATAATGGGAGACCAACCCAAATTTGTTTCCTGTGATGAGACTGATCTTTATGTTCACTCCCAACGTGGTCAGCGGGAGAACGTACAAACACCATACAGACAATATCCGTAGTCGGGATCGGACACAGGGCCCTGGCATTGTAAGGGAGCAACTCTACCACTGTGCCGACCTGTGAGAAACTCAGCGGGTGAGGCAGCACCTATGGAGCGGACGAATAGTTGACGTTTCGGGTCGAGACCCTTCTTCAGATTGACGTGGGGGGGGGGGGGTCGGGAAGAAGAGAGGAAGAGTTGGCTTCGGAGAGAGGAGGAGAACTTCGTCAGTCGGCATACCTTGAGGAGATATCGCAGTTGAGTAGACAAAATGTTTAAGAAAGAGCTGCAGATGCTGGAAAAATCGAAGGTCGACAAAAATAATAGAGCAATAGCATGAATAATACAACAAACTCCACTCAAAAACATTTTAAGTAAAACTGGTACTACAGTTTTCATGTAGAAATACCGCTGTAGACACCAAACCTTTCCGATGTTTTCATATTGTTCGCTTATTTGTGACCAATGTGTGAATGTTAAGCCAAAATGTTCTCGTGTTAACGTACCGTTCAAGTCATGTTTTTGTGCTCGGATGAAAAATGTGTGTGGGCAATGAACTTATTTTTAATCACAGTATTAGAAATATTCAGAAAATGTTTCCGATGATGATTGCACAAGATATAGTTGTTTTGTTTTCAACTACCAGTCTTGTTTCCTTTTGTTTTTCATCAGGCATTATCCCATTGGCTTACTTTTCGATCTGCATGCGTCGAATGCTGCACTGCCGTGGAACGTTGTAGTTCACTTTAAGGTAACTAACTTTACACTTTTGACTGCTATAGAGTCATAGAGTGATACAGTGTGGAAACAGACCTTTAGGCTCAACTTGCCCCCACCAGCCAACAATGTCCCAACTAAACTAGTCCCACCTGCCTGCGTATGGGCCATATCCACGAGTCAAGAGTGTTCTATTGCCATATATCCCGGATGGGACAATGACATTCTTACTTGCTGCAGCACAACAGAATATGTGAATATGTAAACATAGTACATAACGGGGGGGGGAAGAGAAAAAAAAATAAAAAGTTCAATAAATAACAAATATAGTGGAATAATGATATAGTGTTTTGCAGTTCCGAGCTTATTCATTATTGTGTTTAATATCCCTCTAAACCTGTCCAAGCCGTGTATCTGTCTAACTGTTACTTAAACGTTGGGATAGTCCCAGCCTCAACTACCTCCTCTAGCAGCTCGTTCCATGCATCCACCACCCTTTGTGTGAAAATGGTACGCCTTCAGATTCCTATGAAATCTTTTCACCTTAAACCGATGTCCCCTGGTCCTCGATTCGCCTACCCTGGGCAAGAGACTTTGTGCATCTACCCGATCTATTCCTCTCATGGATTTTGTACACCATGCTATGTTGCGTAAAACTGAAGGTTTGCAAGCAGGGGCTAACTTAGACGGGGCACATTGGTCGGCAAGGGCGAGTTGGGCCGAAGGGCCTGTTTTCGTGCTGTTTGACTGTATAGCATACATTTTTACACAAAGGTGGCATGGTGGTGCAACAGGTAGAGCTGCTGCCTCGCAGCACCAGGGACCCGGGTTCGATCCTGCCCGTGTGGTGTTTGCTTGTTCTCCCTGCGACTGCATGGATTTCCTACGGGTGCTTCGCCTCTAAAGATCTCGAGGCTAATTGGCCTCTAAATTCCCCCTGGTGCGCAGGGAGTAGGCAAGGAAGTGCGGCAACTTAGAACTGATCATTGGTCAGTGTGGGCTCGGTGGACCAAAGTTCCATGTGTCCATGCTGTACCTCTCAATCAATCAATATTATAGTAGTCATTTAAAATGTTACAGGTGCCAAAATGCCCAGAAAAATATTTATGAGATGATTGTGGCACACAGAGCAGACTGATTTTAGCTTTATATTATAAAATTCATGCCTTCTATAATTCTGTTGTGCTGAAGCAAAGCAAGAATGTCATTGTCCTATCTGGGACACAATGAAAAGAAAAGACTACAAACAGAAGTAAACACTGCCCAGTCCATCATCGGCTCTGACCTCCCGTCCATCGAGGGGATCTACCGCAGTCGCTGCCTCAAAAAGGCTGGCAGCATCATCAAGGACCCACACCAACCGGGCCACACACTCATCTCCCCGCTGCCTTCAGGTAGAAGGTACAGGAGCCTGATGACTGCAACGGCCAGGTTCAGGAATAGCTGCTTCCCCACAGCCATCAGGCTATTGAACTCGGCTCGGACAAAACTCTGAACATCCATAGCTAATAATCTGTTTATTTGCACTTTATCAGTTTATTTATTCATGTGTGTATATATTTATACAATGGTATATGGACACACTGATCTGTTCTGTATTCATGCCTTCTATGTTCTGTTGTGCTGAAGCAAAGCATGAATTTCATTGTCCTATCAGGGACACCTGACAATAAACTCTCTTGAACTCTTCTTCAGTCAGGAAGGGTCCTGACCCAAAATGACACCTATCCATGTTCTCCAAAGATGCTGCCTGACCCAATAATTTGGGTGTTTTTTCGTAAACCAACATCTGCTGTTCATTCTCTCCATTCAAACAATCACTTTAAGAAAGATTTTGTATAGCCCAAGTGTCAGGTGTTCAGTGTTTATTTGTTGAACCTGTACTAAAATAAAATAATCTAAGATTCTGGTATTTTAAGTAAAACTAATTCAGGCTCTAATAAGTTGGATGTAATGCACTTGACTGGTGCAAAGTGATGGTTGGCTTTCACTAATATTCAGAAATAATGCAAAATTAACCTGTTTCACAACTATTTAGTTTCACATTGCAACCTACTCTAAGACTCAGTTTAGGTTATTGTCACGTGGACCGAGGTACAGTGAAAAGTTTTTGTTGCGTGCTAACCGGTCAGAAACATCGACAATAGGTGCGGGAGGAGCCCATTCGGCCATTCGAACCAGCACCGCCACTCATTGTGATCATGGCTGATCGTCCCCTATCAATAACCCGTGCCTGCCTTCTCCCCATATCCCTTGATTCCACCAGCCCCTAGAGCTCTATCTAACTCTCTCTTAAATCCATCCAGTGACTTGGCCTCCACTGCCCACTGTGGCAGGGAATTCCATAAATTCACAACTCTCTGGATGAAAAATATTTTTCTCACCTCAGTCTTAAATGACCTCCCCTTTATTCTAAGACTGTGGCCCCTGGTTCTGGACTCGCCCAACATATGGCAACATTTTTCCTGCATCTAGCGTGTCCAGTCCTTTTATAATTTTATATGCTTCTATAAGATTCCCCCTCATCCTTCTAAACTCCAGTGAATACAAGCCTAGTCTTTTCAATCTTTCCTCGTATGACAGTCCCGCCATCCCAGGGATCAATCTCATTATTGCATTCGAACAAGTACACAATAAAGGGAATAACGCTTATTGCAAACTTTATGTTTACTAAAGTCCGATTAAAGATAATCCCAGGGTCCCCAATGAGGTAGATAACCCACGACCGCTCTCTAGTTGTTGGTAGGATGGTTCAGTTGCCTGATAACAGCTGTGAAGAAACTGTCCCTGAATCCTGAGGTGTTTCAGAAAGAACTGCAGATGCTGGTAAAATCGAAAGTAGACCAAAAATGCTGAAGAAACTCAGCGGGTGAGGCAGCATCTATGGAGAGAAGGAATAGGTGACATTTCGGGTCGACACTCAGCGGGTGAGGCAGCATTTATGGAGAGAAGGAAAAGGCGACGTTTCGACCCGAAACGTCACTTATTTCTTTGCCCCATAGATGCTGCCTCACCCGCTGAGTTTCTCCAGCATTTTTGGTCTACCCTGAATCCTGAGGTGTCCGTTTTGACACTTCTGTACCTTTTGTCTGATGGGATGAGAAATTCATAGATATCGCAGGAGATAATGGATTTTAGCTTAATATTTGTTTGATGAAGTGGTTGTTCATTTATATTCTAAGCATCAGCAGACCTGGCTATTTAGTCTTCGCCATAGCCCAACATAATATTTTCTGCCGACGTGCATTCGCTCATTCACGTGCAACAAGCATTTAAGTGTAAGTTTATTATTGTCACGTGTACTAAGGCACAGTGAAAAGCTGTGTTTTACATGCTATTCAATCAAATCAGATAATGCTATGTATAAATACAACCAAGAGTTTGGCCAAACACCTCCGCTCGGTCCGCATTAACCAACCTGATCTCCCGGTGGCTCAGCACTTCAACTCCCCCTCCCATCTGACCTTTCTGTCCTGGGCCTCTTCCATGGCCAGAGTGAGCACCAGCGGAAATTGGAGGAGCAGCACCTCATATTCCACTTTGGTAGTCTGCACCCCAGCGGTATGAACATTGACTCCTTCAATTTCCGGTAGCCCTTGCTGTCTTCTCCCCTTCTGAGCTCTCCCTCAGCACTCGGGTTCCTCCTCTTCCGTTCTCCTTTCTTCTCCTCCCCCCCCCCCCCACATCAGTCTGAAGAAAGGTTTTGGCCCAAAACGTCGCCCATTTCCTTCACTCCATAGATGCTGCTGCACCCGCTGAGTTTCTCCAGCACATTTGTCTACCAAACTCTGATTGTCAAGTCTAATCAAGTCAAACTCAACAGCTGAAGAACAATCAAATTGTGCCCCTGGCGATCTTCCCGGCTAAATCCCAACCTTGCCCACAATACAGGCCCAAACGAGGTACTGACCAAATGTTGAATCTGGTAATATGAGCGTCTTACCGAATTGCTGGACGAACTCATCGAACCCTTGGGGAAAGGGTAGTTTCTGAGTGCAATATGTTTTTAAAAGATCATTTATACAGTGTTCCACATTATCAGCCTATTTTAAAAAAATGGGCTCCTAAGCCACACGAGAACGCCACAAACAGTTCTTGTTCAAGCTTGAAGGCAGCACAGTGGCGCAACCTTCAGAGTTTCTGCCGTACAGCGCCAGAGACCCGGGTGCAATCCTGACCACGGGTGCTGTCAAAGGAGATTGTACGTTCTCCCTGTGACCACGTGGGTTTCTCCGGGTGCTCCAGTTTCCTCACACATTCCAAAGACATGCAGGTTTATGGGCTTAAGAAGGAACGGTTTTGGCCCGAAACTTTGCCTATCTCCTTCGCTCCGTAGATGCTGCTGCACCCGCTGAGTTTCTCCAGCATTTTTGTCTACCTCGGGTTTATAGGCTAATTGGCTTCTGTAAATTGTCCCCACAGGGGACAGGATAGGATAGAACTAGTGTACAGAACATCATTGGTCGGTGCAGACTCGGTGAGCCGAAGGGCCTGTTTCCATGCTGTATCTCTAAGCTAAACAAAGACTGGGCCTGTCCTGAAACATCACCTATCCATGTTCTCCGGGGATGCTGCCTGACCCGCCGACTCACTCCAGCACTTTACAAAGTATATATGGGTTTTGCCGATGTTCGTAAGTTCTAGGGGCAGAATTAGGCTATTCGGCCCATCAAGTCTACTCCGCCATTCAATCATGGCTGATCTATCTCTCCCTCTCAGCCCCATTCTCCTGCCTTCTCCCCATATCTCCTGACTCTGCTATTTTTAAGAGCCCTATCTAGCTCTCTCTTGAAAGCATCCAGAGAACCTGCCTCCACCGCCCTCTGAGGCAGAGAATTCCACAGACTCACCACTCTGTGAGAAAAAGTGTTTCCTCGTAACCATATAACCATATAACAATTACAGCACGGAGACAGGCCCTCTCGGCCCTTCCAGTCCGTGCCGACCATTTGTTTTCCCCTAGTCCCATCTACCTGCACTCAGACCATACCCCTCCATTCCCTTCACGTCCATATACCTATCCACTTTACTTTTAAATGTTAAAATCGATCCTGCCTCCACCACCTCTGCTGGAAGCTCATTCCACACAGCCACCACCCTCTGAGTAAAGAAGTTCCCCCTCACGTTACCCCTAACCTTCTGTCCCTTAATTCTCATGTCATGTCCTCTTGTTTGAATCTTCCTTACCCTCAATGGGAAAAGCTTATCCACGTCAACTCTGTCTATCCCTTTCATCATTTTAAAGACCTCAATCAAGTCCCCCCTTAACCTTCTGCGCTCCAAAGAATAAAGATCTAACTTGTTCAACCTTTCTCTGTAACATAGTTGCTGGAACCCTGGCAACATTCTAGTAAATCTCCTCTGTACTCTCTCTATTTTGTTGACATCCTTCCTATAACTAGGCGACCAAAATTGTACACCATACTCCAGAATTGGTCTTACCAATGCCTTGTACAATTTTAACATTACTTCCCTACTCCTATATTCAATGCTCTGATTTATAAAGGCCAGCACACCAAAGACTTTCTTTAACCACCCTATCTACATGCGATTCCACCTTCAGGGAACTATGCACAGTTATTCCTAGATCCCTCTGTTCCACAGCATTCCTCAATTCCCTACCATTTACCATGTATGTCCTATTTTGATTTGTCCTGCCAAGATGTAGCACTTCACACTTATCAGCATTAAACTCCATCTGCCATCTTTCAGCCCACTTTTCCAAATGGCCCAAATCTCTCTGTAGACTTTGAGAATCTACTTCATTATCCACAATACCACCTATCTTAGTATCATCTGCATACTTACTTATCCAATTTTCCACCCCATCATCCAGATCATTGATGTACATGACAAACAACAGTGGACCCAACACAGATCCCTGAGGCACCCCACTGGTCACCGGCTTCCAACCTGACAAACAGCCATCCACCATTACTCTCTGACATCTCCCATTCAGCCACTGTTGAATCCATCTTGCTACTCCGCCATTAACACCCAAAGATTGAACCTTCTGAACCAACCTTCCATGGGGAACCTTTTCAAGGCCTTACTGAAATCCATATAGACAACATCCACTGCTTTACCCTCATCAATTTCCCTAGTTACCGCTTCAAAAAAAAAAGAAGGTTTGTCAAACATGACCTTCCAGGCACAAATCCATGTTGACTGTTCCTGATCAGACCCTGTTTATCCAGATGCTTATATATATTATCTCTAAGTATCCTTTCCATTAATTTGCCCACCACTGACGTCAAACTAATAGGTCTATAATTGCTAGGTTTATTCTTTGAACCCTTTTTAAACAATGGAACAACATGCGCAGTACGCCAATCCTCCGGCACTATTCCCGTTTCTAATGACATTTGAAATATTTCTGTCATAGCTCCTGCTATTTCTACACTAACTTCCCTCAATGTCCTAGGGAATATCCTGTCAGGACCTGGAGACTTATCCACCTTTATATTTTTCAAAAGTGTCAGTACTTCCTCCTCTTTGAATCTCATAGTTTCCATAGCTACTCTACTTTTTTCCCTTACCTCACAGAGTTCAATATCCTTCTCCTTGGTGAATACCGAAGAAAAGAAATTGTTCAATATCTCCCCCATCTCTTTTGGCTCTGCAGATAGCTGTCCATTCTGGTTCTCTAATGGTCCAATTTTATCCCTCGTTATCCTTTTGCTATTAATATAGCTGTAGAAACCCTTTGGATTTACTTTCACCTTTCTTGCCAAAGCAACCTCATATCTTCTTTTAGCCTTCCTAATTTCTTTCTTAAGATTCTTTTTACATTCTTTATACTCCTCTAGCACCTCATTTACTCCATGCCTCCTATAATTATTGTAGATATCTCTCTTTTTTCGAAACAAGTGTCTAATTTCCCTTGAAAACCATGGCTCTTTCCAATTTTTACTATTTCCTTTCAACCTAACAGGGACATAAAGATTCTGTACTCTTACAATTTCCCCTTTAAATGTCCTCCATTTCTCTTCTACATCCTTCCCATGAAACAAAGTGTCCCAATTCACTCCTTTAAAATCCTCACGCATTCCCTCAAAGTTAGCCTTTCTCCAATCAAAAATCTCCACTCTAGGTCCTGTTCTGACTCGCTCCATAATTATATTGAAACTAATGGTATTGTGATCACTGGTCCCGAAGTGCTCACCAACGCATACCTCCGTCACCTGTCCTGCCTCATTTCCTAACAGGAGGTCCAGCACTGCCCCTTCTCTGGTCGGTACCTCTATGTACTGCTGCAAAAAACTATCCTGCACACATTTTACAAACTCCAAACCATCCAGCCCATTTACAGAATGTGTTTCCCAGTCTATTTTTGGGAAATTGAAATCTCCCACAATCACTACCTTGTGCTTACTACTAATATCTGCTATCTCCTTACATATTTGCTCTTCCAATTCTCGCTCCCCATTTGGCGGTCTATAATACACCCCTAAAAGTGTTGCTACACCGTTCCCACTTCTCAGTTCCACCCAAATAGCCTCCCTAGACGAGCCCTCTAATCTATCCTGCCAAAGCACTGCTGTAATATCCTCTCTGACAAGCAATGCAACACCTCCACCTCTGGTCCCACCAATTCTATCACCCCGGAAGCAACAAAATCCTGGAATATTTAGTTTCCAATCACAGCCCTCCTGCAACCATGTTTCACTGATTGCCACAACATCATATTTCCAGGTGTCAATCCAGGCTCTAAGTTCATCCACCTTACTTACAATGCTCCTAGCATTAAAATATACACATTTTATAAACCCACCATCCTTTATTCTCTGTCTATTATCTTTTTCATCTTTCTCGCCTACATTTTGGGTCCGAGTGCTTCCCTTCTCTGCCTCTTGCCCCACACCCTGTCCCCTAGCCCCCTCTACCCGAGTCCCTCCCCCCAGCCTTTCTAGTTTAAAAGTCTCCCCAGTAGCCTTTGCAAATCTCCCTGTTCTAAATGGCTTACTCCTTATTCTTAAACTGTGGCCCCTGGTTCTGGACTCCCCCAGCATCGGGAACATGTTTCCTGCCTCTAGCGTGTCCAAACCCTTAATGATCTTATATGTTTCAATAAGATTCCCCCTCATCCTTCTAAACTCCAGAGTGTACAAGCCCAGCCGCTCCATTCTCCCCGTAACCCCTGACACCCGTAGTAATCAAGAACTGATGGGTGGGACGAGCGGTACATTTACTAATTTAGAGTGCACTGCTTATATTTTTCTTTCCCCAGAATTTTCCTGAAACTGAAATACTTCATTGCCTCACGAAAGACGCTGTCGAAGCTCATTTTATGTCTTGCATTAAAGAAGCTGACGCCTTAAAACACAAAAGTCAAGTCATCAATGAGATGCAGAAAAAGGATCACAAGCAGCTTTGGATGGGCTTACAAAATGGTACGTAACTTTGTTTGTCATGTCGGTGTTTGTTTATTTGCCTGGCTTTGTCGCAGATGTTCACGTCTTCCTGTGTGAGACTAATAACTGGAAAACTGTTCCACAATTTCGCTTCCCACTTCCAAATTTGTTATTTTCCTGAACAATTGTTTACTATTTTTAACCAAGGACTCTCGACACAATAGTGTTATATTTCCATATAATAGGCGGGAAAAGCTTCCTCCAGGATATTGAGGACAAATACGACCATTCACGTCCACTTCCTATATCTGCAAACTGAGGTTTTCTTTTGAATGCAGTTGTTGAATGGCCCATTTTTAAATACCTTTAAGTGGTTAATTGTTATGGCCCAGAATAAAAAACTGAGAATGAACTTGCAGTAAAATTGCTTCAGTAGTAGATTACTTCAGGCGAAGAACACCACAGGAGAACTTTTTTCCCCTTTGGCTATCAAACTGTACAACTCCTCTCCCTTCTGTTGTGGGGTAGACTGACTCCCCTCACCCCCCCCCCCCCCCCCCTCCCCCATCGGCAATCTTTGCACATCCCTAATCCTTTCCCGGGTTTAGAAGGATGAGAGGGAATCTCATTGAAACATATAAGATTATTAAGGGTTTGGACCTTGCAGTGTAGAGTACTGTACAGTGTCCAGTGTCTTGTGCATTGTGAGTGTTGGCAGATCAATTTCCCTCCTGGGATAAATAAAGTTCTATTGTATCGAACACATCAAGTGCATTATTAAACAATTGAAGTCATGATGGTAACTTTCCAGAGAACCACAGCTAGGGAGCTGAAAGCCTTGGGGGTCAGAGCAATATGCGCTTTTATAGACCTTTGGATTTGAATTTTCGAGATACAATGCAAAAAAAGGGCCCTTTGGCTCACCAAGTCTGTGCCGACCAGCGGATCCCTGTACACTAACACTATCCTACACACAATTTTACAATTTACCGCAGCTAATTAACCTACAAACCTGTATGTCTTTGGAGTGTGGGAGGAAACCGGAGCACCCGGAGAAAACGCATGCGGTCACAGGGAGAACGCTTTATTATTTCACTGAAAATGTTACTTTGGGAAAGCTACAGGAATTTTGTATATGGTGTTAACCTGTCCTCATTATATTTCACGTTGAGGATGTCTCTAGCTAATGTTTTCAACGTTAGAAATGTTCCGCATTACGTCCTGACTTCCAGTAATCCTGGTAATTGAAGAATGTGCAGTTTCAGAACCTGTAGAGGTCTATGATACTTGAATGTGGCCGTAACATTGTGCAGCAAAACACACCATCTAAGGTGTTTCTGATGCTAAGCACTAGTTGGGTGCTGCCTTAGAAACGTAGAAACATAGAAAATAGGTGCAGGAGGAGGCCATTGGTTCTGGACTCACCCAACTTTGGGAATATTTTTCCTGCATCTAGCTTATCCAGGCCTTTTATAATTTTACATGTTTCTATAAGATCCCCCCTCACCCTTGTAAACTCCAGTGAATACATGCCCAGTCTTTTCAATCTTCCCTCTTATGACAGTCCCGCTATCCCAGGGACTGTCCCGCCTTACAGTCCCTGGGATGGCGGGACATATGACAGTCCCGCCTTACCCGAGACCCGGGTTTGATCCTGACTGCAGGTGCTGTCTGTACGGAGTTTGTAGAGTTGCTGCCTTACCTGAGACCCGGGTTTGATCCTGACTACGGGTGCTGCCTGTACGAAGTCTGTATATTCTCCCCGTGACCTGCGTGGGCTTTCTCCGGGTGCTCCAGTTTCCTCCCACACTCCAAAGACGTCGAGGTTTGTGTCGGTTAATTGTCTTCGGTATAATTGTAAATTGTCCCTAGTGTGTGTGGGATACTGTTGTGTGCGGGGATTGCTGGTCTGCCGGCACTCGGTGGGCCGAAGAGCCTGTTTTTCCGCGCTATATCTCGAAACAAATTTCTTTCAGCCTACATGGTGTTAGATTCGGGGTGGTTCTGGTACGCCAGAGGTTTCCTGAGGTGTCGTGGGCCTAACTTGACGTGGAAGTGTCCACTTGATAACTTCGATGATATAAATGCCTGGTTTTTCTTGTTTCATAGTTTAACCATGTAAAGATATCTTAGACCCTCGTGACATTTGGGATTGGGTTTCTTGGCTAATTATTTACTGTAGCTTGCATGTTTGGTAACATAGAATTATTGAATTAATGTATGGCCTATTATTGAATATGTTCGTTATTGTGTAGTGAAGTACTGCAGATGCTGGTTTACTCTGCATTCAAGGCTGCCGGAAAATCTGTGGTAGACCTGTAATACACAATTTGACATTTAGAAACATAGAAAATAGGTGCAGGAGGAGGCCATTCGGCCCTTCAAGCCAGCACCGCCATTCATTGTGATCATGGCTGATCGTCCCCAATCAATAACCCATGCCTGCCTTCTCCCCATATCCCGTGACTCCACTAGCCCCTAAAGGTCTATCTAACTCTCTCTTAAATCTACCCAATGATTGGCCTCCACTGCCCTCTGTGGCAGGGAATTCCACAAATTCACAACTCTCTGGGTGAAAACGATTTTTCTTACCTCAGTCTTAAATGGCCTCACTTTTATTCTAAGACTGTGGCCCCTGGTTCTGGACTCTCCCAACATTGGGAACATTTTTCCTGCATCTAGCTTGTCCAGTCCTTCTATAATTATATATGTTTCTATAAGATCCCTCCTCATCCTTCTAAACTCCAGTGAATACAAACCTAGTCTGTTTAATCTTTCCTCATATGACAGTCCCGCCATCTCAGGGATCAATCTCGTGAACCTACGCTGCACTGCCTCAATCACAAGGATGTCCTTCCTCAAATTTGTAATAAAAAAAGTCCCAGGTTGTTCAAGTGCACATTGTCAGATTTTATTAAAGGGTATTTTTATACATTTTGGTTTCACCATGTAGAAATTACACCTGCGTTTATACATAGTCCCCCCCCCCCCCCCCCCCCCCCCCCCCCCCCCCCCCGTTTCAGGGCACCATAATGTTTGGGACACATGGCTTCACAGGCGTTTGTAATTGCTCAGGTGTGTTTAATTGCCTCCTTAATGCAGATATAAGAGAAGAGTCTTTCCTCCAGCTCTCAGCATGAGGACCAAAGTTGTGCTGATAAAAGTCAAATAAGCCATTATGAGACTGAGAAACAAGAATAAAACAAGAATTTGGCTGATGTCTCTAACAATCAGCCAAACCTTAGGTTTACCAAAATCAACTGTTTGGAACATCATTAAGAAGAAAGAGAGCACTGGTGAGCTTACTAAACGCAAAGGGACTGGCAGGCCAAGGAAGACCTCCACAGCTGATGACAGAAGAATTCTCTCTATAATAAAGAAAAATCCCCAAACACCTGTCCGACAGATCAGAAACACTCTTCAGGAGTCATGTGTGTATTTGTCAATGACCACTGTCCGCAGAAGACTTCATGAACAGAAATACAGAGGCTACACTGCAAGATGCAAACCACGGGTCAGCCGCAAAAATAGGATGGCCAGGTTACAGTTTTCAAAGAAGTACTTACAAGAGCAACCACAGTTCTGGAAAAAGGTCTTGTGGACAGATGAGACGAAGATTAACTTATATCAGAGTGATGGCAAGAGCGAAGTATGGAGGAGAGAAGGAACTGCCCAAGATCCAAAGCATCATTCTACAGCAAGACAATGATCCCAAACATACTACTAAAGCAACAAAGGAGTTTTTCAAAGCTAAAAAATGGTCAATTCATGAGTGGCCAAGTCAATCACCCAATCCGAACCCAATTGAGAATGCCTTTTATATGCTGAAGAGAAAATTGAAGGGGACTAGCCCCCAAAACAAGCATAAGCTAAAGATGGCCGCAATACAGGCCTGGCAGAGCATCACCAGAGAAGACACCCAGCAACTGGTGATGTCCATGAATCGTAGACTTCCAGCTGTCATTGCATGCAACGGATAGGCAACAAAATACTAAACATGACCACTTTCATTTACATGACACTGCTGAGTCCCAAACATTATGGTGCCCTGAAATAGGGGGGGACTGTGTATAAACACTGCTATAATCTCTACATGGTGAATCCAAAATGTTTGAAAATGGCCTTTATTAAAATCTGACAATGTGCACTTGAATCGCATGTGATCTGTTCTATTGCAAATCTCATATTGTAGAGTACAGAGGCAAATAACTAAATGATGGGTCTTTGTAGCTAACATTATGGAGGGAACTCTATGTTGAATCTATGTGGTGCAATGCTGGAATGAAAGAAAAAAAGCAGAATAATTTTGTTGAGTTGAGTTTATCGTCACATGTACTGAGGTACAATGAAAAGCCAGTCAGCGGAAAGACAATACATGATCACAATCGAGCCGTTCACAGACAGATACACGCTAACGGAGCTTGTCCCAGATACACGATAACGGGAATAATATTTGGTGTTAGGTAAAATCCAGTAAAGTCCGATCAAAGATAGTCCGAGGGTCTCCAATGAGTAGATAGTAGTCCAGGACTGCTCTCCAGTTGTCCTACCAACAAGCGTATAATATCAACTCAAACCTTGTCCCAATTAGAAATGTGGCAACTAGTCGATATGCAAATCTTAAAGCAACATAAGGGAGCCACAGCCTTGTGAAAGTATGAATGTTACCTTGCTTTTACGAAAAATCGGGCATTGAAAATACGAAAGAAAAGCTGCGTCTGAAACTAATAGAACACTTTTAGAATATGTAGCATCTTTCATTGCTTTTTATAGGGTTTTTGCATAGGTTTTTTGAAGATCTCTAACTTATGAAACGGTACATAGAACCACAAAAAGAAAAGAAAGTACCATTTGAGTGCATGGAATCTCAGAACACGATGCATCTGCAAGTATCTTCTGGTGGTGAAACGAGAAGCAAAACTGATTCTGACGGTTGGCTCACAAAAAAAAAATATTTGCACAATGTTTAAAAGGGCGTGTACAGGATTTGAACCAATTCTCGTTTTTACCATCTTGATAAACCAACTGATGTTACGCTGAGTAAATTCTCAGATGATTCGGTTCCACGTGTGACATTTACACTGTAGTCACCAAACCTCTTGCTGAGAAGCGGAGATTGATCTACAAGTTTTCAAACCTTCTCCCTCCATTGTCAATGAGACGCGATGAGAAAGGGATTTTTGTCTCTTGGCTAGTGAAGCAGATTCACCAGAGCTAAGCCCAATCATTTGATTTCTGTATTTTGCCTTAACTGTACAGCACTCAAAACATTAGCTAAATGCTCTCTTCCCTCTTGCTCTTCAGCCACATTGGAGGTCAAATAGAGTCATGGTGTTTTACAGCGTGGAGCAGGAGCTTTGGCCCAATTTGCCCGCACCGACCAATTAGTCCCACCTCCCTGCCTTTTGCCCATACCTCTCCAAACCTGTCCCATCCATGTACCTGTCTGATTGCTTCTTAAACGTTGCGATAGTCCCTGCCTCAACCACATCCTCCGGCAGCTCGTTCCATACGCCCACCACCCTTTGTGTGTGAAAAAGTCACCCCTCAGATTCCTGTAAAACCTTTCCCCCTTCACCTTAAACCGGCGCTTTGGCCCAATTTGCCCACATTAACCAATTTGTCCCACCTCCCTGCCTTTTGCCAATATCCCTCTAAACCTGTTCTATCCATGCACCTGCATAATTGTTTCTTAAACGGTGTGATCGTTCCTGCCTCATCTGCCTGCTCAGGCAAACTCAAAGTGACTGCCTCTTCTTCTTCTTCTTCTTGCGTATGGCGTGCACAGCCTAAAGTTGTGGGTCAGCTTGTTCTATTTGATCTTGTTTGTGCCCGTCGGGTGGATTGCATTAGTCGAAACAGGGTGGACCACGTGAAGGTTGCAATCTCCCGCCCCAAAGTGACTGCGCCACCACTCCTGGAATATAATAAGCTGGCAGCTAATAGAGTTTGAGACAAACAGCACCGAAACAGGCGCTTAGATCCGCGGCGATCTAATCTTCCAAACCAGCCTACGATGCAGTGCCGTGTCAAATGCAAAATCCACGTGGGTATCGTCTATATCGCAATGTCCTCATCAATCTTTAGTTTGGTTTGGAGATACAGCCCCTCTGCAACTGGCCATTCGGCCCACTGAGTCCATGCCAACCATTGATCACACGCTTTACACCAGCTCTGTGTTAGATGTGACTGGTGGTGGGATCACGTTGAGGGTGGCAGGAATGTCATGGTGTGTTGGATGCCGAGGCTGGTGGGGGCAAAGGCAAGGACCAAGGGAACTCTATCCTTATGACAAGCGACGAACTCTCGCCCAGTAATTATAGTCACTTTGTGCTCTACAATGTGTTGTTGTCGTTTAAGCTGCGATGACTGGTTACAAATGGCATAAAATGCTGGAGTAACTCAGCGGGTCAGGCAGCATCATTGGAGAACCTGAACAGGTGATGTTTTGGGTCGGGGCTCCTTCGGACTAATTGTAGTGAAGATGGAAAGCTGAGAAAGAGAATGGAGCAGCTGGGCTTGTGCACTCTGGTGTTTAGAAGGATGAGAGGGGATCTCATTGAAACATATAAGATTGTTAAGGGCTTGGACACGCTAGAGGCAGGAAACATGTTCCCGATGTTGGGGGGATTCCAGAACCTGGGGCCACAGTTTAAGAATAAGGAGTAAGCCATTTAGAACGGAGACGAGGAAACACTTTTCTCACAGAGAGTGGCGAGTCTGTGGAATTCTCTGCCTCAGAGGGAGGTGGAGGCAGGTTCTCTGGATACTTTCAAGAGAGAGATAGATAGGGCTCTTAAAGATAGTGGACTCAGGGGATATGGGGAGAAGGCAAGAACGGGGTACTGATTGGGGATGATCACATTGAATGGCGGTGCTGGCTCGAAGGGCCGAATGGCCTACTCCTGCACCTATTGTCTATTGTCTAAAAGAGGAGGGCGAAGTACCCCTCCCTCCCTTGATGCCCGTCCAAGGGCTCCGACTGTCCTTTCAGGTGAGGGAGAGGTTCACTTGCACCTCCTCATCCGTTGCATCCATTGCTCTTGGTGTGGGTGCCTATGTATCGCCGTGGACAAGTGCGGACGGGGCGATCGTTTCGCTGGGCACATACTCAGTCCGCCTTGCCGGACGCCTTCGCCCGATTGCCAAACATTTTAACTTCCCTTCCCCTACCCACACTGACCTTTCTGTCCTGGGCCTCCTCCACTGAAAGATTGAGGCCACGTGCAAATTGGAGGAACAGCACCTCATATTTCATTTGAGCAGCTCACAACCCGGTGGTATGAATGTTTATTTCTCTAATTTCAAGCATCCCCTGCATTTCCTCTCTCTCCCCACCCCATCACCCTAGTCACCCTGCCTGTTCCACTGCTCGCATTCATATATCCCCTTGTTATCCACAGCCAACAATGGACCATTATGGGCTCTACATTTCCTTGGTCATCAGTGCCGGCTCTGATTTGTTCTGAGTAGTTAAACGAGTACTTTGGTTCTGTCTTCACTGAGGAAGTCACAAACAATCTCCCGGAAATACTAGGGGACCGAGGATCTAGTGGGAGGGAGGAACTGAAGGGAAATCCACATTAGTCAGAAAATGGTGTTAGGTAAACTGTTGAGACTGAAGGCAGATAAATCCCCAGGGACTAAGGGTCTGCATCCCACGGTACTCAAGGAGGTGGCCCTTGAAATCGTGGATGCATTGGTGATCATTTTCCAATGTTCTGTTGACTCTGGATCAGTTCCTGTGGACTGGAGGGTAGCCAATGTGACCCCACTTTTTTAAGAAATGAGGGAGAGAGAAAACGGGGAATGATAGACCAGTTAGCCTGACATCGGTAGTGGGGAAGATGCTGGAATCGGTTATTAAAGATGATATAGCAGCGCATTTGGAAAGCAGTGACAGGATCGGACAAAGTCAGCATGGATTTATGAAGAGGATATCGCGCTTGACTAATCTTTTGGAATTTTTTGAGGATGTAACAAGTAGAATGGATAAGCGAGAGCCAGTGAATGTGGTGTATCTGGACTTTCAAAAAGCGTTTGACAAGGTCCCACACAAGAGATTAGTGTGCAAAATTAGAGCACATGGTATTGGGGGTAGGGTATTGACATGGAGTTTAGGAGCAAGGAGGTCCTACTACAGTTGTATAGGTGGTGAGACCGCACCTGGAGTAGTGTTTGCAATTTTGGTCTCCTAATTTGAGGAAGGATATTATTGCTTTTGACAGTGTGTAGCGTAGGTTCACCAAGTTAATTCCCGGGATGGCGGGACTGCCATATGATGAAAGAATGGGACGACTGGGCTTGTATTCGCTGGAATTTAGAAGAATGAGAGGGGATCTTATGGACATGTATAAAATTCTTAAAGGATTGGAAATGCAGGAAAAATGTTCCCGATGTCCAGAACCAGGGGCCACAGTTAAAGCATAAAGGATAGGCCATTTAGGACTAGGATGAAAAAAAAAACTTTTCACCCAGAGAGCTATGAATCTGTGGAATTCTCTGCCGCAAAAGGCAGTAGAGGCCAATTCACTGGATGTTTTCAAGAGAGATTTAGCTCTTGGGGCTAAGGGAATCAAGGGATGTGGGGGGAAAAGCCGGAACGAGGTACTGATTTTAGATGTTAAAGAAGGAACTGCAGATGCTGGAAAATCGAGGGTACACAAAATGTTGGAGAAACTCAGCGGGTGCGGCAGCATCTAAGGAGCGAAGGAGATAGGCAGCGTTTTGACCCTATTGATTTTAGATGATCAGCCATGATCATACTGAATGGCGGTGCTGGCACCTATTTTCTATGTTTCTATGAGCCTTTTCATACCTAGTTTCCCTCTCCCCTGACTCTCAGTCTGAAGAAGGGTTCCGACCTAAAACGTCACCTCTCCAGAGATGCTGCCTGACCCGCTGCTTTAATCCAGCTTTTTGTGTCTTATTCTGGTGCAGGACAAAGCCTGGCAATTGATAGGTGGATACAACTGAGGGTTATAGGCCGATGGGTGGACAAAGGCCAGAGATGAGAAGACTAAATGCTAATAGATATGGGGAGAATTGTGTAAATTTTGAAGGCAGTGGAAGGGTGTTTTGAGAATTTAATGCTATTTATCTCCATCAGATGGCATTGCAGTTCAATTAATTTCATGCAAGTTGGTAAGAATTACTTTCAAGAATTGGGGTGGAAATCTTCACAATCAGACAGATTAGAAATTATTGTCTACAAAAACTCTTTTCAGAAACTGCCACGTTACTTTTAAGTTTCATGAGTATGCAACCTACAAGTTGAGTTGAGGAGCAAGGAGGTCCTGCCACAGTTGTACAGGGCTCTGGTGAGACTGCACCTGGAGTATTGTGTGCAATTTTGGTCCCCTAATTTGAGGAAGGACATTCTTGCTATTGAGGGAGGGCAGCGTAGGTTCACCAGGTTAATTCCCGGGATGGCGGGACTGACATATGATGAAAGGATGGAGCGGCTGGGCTTGTTTTATTTGAACCTGACGGGTGACTTTTTCCATGCAGACGGGTGGATATATGGATCCAACTGCCTGAGGTAGTTGTTGAAGCAGGAACTATAACATTTAAAAGAACTTTTGGACAGGTAAATGGATGATAAATGTTTGAGGGATATGGGCAAATACAGACAGGTGGGACTAGTGTAGATAGGGCATCTCAGCCCCTCAGTTGAAAAATGGTCACAGGGTCTCCAGTGAGGTACTGTAGACAGTAGCTCAGGACTGCTCTCTAGTTGATTCAGCCGCCTGACAACAGTTGGGAAGAAACTGTCCCTGAATCTGTAGATGTACGTTTTCATACTCCTGTTCCTGTTGCCTGATGGGGGAGGGGAGAAGAGGGAGTGACTGGGATGAGACAGGGCCGTGATTAAGCTGCTGGCCTTGCCGCGGCAGCGTGAAGTGGAAATGGAGCTAATGGAAGGGAGGTTGGTTTGTGCGATGCTCTGGTCTGCCTCCACAAATTCTCTGCAATTTCTCACGGTCTTGGAGGGAGCTGTTCCCAAACCATGCCGTGATGCATCCCAGTAAAATGCGTTCTAAGGCACATCTGTAGAAGTTGGTGAGAGTTGCGGCGACATGCTGAACCTCCTAATCATTCCATGGAATTCGAGGCGTTGGTGTGCCTTCTTGGCCCTTGCTTCAATATGGGTGGTCCAGGACAAGTTGCTGGTGATATTGACTCCGAGGCACTTGATGTTTTCAACCATCTCTACTTTGGCACTGTGAATGTATACCTACCTATGTGTACCGCTTCACTTCCTGAAGTCGATCACTATCTCCTTTGTCTTGCTGGCATGGAGAGAACATATATGTGACTTTGTCAAGCACATTCAAATCCATGTGGAGAAAAAAAATGTGAGTGATTTATCTTATTAGAAGAATGGGGTGAAACGTCTAATGTCCACGGTCTAATTTTAAAAGTATAATGACATTGAGAATCTTTAGGGTTAAATGCACATAGGAGTAGAAATATTTGCAGAACCAGCGGGAAAGAGGCATCGGTGTGAATGGATTCTGAGCTTCATTGGTTTTGTTTTGAAGTGTCACAGGATTTTATGAAATACGGTATTTTCCGAGGTTGTGGTGGAAAAGCTGCATAGGATGGAGCTGAAGACGTTGGTGTAAACCAAAGGTAGACACAAAAGTTGGGTCCCAGCATCACAGGGGAGGACTGGTCCCCCAACGCCCCTCTCCACCAATTCCAATATTGCTGGCTGGGGGGGGGGGAACTGAGCCACTCCCACACTTCTGGGTTTTATAGTCCCTCCCCCCTCAATGGGCGTGGCCTTTATGGTGTCATTGACAGGAGTGAGAATCTCAACATTTTTAAAACACTAATAACTCTTTTTTTTTCATCGATGGGAAAATTCCTCAGCACCTGATGAGCGGCCAAAAATCACAGCCGTACGTGGTAGCGTTTTTTCTAAAATCAATATAAAGGAAGTGGTCAAGATTAGACTTTTAATTATATAGAAGGCAAGGCAACTTTAATTAGGCAACACAGCTTTAGCATTTCCAAACCAAAGGCAACACAGCTTTAGCATTTCCAAACTATATTTTCAAACCACATTAAGGGCATTGTCAGGTCAGTGAAACCACTCACAGTTTAGTAGACATGTGTTCAGTGTTATTCACAGCTGAGACTGAGATATGTCACCCTCTCGCTCCACCTTCTTGCAGAGACTGACTGAGGCACTCAAGTCTTCCGAGTTTTATAGTCCCTCCGGAAGGGTCGTGGCCTTTAGGAGAGAGAATCTCAACAATTTTTAAACACTAATAACTCTTTTATTTTTCATCTATGGGGAAAATCCTCTTGTCCTGGCCAAAAATCACAGCCGTAAGTGGCAACGTTTTTTCTAAAATCAATATACAGAACAACAGGAAGTGGTCAAGATCAGACTTTTAGTAATATAGATACTGCCATTCTTTAAACCAATGATGCCTCCTGTTTGAAGGGGAGGGAGGATGCACACAGAAGTATAGACACAAGGATCTGCAGATGCTGGATTATAAAAAAGACAAAGTGCGGGGGTACTCAGTGGGTCAGCTTCTGGAGTGTCGAAGCCCAGGGGAGAGCACTAGGTCCCGATCCCAATCAGAAGTATATAAGTTACAGGAGCAGAATTAGGCCATTTGGCTGGAGAAACTCAGCGGGTGCAGCAGCATCTAAGGAGCGAAGGAGATAGGCAACGTTTCGGGCCGAAACCCTAACCCTAACACTAAGTCTACTTCGCCATTCATTTGTAGCTGATCTATATTTCTTTCTCTATGACATTCTCCTGTCTTCTTCCCATAACCCCCAACACTGGTACTAATCAAGAATCCATCAATCTCTGCCTTTAAAATATCCATTGGCGGCCTCCAATGCCTTCTGTAACAATGAGTTTCACAGATTCACCAGCCTCTGACTAAAGAAATTGCTCCTCATCTCCTTTCTAAAGGTGCGTCCTTTTATTCTGAGGCTGTGCCCTCTGCTCCTTGACTCTCCCACTAGTGGAAACATCCTCTCCGCATCCACTCTACCCAAGCCCATCCATGTTCTCCAGCGATGCTGCTTGACCCACTGAGTTACTCCAGCACTGTGTGTCGTTTTTTTTGCACACTGAAATATTTTGGTACTTCTAGTGGCAGTGCAGCACGGTGGCGCGCGGTAGATTTGCTGCCTTACAGCGGCAGAGGCCCGGGTTTGATCTTGACTATGGGTGCTGTCTGTACGGAGTTTGTATGTTCTCCCCATGACCGCGTGAGTTTTCTCCGGAACGCTCTGGTTTCCTCCCACACTCCAAAGACGTAGAGGTTTGTAGGTTAATCGGCTTGATATGAATGTAAATTGGCCCTAGTGCAAGGGTTCCCAACCTGGGGTAAATTTACCCCCAGGGGGGACATTTTGCCTACCCAAGGGGTACAAATTCTGGATTTGTACATATTTTTTCTCATTGACTGACTGTGTTTGGTTCTGGTATACTGGTATCTGTTCATCATTAGTTGTTGATAAATAAGTGAAATAACATTGTTATGTGCTATTAAAGTTGCCAGGGGTAAACAGAACGATAAAGTTTGGGACCCCCTGCCTTAAGTGTATGTAGGATAGCGTAAGTGTACGGGGATCGTTGGTCAGAGTGGACTCTTGTGGGCCGAATGGCCTGTTTGTGTGCTGTATCTCTAAAACTAAACTAAAAATAAGTTGAGACTTGGCAACAGCTGAAACATTTGGGTATACAGTATTTCATCTTGCCAGATAGCTTTATATTCATATTGTTTCAGCTCCTAATATTGGTGAACAGTGTAAGCACTAATTTAGAATGATTGGATTTCCAAGTTCAGTTCTCCCAACTTTTTGTTGAGCTGCTCCTCCTCTTTTATTCACACCATAGCTGAAGTGAGAAGGTGATGACTGGCCTCCTCCCAATAACCGAGGTTGACACTTTATGGTGAATCTGCCACCTGAAAGATCGGCGTAGGGTTTTAAGGTCTTGACCCAGTGAAGAATGAGAAATGCTGATTAAATGTCTTGGTTGGGATTGTGTGTAAGTTTAGTTTGGTTTCGAGATACAGCGCGGAAACAAGCCCTTCAGCCCCCCGAGTCCGGGCAGCACTAAGCTGCACACTAGGGACAATGTGCCATTTTTTTTACCAAAGCCAATTAACCTGCAAACCTGTACATCTTTGGATTGTTAGAGGAAAACGTACAAACTCCGTAGAGACAGCACCCGTAGTCAGGATTGAACCCGGGTTTCTGGTGCTGTAAGGCAGCAACTCTACCGCTGCGCCACCGTGCCACCTGTTTCTATATTTTACACCATTATCATCTAGTTTCATAGTGTTACTGCCCAATGATTTATTATGTTTTAGTTGTGTGTTATTGAATTAAGAGGCCTATGAAGCTGCAGCAAGTAAGAATTTAGTTGTTCGATTGGCCAAGTGGGCTGAGGAATGGTTGATGGAATTTAATGCAGAAAAATGTGAGGTGGTTGCATTTTGGGACGTCTAACATGGGCAGGACCTACACAGTGAATTGTCGGGCTCTGGGGAGTGTTGCAGAGCAGAGGGATCTAGGAGTACAGGTGCATGGTTCCTTGAAGGTGGTGTTGCAGGTAGATAGGGTGGTCAAAAAGCCTTTCGGCACTTTGGCCTTCATCAGTCAGAGTATTGAGTATAGAGGTGGGGAGGTCATGTCGCAGTTATATAAGGCCTCGATGAGGCCGCATCTGGAGTATTGTGTTCAGTTTTGGGCACCATGCTATAGGAGCGATGGTGTCAAGTGGAAAGGGTCTAGAGAAGATTTACGAGGATGTTGCTAGGACGCGATGGCCTGACATAGGGAGCGGGGTGGAGCAGGCTGGGACAGGAGCCCAGGAGGACGTGGGCTAACCTAATAAAATTACTCAGGATCGTGAGAGTAATAGATCGGGTAAATGCACAGTGTCTCTTGTCCAGCGTTGGGGAATAAAGAACCAGAGAGCGCAGAGGGGATAGATCTGAGGGGTACCTTTTTCACAACAAGGGTGGTGGGTGTATGAAAAAGCTTTTGGAGGAGGTAGTTGAGGCAGGTACTATTGCAATGTTTAAGAAACAATTAGACGGGTACATGGATAGAACAGGTTTAGAGGGATATAGGACAAACGCAGGTAGGTGGGACTAGCGTGGATGGGACACGTTGGTTGGTGTGGGCATGTTGGGCCGCTGAGTCTGTTTCTGCGCTCTATGACTCTATGTAATCGAGATATGCTACCTGACCTACTGAGTTCCTCCAGCACTTTGTGTTTTACTCTTGACTCGATAAGGTTTGCTTTGTTTGTGCTTCATGTCCTGGAAGTTAAAGGGCCTGTCCCACCAGCATGCGATTGCATGTGTCTAGCGCGACCAAACATGGTCGCTTGAGGCGTACGGCCTCGCGGGGCTGGTCCCACTTTGAAGCGTGGAGGCATATGGAGTTGTGCGGGGCTGGTCCCGACATCATACTCGCCAATCAGCTGGGCAGGAGGCGGGCCGACTGAATTTGGACGTCGGGCGGTGACGTCATGACGCAACGGCACGCGCTAGGCGTACGCCGTCGAGACGCTGCGTACAATGTCAAGACGCTGCATACGCCCTCAATGCGGCTGCGGGCTGACAGGCCGTTGGCGCGCGGAATTTTCCGACAGTGCGGGATTTTCGGAGCCCCGTGCGATGTCGGGACCAGCCCCGCACAACTCCATACGCCTCCGCACTTCGAAGTGGGACCGGCCCCGAGCGACCCGTACGCCTCAAGCAAACACGTTTGGTCGCGCTAGACGCATGCAATCGCAGGCTAGTGGGACAGGCCCTTAAGGGTTTATGACGGACTGGTGAACAAACTTTGTAACGCTGCTATAAGGCACCCTGTGGATAACACTTGCATCAGGCATAGCCTGCTGGCAAGTAATGACTCGCTGGTGGATAAAATGCTGAATAATGATTTTAAGACTGCTGATTTCTCTGGTGGCAAAATCGAATCCACCCATGCATTTTGTGGCCATTGCTTCACATGCCTAACTCGTGCCTTCTCTATGGTGGCGAGGCTTTGCAAAGTCAGCCAATAAATCTCTCAACAGAATACCCCAGACACTGAACACGGATAATTTCTCAACACTCAACACTCAACACGGATAATTTCTTGTCAGTGGCAGCCCCTTAGAATATTATGAATGAATGGCTTGGCTCAATGGTAATATCATTGAACAAAAAGCGCTGGAGTAACTCAGTGGCTCAGGCAGCAGACAAAATCTGTAGGAAGGAACTAAATGCTGGTTTACACCGAAGATGGGCACAAAATGCTGGAGTAACTCAGCGGGTCGTTGGAGAAAGTGAACAGTTGACGTTTCGGGTCGAAACCCTTCGGCATCTTTAGAGAACATGGATAGGTGATGTTTTGAGTCGGGACCGTTCTTCCAATTCCTGAATAAGAAGAAGGTTCCCGACCTGATGTATTTTCATGTGAGCCGTGATGGTTAGTGTTGGGCTGCACAATAGACAATAGGTGCAGGAGTAGGCCATTCGGCCCGTCAAGCCAGCACCGCCATTCAATGTGATCATGGCTGATCATCCCCAATCAGTACCCCGTTCCTGCCTTCTCCCCATATCCCCTGACTCCGCTATCTTTAAGAGCCCTATCTAGCTCTCTCTTGAAAGCATGCAGAGAACCTGCCTCCACCGCCCTCTGAGGCAGAGAATTCCACAGACTCACAACTCACAATGTGAGAAAAAGTGTTTCCTCGTCTCCGTTCTAAATGGCTTACCCCTTATTCTTAAATTCTAAATTCTAAATTCTGAACGCTGAATTTAGTTTTGAGGTTGGCTATTTTCTAAAGCCCATTGATGATTTTTTTAATCATTTAGTTTACTTTAGATATACAGCGCGGAAACAGACCCTTCGGCCCACCGGGTCCACGCTGACCAGCGATCCCAGCACGTTAACATTATCCTGCACGAGCTAGGGACAATGTTTACATTTGCCAAGCCAATTTACCTACATACCTGTACGTGTTCGGAGTGTGGGAGGAAACCAAAGATCTCGGAGAAAACCCAAGCGGGTCACGGGGAGAACGTACAGACAACGCCCGTAGTCGCGTGTCCGGCACTGCAAGCACTGTAAGGCATCAATTCTACCACTGCGCCACCATTCCGCCCATTTGTAGAAAGTAACTGCAGATGTTGGTGCTGTCTGTAGGATGTTTGCGCGTTACGTCATTTGCGTCATACTTACCAATCAGCTGGGCATGAGTCGGGCCGACTGAATTTTTGGAATCGGGCAGTGACGTCATCGCGCAACGCCACTCCGGGCGGTGACGGCATCGCGCAACGCCACACACTAGGCGTACTCCGTCAAGATGCTGCATACGCCATCAAGACGTTGCGTACGTCCGCAATGCGCCTGCGTGCCGACAGGCCGTTGGCGCGCAAAGATTTCAGACACTGTCAGATTTTTGGAGCCCCGCGGGGGGCTCCGAACAACCCCGCACAACTCCGTCTTCTAAGCGTGACCGGCCCCACGCGGCCATACGGTGCCCGTACGCCTCAAGCGACCACATTTGGTTGCGCCAAACGCATGCAATCGCATGCAAGTGGAACAGGCCCTTAAGAATCAATATCTTTTTAACTGGCTTTGAGTGCATTTTGCATTTCATAGGATGTTACACATGACTGTTACATATAATTCTGATTCTTTTCTGTATTTTTGAAAAAGTAAAATATTCTAATTGCACTGAAGCGCAAGGCTAGTTTTTACTATTCCAGTCCCGTTGGTCCGATTTATTTAAGATGCACACCTTCAGCTGTCGGGCAAATTTGCATTTTGGAACCCTGCATTAATAAACGTTATATAAAATAAATGTTGAGTTATTCAGCTCCTACCGAAACGGAGTTGCCAGATACAGCGACAACCTTGACTTATGATGATATTAAAGAGACAGTTAGCTTATGCAGATTTTATTGCACATTTCGGTAAAGTTTTAAAGAGTGGTTTGTAATTACAAAACTCTTGACAGTTTCTCATTTGCATATTGTGTTATTATGGAACAGTAATTACAGCATTGAATAAGTTTCTGGTTGAGGTATGATCTGTATGTTCACTTTGCCCCTGGTGATCTAAGCATTTAGCACGAACGTAGAGCCATTAAACATAGAAACATAGAAAATAGGTGCAGGAGTAGGCCATTTGGACCTTCGAGCCAGCACCGCCATTCAATGTGATCATGGCTGATCATCCAACTCAGTATCCCGTTCCTGCCTTCTCTCCATACCCCCAGATCACATTAGCCACAAGGGCCACATCTAACATATAACCAATGAACTGGCCTCAACTATTTTCTGTGGCAGAGAATTCCACAGATTCACCACTCTCTGTGTGAATCAATTTTTTTCTCATCTTGGTCCTAAAATACTTCCCCCTTACCCTTAAACTGTGACCCCTTGTTCTGGAGTTCCCCAACATCAGGAACAGTCTTCTTGCATCTAGCCTGTCCAACCCCTTAAATATTTTCTATAAGATCCCTCCTCAATCTTCTAAATTCCAGCGAGTACAAGCTGAGTCTATCCAGTCTTTCTTCATATCAAAGTCCTGCCATCCCAGGAATCAGTCTGGTGAACCGTCTCTGTACTCCCTCTATGGCAAGAATGTCTTTCCTCAGATTAGGAGACCAAAACTGTACGCAATACTCCAGGTGTGGCCTCACCAAGACCCTGTACAACTGCAGTAGAACCTCCCTGCTCCTATACTCAAATCCTTTTGCTATGAATGCTAACATACCATTAGCTTTCTTCACTGCCTGCTGCACCTGCATGCCTACTTTCAATGACTGGTGTACCATGACACCCAGGTCTCGTTGCATCTGCCCTTTTCCTAATCGGCCACCATTCAGATAATAGTCCAGGGCTCTCGCTTAACTTTTTTTCCCTGTTGCCAGCCGGGCAACCTTGACAGCTTTTTAAGTTGCCAAATGACAGTTTAGGTGGTCATTTAAGACGGTTTGCATGACGCGTGCGATAATGTGCTCGGATGAAGTGCGTACTTACCAGTCGGAATTATGCTCAATGAAACATTCACATATTATGTTCAAGAAGGAACTGCAGATGCTGGAAAATCGAAGGTAGACAAAAGTGCTGGAGAAACTCAGCGGCTGCAGCAGCATCTATGGAGATCTGAAGAAAGGGTTTTGTCCCGAAACGTTGCCCATTTCCTTTGCTCCATAGATGCTGCCGCATCCGCTGAGTTTCTCCAGCACTTTTGTCTACATTCACATATTATTTCTGCTTCAAATAACTCACAAACTAAACATATTCACCAATCAAGACATGATATATACCGCAATGACATGCAGCAAAATTATAATACAATATCTCAACTCTTTTTACACATTGCAATTAATGCAATTTCCATTAGTCCTTTCCACTTCCAAACAAAAATTTGGTTGGATTATTCAGCAAATTATAAACCTGTCCATAAATCCTGGACCATGCACACTACAGATTGATGCAAGCATGTTTTCTGTGAAGGACATGGCCATAGCATGGGTCGTTATTGCTATTGGCACAGAAACACTCTGGCTTCCCACATAATTTATCCATAACAAAATATACAGGTTGCAAGGAAATTTCTAAAGGCATTTTATGATAATAGCTGTTAAAACCGACTATACCCATCTGACAGGTTAAACAGGTTGAGAAGGTAATCTGTGTGGAATGGATGGATTGAGGCAAGTTGCTACAGGATGGATGGGGGGGTTTGGTGCAGGGTAAATGGAAGGTGGGTCAGTACGGGATGAAAGGGGGGGGGGGGGGAGAAGTGCAGGTAGGATGGGAAGGAGGGTCAGTACAGGATGAATTGGGGGATCAGTGTAGGATGGGGGGATGGTAGGAGAATCAATGCAAGGTGGGTAGGGTGATGAATAGAGTTGGGGGGGGGGGGGGGTTAGATGGGGAGGGGAGCACAGGGGATGTCATTGAGGACTGAATAGAGAAAGGAATGGGGATCAGTGTGGGATGGAGAGGAAGGGTCCCAGGATAAGAGGGGCGGAGGGGGGCGTACAAGAGAGAGGGGGGGGAGGGGCAGAGGAGGGGTGGAGGAAGGAAGGTTAGCGCTCCTCGGACAACATCCCCCGGCTGCCTTGGCCGTCCCTGTCCAACACCAAAGTGCCGCCGCCAAAGTAGGAGGCGGTTGGGATCTCCTCGCCACCGCCTCCTCTTGTCCGCCAGCCGACAGCAAGGTGCGGGGCCGAGCGATGCAGCCCAAAGATCCTATAGCTATAGGATCTTGGTGCAGGTGCTTCAGTCGGCAGAAGGAGGTCTCCCCCTCCCTCCCTCCCCCACTCTCTCTCTCTCTCCCCCTCCCGCCTCCCGGCCTCGGCGTGCGAGACGGGTTGTATTGAAAGCGCTGTTAACGGGGTTGCAGGCAGCGGCTGTTATCGGGGCGATAGCGGCCGCTGCTTGCAAAACAAAAGATACTGCTGCAAATCCACCAACGGCGCTTTCAAAACTACCCCTCTCCCCGAGGCCGGGAGGAGGGAGGGAGGGAGGGGGAGGTCTCCATCCGCTGGGCGGGGTGCGGGAAGAGGAGGCGGTGGAGCCGCTTCGCGGCCGCTGTTCAGGGCCCGGCATTCGCTCCGACCCTTCGTCACCATGCTCCTAGTATCTTTGCCCCGCAATCAAAGATTCTAGAGGAATACAGCCGCCGCCGTCGACACGAAACGTCGCGCTCCTTTTCTCCAGAGATGCTGCCTGACCCGTGGAGTTACTCCAGTTTTTTGTGCCTATCGGTATAAACCAGTATTTGGGTGCGAAGCCGGGCAAAATGAGTCAGCGTTTAGGTTGCCCGGCGGCACTTTGGGTGGTCATTGGCGCCCGGGCAACGGCTAGTTTCGAGCCCTGTAGTCTACTTTCCTGTTCTTGCCACCAAAGTGGATAACCTCACATTTATCCACATTATACTGCATCTGCCATGCATTTGCCTACTCACCCAACCTATCCAAGTCACCTTGCAGCCTCCTAGCATCCTCCTCACAGCTAACACTGCCCCCCAGCTTCGTGTCATCCGCAAACTTGGAGATGTTGCATTCAATTCTCTCATCCAAATCATTAACATATATTGTAAATAGCTGGGGTCCCAGCACTGAGCCTTGCGGCACCCCACTAGTCACTGCCTGCCATTCTGAAAAGGACCTGTTTACTCCTACTCTTTGCTTCCTGTCTGCCAGCCAGTCTCTACCCACATCAATACTGAACCACCAATACCGTGTGCTTTAAGTTTGTATACTAATCTCTTATGTGGGACCTTGTCGAAAGCCTTCTGAAAGTCTAGATATAACAGATCCCCTGGTTCTCCCTTATCCACTCTACTAGTTACATCCTCGAAAAATTCTATAAGATTCGTCAGACATTTGTTTGTTTATTTTTTTTATTTGCACTATGTTTTAAAAGAAGACAAACGATCAATTTATAATACCATACAGTGCTGGGAGGGAAGGGAAGCCCATAGGGCTTATACAAAGTCCGCTCCCATCTGAAAATGAGCGTTAATGGCAAATCAGGGGGTAGGAGAAATAAAAAAAGACAATAATAAACAATAATACAGTTTAAGAATGAAAATTAAAAATATGAAATTAAAAATATGAAAATAAATAAAATAATAAGGTATAGTATGAGATAAGAGTCAACAGAAGCAGTTTGAGCTCATAAATAGCATTACAAAATGCTGGAGGTCAGAACTCCGGACATGATGAGAAACTTTTTAAGCTCAATCTTAAAGGTGGCTAAGGAGGTGTGAGACTTTAATGACAGAGGCAGGGTATTCCAAAATTTAGGACCTTTAAAAGTAATGCAATGTTGGCGTTTGGATGTTCGACAAAACGGAAGATGTAGATCATTTCTTCTTCTGGTTGGGTAACGGTGAATATTAGAAGAAAGGGTGAAAATATCATGAAGAGAAACAGGCAAATCATGTTTACATTTATGATATTTGAAAATAAAAATACCTATTTGGAATGCATTCAGTTTATCTACAGACAAAATGGAGTACTTCTTGAAGAGAGGGGCAGAAGGTTCTTGTGAATTTGAATGAGAAATTAATCTCATAAATTTCTTCTGTATGATGAGTAGCTTAGAAAGATAGGAATGTAGGTAGAACCCCAAACAATATTACAATAATTGAAATAAGGAAAAATCAAACTGTAATATATTGTTAGATGGGAAACGGGTGAATAAATGCACAAACCTTTCTCGGAATACCAAGCATTTTCATTGATCTTCTACAGACAATATTTACATGATTTACCTTTCATAAATCCATGCTGACTTTGTCCAATGATTTCACCACTTTCCAAATGTGCTGCTATCCCATCTTTAATAACTGACTAGCATTTGCCCCACTACCGATGTTAGACTAACTGGTCTATAATCTTCGTTTTCTCTCTCCCTCCCTTTTTAAAAAGTGGGGTTACATTAGCTACCCTCCAATCCTCAGGAACTACTCCAGAATCTAAAGAGTTTTGAAAAATTATCACTAATGCATCCACTATTTCTGGGGCTACTTCCTTAAGCACTCTGGAAAAGCCTGTCTGGCCCTGGGGATTTATCGGCCTTTAATCCATTCAATTTACCTAACAACACTTCCCAACTAACCTGGATTTCACTCAATCTCGGAACATTTGAGGATGTGCTTTGGAGACTGAAAAATAAAGGTTAATGAAAAAGTTTAACTCTTTTAAGTTTAACACCTGTTCTAGGTGTCAACTGCTCTACATCGGAGAGACCAAAGAGCAGGCTCGGCGATCGATTCGCCCAACACCTCTGCTCAGTTCGCATTAACCAACCCGATCTCCCGATGGCTCAGCACTTCAATTCCCCCTCCCATTCCAAATCCGACCTTTCTGTCCTGGGCCTCCTCCATGGTCAGAGTGAGGCCCACCGCAAATTGGAGGCGCAGCACCTCATATTTCGCTTGGGTAGTTTACACCCCAGCGGTATGAACGTTGACTTCTCCAATTTCTGGTAGTCCTTGCTTTCTCCCTCCTTCCCCTCCCCTTCCCCTCCCCTTCCCAGCTCTCCCACAACCCACTGTGTCCGCCTCTTCCTTTCTTCTTCCCGCCCCCCCCACATCAGTCTGAAGAAGGGTCTCGACCCAAAACGTCACCTATTTCTTCACTCCATAGATGCTGCCTCACCCGCTGAGTTTCTCCGGCATTTTATTCTTCCTTCGATTTCTCCATCATCTGCAGTTCTTTCTTAAACATATTCATTTTGCCATCAGTTTTTCAACCTCTGCATTCTTGTTCGTCGATTAATAAAAGTGAAAATATATATGTGTGCTTTAATGAGGAAACATATTTCATATAAAAGGCACCTGCTAATAATGAGGCAGCGAACTTCGTGGTGTGAAACGGAGAACTTATGAGATGACAGAGAAAATACAAGCTCGCAACCTCCTAGCCCAAACGCAAACCAACCTCCCTTCCATTGACTCCATTTATACCTCACGCTGCTTCGGCAAGGCCAGCAGCGTAATCAAGGACGAGTCTCACCTGGTCACTCCCTCGTCTTCTCCTCTCGCAATAGGCAAGAGGTACGGAAGTGTGTCCACATTCGGGGACAGTTTCTTCCCAACTGTTATCAGGCAACTGTGCAAGTAGGAGTTAATGGGTCCTTTTCAGAATGGCAGGCAGTGGCGAGTGGAGTGCCGCAAGGCTCGGTATTGGGGCCGCAACTGTTTACCATATATAATAATGGTTTGGAAGATGGAATTAGGAGCAACACTAGCAAGTTTACGGATGACACAAAGCTGGGTGGCAGTGTGAACTGTGAAGAGGATGTTAGGAGGTTGCAGGGTGACCTGGACAGGTTGAGTGAGTTGGCAGAAGCGTGGCAAATGCAGTATAATATAGATAAATGTGTTGGTTTATCGTATAATAATTTTACCCATCTAATAAAATTATCTCCCATATTAAATTTTTGGAGTACTATGTATAAATACTGCCACTCTACCTCTACGTACAAATGCTTTTTCTGCGTCCAAAGATATAACTGATAAGTCTTCCTTTTCCCCTTTATGTGAATACATTATATTATAAAGTCGTCTCAAATTGTTAAATGATTGTCTTTTGGGTATAAACCCCGTTTGGTCCTGGTTTATCAATTTATTAATATATTTGCTCAATCTTCTTGCTAAAATCTTTGCTAAAATTTTTTGGTATGTATTTAAAAGTGATATAGCTCTATACGAGTCCGGATCTTTTAGATCTTTATCTTTTTTTGGTATAAGCGTAATTGTAGATTCTGCTAAAGTTTCTGGTAATTTCTTATCGGTAAAAGCATACCTGTATAATTTAAGTAATCGTGGGACCATTAACTCCTGAAATCTTTTATTAAATTCATTATTAAAACCATCAGGCCCTGGAGTCTTCCCATTTTTCAATTCTTTTATTGTTTCACTTATTTCTTCACTTGTAATCTGGGCTCCTAATTCCTCTTGTTCTAAGATATCCAATTTTGGCAAGTTACACTTATCTAAAAAAATTATAATTTTAGTGTCTTCAATGTTAGTTTTAGATGTATATAAATTTTGATAAAATTGAGCAAACCTTTTGTTAATGTCCTGTATGGTCGTGAGTTGTCTCCTCAGTCGCCCAAAGACTCGTAGCATCTTTCTGGTCGCCGCTGGTTTTCAACATGTTGAAAAATGTTCGGAGACGGTCGACGGCAGTGGGTTTGACGCCAATGAGCGTAGCTTGACTTCTCCTGATGTAGTTAAGAGGAGAAGACTGTGGCCCCTAGTTCTGGACTCACCCAACATTGGGAACATTTTTCCTGCGTCTAGCGTGTCTAGTCCTTATATAATTTTATATGTTTCTATAAGATTCCCCCTCATCCTTCTAAACTCCAGTGAATACAAGCCTAGTCTTTTCAATCTTTCCTCATATGACAGTCCCGCCATCCCAGGGATCAATCTCGTCAACCTACGCTGCACTGCCTCAATCACAAGGATGTCCTTCCTCAAATTAGGAGACCAAAACTGTCCACAATACTCCAGATGTGGTCTCACCAGAGCCCTATACAACTGCAGAAGAACCTCTTTACTCCTGTACTGAAATCCTCTTGTTATGAAGGCCAACATTCCATTAGCTTTCTTCACTGCCTGCTGTACCTGCACGCCAACTTTCAGTGACCGGTGTACAAGGACGCCCAGGTCTCGCTGCACCTCCCCCTTACCTAACCTAACCCCATTGAGATAATAATCTGCCCCCTTGTTTTTGCCGCCAAAGTGGATAACCTCACATTTATCTATATAATGGTTATGGTTTCTCTTGAGATTTCTTCCCCCTCTCTGTGATTCAGTTGGGAAGTTCATATCAACAAGTGTTTTCGACACTGTATCACATGGTATTTGGTCTGGTGTGTGCCTTGCCTACATATTTGCATTTAATGACAAAAAATATTATAAGTACCAAGAGGTCTTGCACTTTTAATGTACGTGACTGATTGAAAAATGAATCATAAGATTGCTCATATTTTGCTCTGCTATAAAACTTTCAATTTGATTTGTGTGGATGAACAGGAAACTGCATTGGGGTAAGTAATAAAGAAAATCATGTCTGCACAATGTTTAGATTGAATGCTGTGCAGATTTTCCACAATTGAGTGTACTTGAAAACATGTGCCACCAGATTCAGCAACAGCTTCATCCCCTCTGTCATCAGACCACTGTATGTTCCTCCCATAAGCTAGGGTATGCAGGTACAGCAGGCAGGTACATGCAGGTACAGCAGATAGGGCTCTTAAAGATAGCAGGGTCAGGAGATATGGGGAGAAGGCAGGAATAGGGTACTGATTGTGATGATCACATCGAATGGCGGTGCCGCCTCGAAGGGCCGAATGGCCTACTACTGCACCTATTGTCTATTGTCTATTGGTATTGAGGTAGGTTGGTATAGTCCATCCTACCTCAATGCAGGCCTTGTGATTTTTCCAGTAACTGTAACATTATAATGCTGCAATACTATGTTCTGCGCTGTGACACCTTTCTCTTTGCGCAACCTGTTGTACTTTGACGCAAAACGCTGGAGTAACTGTGGGACAGGCAGCATCTGTGACGTTTCAGGGCGAGACCCTTCTTCAGGCACTTTAGACAGGTCTGAAGAAGGGTCTCGACCTGGAACGTCACCCATCCCATCTCGCCAGAGACGCCTCCTGTCCCGCTGAGTTACTCCAGCATTTTGTGTCTATCTTCAGTGTAGTGCAGCATCTGCAGTTCCTTCCTGCACATACTTGTTCATGGCTTGATTGTAGCCATGGACAGGTGATATTTTTCATCGGGACCTTTCTTTAGACTGAAGAAGAGGCCCAGCCCAAAACGGCATCTGACCATTCCCTCCACAGATGCTGCCTGACCCACTGAGTTCCTCCAGCACCATGTGTTTTTGCCCTAGTTGATACACTTGTACAAATGTACAGTTTGGTTTGACTGGGTAGCATCTAAACTAAGCTTGTCACTGTATCTCGATACACCTGACAATATTAAAACTATACCAATACTTTCTTATTAATTGCAACCGCTTTTATAGTTGTAAAATTTTAAAGTTCACTGGAGTTTAGAAGGATGAGGGGGATCTTATAGAAACATATACAATTACGTCTGAAGAAGGGTCTCGACCCGAAACGTCGCCTATCTCCTTCGCTCCTTAGATGCTGCTGCACCCGCTGAGTTTCTCCAGCATTTTGTGTAACCTACAATTATGAAAGGACTGGACAAGCTCGATGCTGGAAAAATGTTCCCCATGTTGAGCGAGTCCAGAACCAGGGGGCCACAGTCTTAGTATAGAATAAAGGGGAAGCCATTTAAGACTGAGGTGAGAAAAAACGTTTTCACCCAGAGAGTTGTGAATTTGTGGAATTCCCTGCCACAGAGGGCAGTGGAGGCCAAATCACTGGATGGATTTAAGAGAGAGTTAGATAGAGCTCTAGGGGCTAGTGGAGTCAAGGGATATGGGGAGAAGGCAGGCACGGGTTATTGATAGGGGACGATCAGCCATGATCACATTGAATGGCGGTGCTGGATCGAAGGGCCGAATGGCCTCCACCTGCACCTATTTTCTATGTTTCTAATTTGTACAAGTTGTATCAAGTATGGCAAAGTACGGGTGCTGGTGGAACTCGGTGGGTCGGGCAGCATTTGTGGAGGGAATGGAGAGATGACACTGCAGGTTGGGCTACTTCTTCAGTCTAAAAAACGGTCCACACACACGAAACGTCATCTGTCCTTTCCCTCCACAGGTGCTGCCTGACTCACTAAGTTTCTCCAGCAGCTTGATGTTTGCCCAAGATTCCAGCAGCTCTCTGTATATCAACAAGGGCATTGTGTAACACAAGACACAAAACCTTGGCGTAACTCAGCAGGTCAAGCTACGATCAAGGTGGCCACGGTGGCGCAGCGGTAGAGTTGCTGCCTTACAGGGAATGCAGCGCCAGAGACCCGGGTTCCATCCCGACTACGGGCGCTGTCTGTACAGAGTTTGCACGTTCTCCCCGTAACCTGCGTGGGTTTTCTCCGAGATCTTTGGCTTCCTCCCACATTCCAAAGACGTACAGGTTTGTAGGTTAATTGGCTTGGTAAATGTAAAAATTGTCCCTAGTGGGTGTAGGATAGTGTTAATGTGCGGGGATCACTGGTTGGTGCAGACCTGGTGGGCCGAAGAGCCTGTTTCCACTCTCTATCTCTAAACTAAACTAATCTCTGCACAACAAGAGATCAGTCTGAAGAAGGGTTTAGGCCCGAAACGTTGCCTATTTCCTTCGCTCCATAGATGCTGCCTCACCCGCTGAGTTTCTCCAGCACTTTTTTCTACGTTCGATTTTCCAGCAACTGCCGTGCCTTCTGAAACATAGATAGGTGACGTTTCACGTCGGGGCCCCTCTTCAGACTGATTGTGAGGGGGAGGGGTGCAGGGAGAAAGTTGGAAGAGAGGAGGGGCAGGACAAAGCCTGGCAGGCAATAGGTGAATACAGATGAGGAGGCAGATGGTTAAACAAAGGCCAGAGATGAAAAGGGAGAAGGTGTGAGGCAAAAGGATAGAAGAGTTGTGATTTGTGAAGCTAGGGTAAGGAATGTAGGCGGATGGGGGAGGGGAGAAATAGGTGTGAGTCCAGGTGGGGTAAAGGGGTGGGGGCCAGGTATGGAAAGACAGTCCAGGGGAAAGGCTCCATGATCATCATCATACTTTATTCGGCAAGTATGTTTTGCAACATATACATATTTGCCATACAGTCATACTAATAAAAAGCAACAGAGCACACAAAATGCATTTTAACATAAACATCCACCACAGTGACTCCTCCACATTCCTCACTGTGATGGAAGGCGAACAAAAGTTCAATCTCTTTCCTTCTTTGTTCTCCTGTGGTCGGGGGCCTTCTGTTGACCGGACGATCATGGCTCCCGTAGCCGGCAGGGCCCTCGCGTCGGGGCAGTCAAGCTCCTGCATCGGGGGGAATCTCAGCTTCCCCCCGCCGGGCGATCTGACCCCGGGTCTATAGTTACCTAATTTTGGAGAATTACATATTTATACACTACCCTGGCAGAGTATGTGATGTTCCTCCAGTTTGCATGTGGCCTCACTCTGGCATTGGATGGGGCCCAGAACAGAAAGGTCAGGCAAGGAATGGGAAAGGGAGTTTGAATGGTCTGCAACCGGGAGATCCAGCAGGCATTGGCGGGCTGAGCCAAATGGTCGCCGAGTCTACACTTCGTCTTACTGATGTACAGGTCTCCACATGGGGAACACATTGTGTACTACAACTGTCTACATTCTGCCATTCATAAAATCAATGTGTTTTACATCAGGGGTGGGCTTTGGTGAATGATTGCTACAGTAACCACAAACAACACTGGTTGAGAAACGCTTTTTCGTTTTCCTCTGGGTATGCAAATACTCAGAAAAATGATAATAAAGATATACAACAACTGCCTTTACGAGGTGTAAACCTGATTAATAAGAATAAAACTGTACTCATTTTTTAATTGTTTTTTCAGTATTTAATTTTCTGGCTGGAATATTAATGTGTGAACCATTTAAAAGACTTGCATGTAAAAGTCATACAATATTACTATTTGAATGAATGGTCTGTTGCTTAAACTTTTTTTTATTTTCCCATTTATATTACTGAAATATAATTAGGCTGTAGCAGTTTGGCTTGTAGTTTAGCTTAGAGACACAGCGTGGAAACAGGCCTTCCAGCCCACCGAGTCTGTGCCGACCAAGAGAGAGCTAGATAGGGCTCTTAAACATAGCGGAGTCAGGGGATATGGGGAGAAGGCAGGAACGGGGTACAGATTGGACATGATCAGCCATGATCACATAGAATGACGGTGCTGGCTCAAAGGGCCGAATGGCCTACTCCTGTACCTATTGTCGATTGTCTATTGACCAGCGATCTCCCCACACTAACACTATCCTACACACACTAGGGACAATTTACAATTATACCAAGTCAATTGACCTACAAACCTGTACGTCTGGAGTGTGGGAGGAAACTGGAGCAACGGGAGAAAACCCATGCGGGTAACAGGGAGAACGTACAAATTCCACACAGACAGCCCCCAAGGTCAGGATTGAACCTGGGACTCTCTGGCGCTGTAAGGCAGCAACTCTACCTTTGCGCCAATGTGCCGCGCTGTTTACCAAGTATATTTGGGCAGTGACTGTCATAATGTAACTGAGGTAAAAATGGGTGGATTAAAAAAATATTGATGTTACTTTGATTATTCTTTGACGTTGATTGCCTCCTGAGGCATTTGGAACTGTAGTCTGCAGCTCACAATATGACTTACTTTCTCCCCGATCTTGGCAGTTCTACTCTCTCCCAGAGGGATTCTGCATAATAAACAAATAGTGCATTGATGTAACACATTGCCAAATGTGAACATAATACAAAACATGCAAGTCATTGTTTCAGCTAAAGCCTGCAGTTTTCTGCTTGGGAACTTTCCTCAACAAAAGGGCACAGAGTGCTGGAGTAACTCAGCAGGTCAGGCAGCATCTCTGGAGAACAAGGATGGGTGACGTTTCACAGAGTGCTGGAGTAACTCAGCGGGTCGGGCAGCATCTCTGGAGAACAAGGATGGGTGACGTTTCACAGAGTGCTGGAGTAACTCAGCGGGTCAGGCAGCATCTGTGGAGAACATGGATAGGTGACATTTCATAGAGTGCTGGAGTAACTCAGCGGGTCAGGCAGCATCTGTGGAGAACATAGATAGGCGATGTTTCGGGTTGGGACCCCTTTTCAAACTTTTCAAACATACATCAATTCCAGCAACATTAGACCATACATTGTTTTCATTGTAAAAATACTCTGCTCAGGCAGCATCAGTGGGAATAGAAACTGAATATAAGGGTGGAAAATAGATTACAATGCTGGAGTACCTCAGCGGGTCAGGCAGCATCACTGGAGAACATGAATAGGTGACGTTTCGGATCAGATTCCCTCTTCAGACCCCGTCTGAAGAAGGGTTCTGAGCTGAAACGTCACCCATCTTTCTTTTCTCCAGAGACGCTGCCTGACCCGCTGAGTTACTCCAGCACTCTGTGAAACGTCACCTATCCATGTTCTCCACAGATGCTGCCTGACCCGCTGAGTTACTCCAGCACTCTGTGAAACGTCACCTATCCATGTTCTCCAGAGATGCTGCCTGACCCGCTGAGTTACTCACGCACTTTGTGTTAATTATACCCCTCTTGTATCTCTAAAGCACCACGGACTTAAATAAAGATTTAACAAAGAAGTAAGCAATAAACTCTTTCACAACGTCACACGCGTGCGCCACACGTAATGCTCTTGTAATTTTGTCCGGATTAAAGGAGGTGTCGGACCATCAGTTGCTGGAAAAAAAGCGGTGGATCTGTATTACATTTGCAAACCTGTTTTGCTGTTGCATGTAAGAGCGTCTTTGTTCAGGTTCGATATATATGACAATTAAACACTCTTGACTCTTGACCTAAACGTAGTTTGATGTTCTGACAGTTCCTAAATATGAAATAGGTCACCACCCTTAAATATCAATCTGTTTGTTTGTCCATTGACCCTGCCTGATCTGAATGTTTCCAACATTCTCCATTTGTTATTTTGGATTTCTAGGTATCAATAGACAATAGACAATAGGTGCAGGAGTAGGCCATTCAACCCTTCGAGCCAGCATGCAATGTGTGCAACCCTATCTAGCTCTCTTGAAAGCATCCAGAGAACCGGCCTCCACCGCCCTCTGAGGCAGAGAATTCTACAGACTCACAACTCTCTGTGAGAAAAAGTGTTTCCTTGTGCCCGTTCTAAATGGCTTACTCATTTTTAAACTGTGGCCCCTGGTTCTGGACTCCTCTAACATTGGGAACATGTTTCCTGCCTCTAGCGTGTCCAAGCCCTTAACAATCTTTCTGGTCAATCTGCCTGACCAGCTGAGTTACTCCAGCACTAAATGTCCTTTTTTGTAAACCAGCATCTGCAGTTCCTTGTTTCTACATTTCGGCATCTGTGGAAAACATGTAGAGGTGACGTTTCGGGTCGGAACCTTTCATCAGACCCTATTTGGCACCAGTCCATGTTCCCCGGAGATGCTGTCTGACCCGCAAGCTACTTCAGCACTTTGTGTCCGTTTTTGTAAACCAGCATCTGCAGTTCCTTGTTGAAGAAATCCACAATTTCCACAATCCACAACGAAGACAGGACTTTCTCTTCAGATTGGGCGAATCAAATTGGCAGGGTCTCGACCCGAAACGTCGCCTATCTCCTTCGCTCCTTAGATGCTGTGCACCCGCTGAGATTTCTCCAGCTTTTTGTATTCTAGACTGAATATTGAGTAATGAGGAAGGTTAGTTAGCAGTCTTGTTGTGCGTGGCCCCTTGGGCAAGAGTGACCATAATATGGTTGCGTTCTTCATTAGGATGGAGAATGACATTGTTAATTCAGAAACAAGGGTTCTGAACTTAAAGAAAGGTAACTTTGAGGGTATGAGACGTGAATTGGCCAAGATAGACTGGCAAGTGATTCTTAAAGGGTTGACGGTGGATATGCAATGGAAGGCATTTAAAGACTGCATGGATGAACTACAACAATTGTTCATCCCAGTTTGGCAAAAGAATAAATCAGGGAAGGTAGTGCATCCGTGGATAACAAGGGAAATCAGGGATAGTATCAAAACTAAAGATGAAGCATACAAATTAGCCAGAAAAAGCAGCCTACCAGAGGACTGGGAGAAATTCAGAGTCCAGCAGAGGAGGACAAAGTGCTTAATTAGAAAAGGGAAAATAGATTATGAAAGAAAACTGGCATGGAACATAAAAACAGACTGCAAAAGCTTTTATAGCTATGTGAAGAGAAAAAGGTTAGTTAAAACAAATGTAGGTCCCTTGCAGTCAGAAACAGTTGAATTGATCATGGGGAACAAATGTAGGTCCCTTGCAGTCAGAAACTGGAGAATTGATCATGGGGAACAAGGACATGGCAGATCAATTGAATAACTACTTTGGTTCTGTCTTCACAAAGGAAGACATAAATAATCTGCCGGAAATAGCAGAGGACCAGGGGTCAAATGAGATGGAGGAACTGAGTGAAATCCAGGTTACCCGGAAAGTGGTGTTAGGTAAATTGAATGGATGAAAGGCCGATAAATCCACAGGGTCAGATAGGCTGCATCCCAGAGTACTTAAGGAAGTAGCCCCAGAAATAGTGGATGCATTAGTGATAATTTTTCATAACTCTTTAGATTCTTTAGTTCCTGAGTATTGGAGGATAGCTAATGTAACCCCACTTTTTAAAAAGGGAGGGAGAGAGAAAACAGGGAATTACAGACCAGTTAGTCTAACATCGGTAGTGGAGAAAATGCTAGAGTCAGTTATTAAAGATGGGATAGCAGCACATTTGGAAAGCGGTGAAATCATTGGACAAAGTCAGCATGGATTTATGAAAGGTAAATCATGTCTGACGAATCTTAGGGGTCACAGCTTAAGGATAAGGGGGAAATCCTTTAAGACCGAGATGAGAAAGACTTTTTTCACACAGTCTCTGGAACTCTCTGCCACAAAGGGTAGTTGAGGCCAGTTCATTGGCTATATTTAAGAGTGAGCTGGATGTGGCCCTTGTGGCTAAGGGGATCAGAGGGTATGGAGAGAAGGCAGGTACGGGATACTGAGTTGGATGATCAGCCATGATCATATTGAATGGCGGTGCAGGCTCGAAGGGCTGAATGGCCTACTCCTGCACCTAATTTCTATGTTTCTATGTTTCTATGTTTATAGAAATTTTTGATGATGTAACTAGTAGAGTGGATAAGGGAGAACCTGTGGATGTGTTATATCTGGACTTTCAGAAGGTTTTCGACAAGTCCCACATAAGAGATTAGTATACAAACTTAAAGCACACGGTATTGGGGGTTCAGTATTGATGTGGATAGAGAACTGGCTGGCAGACAGGAAGCAAAGAGTAGGAGTAAATGGGTCATTTTCAGAATGGCATGCAGTGACTAGTGGGGTACCGCAAGGCTCAGTGCTGGGACCCCAGCTATTTACAATATATATTAATGATCTGGATGAGGGAATTGAATGCAACATCTCCAAGTTTGCGGATGACACGAAGCTGGGGGGCAGTGTTAGCTGTGAGGAGGATGCTAAGAGGCTGCAAGGTGACTTGGATAGGTTGGGTGAGTGGGCAAATGTGTGGCAGATGCAGTATAATGTGGATAAATGTGAGGTTATCCACTTTGGCGGCAAAAACATGAGGGTAGATTATTATCTGAATGGTGGCTGATTAGGAAAAGGGGAGATGCAACGAGACCTGGGTGTCATGGTACACCAGTCATTGAAAGTAGGCATGCAGGTGCAGCAGGCTGTGAAGAAAGCGAATGGTATGTTGGCATTCATAGCAAAAGGATTTGAGTACAAGGGCAGGGAGGTTCTACTGCTGTTGTACAGGGTCTTGGTGAGGCCACACCTGGAGTATTGCGTACAGTTTTGGTCTCCTAATCCGAGGAAAGACATTCTTGCCATAGATGGGGTACAGAGAACCTTCACCAGACTGATTCCTGGGATGGCAGGACTTCCATGTGAAGAAAGACTGGATAGACTCGGCTTGTACTCGCTGGAATTTAGGAGATTGAGGGGGGATCTTATAGAGACTTACAAAATTCTTAAGGGGTTGGACAGGCTAGATGCAGGAAGATTGTTCCCGATGTTGGGGAAGTCTAGAACAAGGGGTCACAGTTTAAGGATAAGGGGGAAGTCTTTTAGGACCGAGATGAGAAGATCTTTTTTCACACAGAGAGTGGTGAATCTGTGGAATTCTCTGCCACAGAAGGTAGTTGAGGCCAGTTCATTGGCCATATTTAAGAGGGAGTTAGATGTGGCCCTTGTGGCTAAAGGGATCGGGGGTATGGAGAGAAGGCAGGTACAGGATACTGAGTTGGATGATCAGCCATGATCATATTGAATGGCGGTGCAGGCGCGAAGGGCCGAATGGCCTACTCCTGCACCTATTTTCTATGATTCTATGAAAGGGAGAGCGAGTGAGACGCGGCGGCGATGAAGCATGAGGGACCGCTAGAGGATCTTTGGCCTCAACCCCGTAGACGGAGGCGGAAGCAAAGATAATATCTTTGGGCGGAAGCAAGATGGCGGAGGCTGGTTGCTGAAATGGATCTTATAATTACCCATGAATCTGCCCATGACCGTACTACGCCTTTTTCGTGTGAGTAGGACATCTTGCTCCACTATAGGATCTTTGTCGTTAATCCCTACTCTTTGTTTCCTGTCTGCCAACTAATTTTCTATCCATGTCAGCACCCTATGCCCAATATGCGCCCTAATTTTAAATTTGGCCCATATCTCTCTGAACCTGTCCTATCCATGTACCTGTCTAATTTCTTAAACGTTGAGGTAAGCAGATCGGTGTGGTTGAGAGGGACAGGGACCAAATGCAGGCAAAAGGGACTAGCTTTGATCAGGCATCTTGGTCGACATGGACGGGTTGGGCTGAAGGGCCTGTTTCCGTGCTGTATGACATTGGTTTCAACATAGGTTTAAGATGATAGGGGCAAGATATAATACGAAGCGAAGGGGTAATTTTTTCACCGAAAAGGGTGGCGGGTACATGGAACATGCTGCCAGAGGAGGTAGTTGAGGCCTGGACTATAACAACATTTAAAAGACACTTGGACAGGAACATGAATTTGAAACGTTTAGAGTGATATGGTTCCAATGCAGGCAACCGGGACTAGCTTAGGTGGTGCATCTTGGTTAGCATGGACGAGTTGGGCTGAAGGGCCTGTTTCCCCGCAGTATTACTCTGTGACTACATGGATAGGAATAGTTGAGAGGGATATGGGCCAAATGCAGGCAAATGGGACAAGCCCGGGTCAGCCAGTATGAATTGTGTGTCAGTGGCTGCTTGCGTGTTGTATAACTCTACCACTCTCATTTGTTTTCAAATAAAGAACATCAATTTGATTGAAAATACATAATAGACGATTGTCCATTAAATTGGAAGAAAAATGTTTGCCTGCAATGCCGCAAAAATGCATTTGCAATGCAAACATTCATTGTCCCTGTCCTGAATGTATTATCGTGAACTTGCTCAATCAACAAAATACCACACTGTTTGCATGTTGGTGCTAAATGCAACTTAGCAGCAAGGTGATAATGCAATGCCTTTAGCTTCACTAAATTGTCGCACAAAAGGATTAGAATGTTCCACGAAGATTACAAACTTCACGAACTACAAGCGGGATTAAATGCATTTTCGGTAGAATGACAAGTATCAGTACTCTTGGCTAAATGAGAAAAGTCAACCGTCATCTTATATTATGACTCAACTCAATAAAATTGAACAATCATTGTTGCAAATCAGTTCCGTGTTTAGTTTAGTTTAGTTTAGTTTAGAGTTACAGCGTAGGAACAGGCCCTTCGGCCCACTGGGTCCGCGCCGGTCAACAATCCCCGCATATTAACACTATCCCACACACACTTGCGACAATTTTTACATTCACCAAGCCAATATACCCACATACCTGTACGTCTTTGGAGTGGAGGCAACAAGTCTTTATTGCTTGTTACCTACAGCTTTCAAAGTGTGACGCCTACCCCTCCATTTTCCAGAGAATGGCCTCAAACCATAGAGCTTGCAACAAGGACTTATCATGTACCATGCGGACAACACGAAGCTGGGGGGCAGTGTTAGCTGTGAGGAGGATGCTAGGAGGCTGCAAGGTGACTTGGAGCATGGCAGATACAGTATAATGTGGATAAATGTGAGGTTATCCACTTTGGTGGCAAAAACAGGAAAGTAGACTATTATCTGAATGGTGGCCAATTAGGAAAAGGGGAGATGCAACGAGACCTGGGTGTCATGGTACACCAATCATTGAAAGTAGGCATGCAGATGCAGCAGGCAGTGAAGAAAGCTAATGGTATGTTAGCATTCATAGCAAAATGATTTGCGTATAGGAGCAGGGAGGTTCTGCTGCAGTTGTACAGGGTCTGGGTGAGACCACACCTGGAGTATTGCGTACAGTTTTGGTCTCCTAATCTGAGGAAAGACATTCTTGCCATAGAGGGAGTACAGAGAAGGTTCACCAGACTGATTCCTGGGATGTCCGGACTGTCTTATGAAGAAAGACTGGATAGATTTGGCTTGTACTCGCTAGAATTTAGAAGATTGAGAGGGGATCTTATAGAAACTTACAAAATTCTTAAGGGGTTGGACAGGCTAGATGCAGGAAGATTGTTACCGATGTTGGGGGACTCCAGAACAAGGGGTCACAGTTTAAGGATAAGGGGGAAGTCTTTTAGGACCGAGATGAGAAAAACATTTTTCACACAGAGAGTGGTGAATCTGTGGAATTCTCTACAGAAGGTATTTGAGGCCAGTTCATTGGCTATATTTAAGAGGGAGTTAGATGTGGCCCTTGTGGCTAAGGGGATTAGGGGGTATGGAGAGAAGGCAGGTACAGGATACTGAGTTGGATGATCAGCCATGATCATATTGAATGGCGGTGCAGGCTCGAAGGGCCGAATGGCCTACTCCACCGCCTATTTGTCGCACGCATTTCTAATTTCCTGTTTGATACCATCCCCAACTTCACTGCTACTGTTAGGTGACCTGTACACAACACCCACCAGCGTTTTCTGCCTCTTAGTGTTTTGCAGCTCTACCCATACCGATTCCACATCCTCCAAGCTAATGTCCTTCCTTTCCATTGCGTTAATCTCCTCTCTAACCAGCAACGCTACCCCGCCTCCTTTTCCTTTCTGTCTATCCCTCCTGAATATTGAATATCCCTGGATGTTCAGCTCCCAGCCTACGTCACCCTGGAGCCATGTCCCCGTGATCCCAACTATATCATATTCATTAATAACTATCTGCACATTCAACTCATCCACCTTATTACGAATGCTCCTTGCATTGAGACTCAAAGCCTTCAGGCTTGTTTTTACAACAGTCTTACCCCTTATACAATTATGTTGAAAAGTGGCCTCTTTTTGATTTTTGCCCTAGATTTTTGTGCCTGCCTCTTTTACTTTTTACCTTGCTACCTATTGCTTCTACCCTCATTTTACATAGGGTAGAAGCTCCCATTCCCCTGCCACATTAGTTTAAATCCTCCCTGACAGCACTAGCAAACACTCCCTTCAAGCCCAGGCGCAGATCGTCCTGTTTGTACTGGTCCCACCTCCCCCAGAACTGGTTCCAATGCCCGAGAAATTTGAATCCCTCCCCCTTGCACCATTTTTCAAGCCACGTATTCATCTGCAATATCCTCCTATTTCTACTCTGACTAGCACGTGGCACTGGTAGGTGTCCAGAGATTATTACCTTTGAGGTCCTAATTTTAAGCTTATCTCCTAGCTCCCTAAATTCGCCTTGTAGGACCTCATCCCGTTTTTTACCTATATCGTTGGTGCCAATGTGCACCACGACAGCTGGCTGTTCACCCTCCCCCTCCAGAATGTTCTGCAGCCGTTCAGTGACATCCCTGACCCTTGCACCAGGGAGGCAACATACCATCCTGGAGTCTTGTTTGCAGCCGCAGCAACGCCTATCTATTCCCCTTACTATTGAATCCCCTATTATAATTGCCCTTCCACTGTTCTTTCTCCTCTCCTGTGCCGCAGAGCCACCCATGGCGCCATGAACCTGGCTGCTGCTGCCTTCCCCTGATGAGCCATCTCCCCCAACAGCATCCAAAATGGTATACCTGTTTAGGAGGGAAATGACCGCAGGGGACTCCTGCACTACCTGCCTACTGCTATGCTGGCTAATGGCCACCCGTTCCCTTTCTGGCCGCTTAACCTGCGGTGTGACCAACTCACAGATGCATGGCAGATGCAGTTTAATGTGGATAAATGTGAGGTTATCCACCTTGGTAGCAAAAATAGGAAGGAAGATTATTATCTAAATGGTGTCAAGTTGTGAAAAGGGGAAGTACAATGGGATCTGGCGGTCCTTGTTCATCAGTTAATGAAAGTAAGCATGCAGGTACAGCAGGCAGTGAAGAAAGCGAATGGCATGTTGGCCTACATAACAAGAGAAGTTGAGTATAGGAGCAAAGAGGTCCTTCTGCAGTTGTGCAGGGCCCTAGTGAGACCACACCTGGAGTATTCTGTGCAGTTTTACCTCAGAGGGCGGTGGAGACCGGTTCTCTGGATACTTTCAAGAGAGAGCTAGCTAGGGCTCATAAAGATAGCGGAGAGAAGGGATTATGGGAGAGAAGGCAGGAACGGGGTACTGATTGTGGATAATCAGCCATGATCACTTTGAATGGTGGTGCTGGCTTGAAGGGCCAAATGGCCTACTCCTGCACCTATTGTCTATTGTTACGATAGTACCCACATCAACCGTTGTGATAGTACCTGCTCTAAAGTTCTTTGTCTTAAAGGAGTTTATTAATAAAAACTTCATGATAGGTTTGTTCTTAGACCAAAGTTATAATCTAAAAATACACTGAGGTGACGGCGTCTCTGGCTGGAAAGTGAATATGCAAATTGGACTGCATTCAACCGTGTAACTTCTGTGTGGGGATTTTACCTATTTTTCCCCTTTGTTCCATTCCATCGTCTGAGACTTCTGTCCTTCCGTGTTTTCCATTCTTACCGAGAATTTTCTGTCCGTTTAGAACGAGGGAATTAATTGAGCAGGCGATTGGCAAATCATGGAGCTAATGGCACGGAGCCAAGCGTATTGAAGTTAGCCTGCCTTTGAATAAAATGGAAAATATTTCACTTAATAACAGAGCAAAGCAACATCGATGTTTAAAATTCGGAACACATTTGTCAGGATGGATCAGTGATCGTCACTATTTTTCAAATGGAGACTCTCGGGCAAAAAATGTCCTTCAACATGAGAGGTATAATAGCTACTAAATTTACTCTGTGTTCCACTTATTAATTGGTAACTCTGCACAGAGTCTTAAGCATGTTCAAATAAAAAACTTCTTCACAGCGATAACCCGGAAATAAATTGAATTAAAAAGGCATCTATGCTGCTAAACCTTAAATGTATCGTTATTGTTTGGTTTCGAGATAGAGTGCGGAGACAGGCCTTTCGGCCCACTGAGAACGGATCCGCCCAGCGATCCAAGCACACTTGCACTATCCTACATACGCGGGACAATTTACAATTTTTACCAAAGCCAATTAACCTACAAACCTGTACGTCTTTGGTGTGTGGGAAGAAACCAGGAGCAAAGAGGTCCTTCTGCGGTTGTACAGAGCCCTAGTGAGACCACACCTGGAGTATTGTGTGCAGTTTTGGTCCCCTAATTTGAGGAAGGACATTCTTGCTATTGAGGGAGTACAGCGTAGGTTTACAAGGTTAATTCCTGGGATGGCCGGACTGTCATAGGCTGAGAGAATGGAGCGGCTGGGCTTGTATACTCTGTAGTTTGGATGGATGAGAATGGATCTTATTGAAACATATAAGATTATTAATGGTTTGGAGACGCTAGAGGCAGAAAACATGTTCCCGATATTGGGGGAGTCCAGAACCAGGAGCCACAGTTTAAGAATAAAGGGTAAGCCGTTTAGAACGGAGATGAGGAAACACTTTTTCACACAGAGAGTTGTGAGTCTGTGGAATTCTCTGCCTCAGAGGGCGGTGGAGGCCGGTTTGCTGGATACTTTCAAGAGAGAGCTGGATAGGGCGTTTAAAGTAAGCGGAGTCAGGAGCTATGGGGAGCAGGCAGGAACAGGATATTGATTGGGGAATATCAGCCATGATCACATTGAATGGCGGTGCTGGCTCGAAGGGCCAAATAGCCTACTCCTGCACCTACTGTCTAAACCAGAGCACCTGGGGAAAACTCACGCTGTCACAGGGAGAATGTGCAAGCTCTGTACAGACAGCATCCACAGTCAGGATCGAACCCGGGTTTCTGCGCTGTAAGACAGCAACTCTACCACTGCGCCACTGGTCGATGGCAGCTGCCAAAGCTGAAGGCAGGTGGGGTGGATACAGAACATTCCGGCTGGTCTGAAAAAGGGCCCCGCACTGATGTTGCCTGACTCCAGCACTTTGTGTCTTTTTTTGATAAACCAGCATCTGCACTTCCTTGCGTCTGCATTGTGGTGGGAACGTTCAGAACAATGAGAGTGAGATTAGAAAGCACTTTTTAACCATGCTGGAAAGTTGGAATTTCTTCTCCCAAAATGGACAAATCCATTGATATTTTGAAGACAAAAATAGACTATCTTTGAAGGGCCCGTCCCACTTACGCTACCTTTACAGGCGACTGCCAGCACCCGTGATCGCTCGCCGAAATTTTGAACACGTTGAAAATTCAGCGGCGACCGGAAAGACGCTACAACTCTTTGCAGACCTATCACGACCATACAGGCTGTATGGTCGTGAGAGGTCTCCTATGGTCGTGAGAGGTCACCGGCGACATGTTGCCAGGGGTCGCCAGTATGGTCGTGAGAGGCCTCCTATGGTTGTGAGAGGTCTCCAAATAGTCATAGCGTCTTTCTGGTCGCCGCTGAATTTTCAACAAGTTGAAAGTTTCGGCGACCTATGACGGGTGCCAACAGTCGCCTGTAAAGGTCGCGTAAATGGGACAGGCCCTTCAGGGCGACAGATAAAAAGAGGAAGAAGTACAGAAAGGAGATAGAGAACTGAGCGACATGTTGTCAGAACAATAACTTCCCCCTCTCCCTCAATGTCAGCAAGATGAAGGAGCTAGTGATTGACACGGGCGGCATGGTGGCGTAGCTGTAGAGCTACCGCCTTCCAGTGCCAGTGACACGGTTTTGACCCCGACTACAGATGCTTGTCTGTACCGAGTTTGTCCATTCTCTCCTTGGTGTCATAGCAATTTTCCAATGTCCAACTTTGATAGCCATTACTACTCGGGGATGTAGAAGAGATGTAGCGTACGCACTCGCCGATAGCAAAAACAAATCTTCCAGTTGTTGCTTCTTGATTCATTGGTCTTTTATTGAATGATTCATATCAAGTATTTCTTATTCCAATACAAATTGTAACTTTTCATTCTTACTTACTATTTCATCCGTATCGTGTCATATAGGGTCGTGTGAGAGCGGTAAAAAACTGTTGTCTCATCCATCCCGTATTAATATTACCAACGGTAGACGAAAAGTTGGAGAAACTCCGCGGGTGAGGCAGCATCTATGGAGCGAAGGAATGGGTGACGCTTTGGGTCGAGACCCTTCTTCAGACTGATGTGGGGGTGAGGGGGGTGGGAAGAGGAAAGGAAGAGGGGCAGACAGTGGGCTGTGGGAGAGCTGGGAAGAGGAGGGGAAGGAGGGAAAAAGCAAGGACTGCCTGAAATTGGGAAGTCAACATTCATACCGCTGGGGTGTAAACTACCCAAGCAAAAGTTGTGTTGTGAATGGATGGATTTAAGAGAGCGTTAGATAGAGCTCTAGGGCTAGTGGAATCAAGGGATATGGGGGGAAGGCAAGCACGGGTTATTGATAAGGGACGATTGCCATGATCGCAATGAATGGCAGTGCTGGCTCGAACGGCCGAATTGCCTCCTCCTGCACCTATTGTCTATGTTTCTATGAAATATGAGGTGCTGCTCCTCCAATTTACGTTGGGACTCACTCTGGGCCATGGAGGAGGCCCAGGACAGAAAGGTTGGATTCGGAATGGGAGGGGGAGTTGAAGTGCTGAGCCACCGGGAGATCAAGTTGGTTAATGCGAACCGAGCGGAGGTGTTGGGCGAACCGATCGCCGAGCCTGCGTTGGGTCCGACCGACGCAGAGCAGTTGACACCTCGAGCAGCGGATGCGATAGATGAGGTAATATCACCTCATGTTAATTTTACCAACGATCTGTCATGGGCCAACCACATTGATGCAACAGCCAAGAAGGCTCACCAACGCCTCTACTTCCTGAGGAGACTGAGGAAATTCAGCATGTCTCCAGTGACTCTACACATGCACCATACTGTTGGGTTGCATCAGAGGCTAGGTTTGGGAACGGGTCTGCGCAAGAACAGCACTGCAAGAAAATTGCAGATAGTTGTAGAAGTGGCCCAGTCCACATCACACAGACCAGACTTCCCGCCATTGAGTCCATCTATATATTTTACACTGCCTTGAAAAAAACAGCCAACATCATGAAAGATGTCCCCACCCTGGTCATTCCTTCTTCCCTGCTCCTGTCCAGTGGAATGTATAGAAGCTCGAAAGAGCCCACCACCAGACTCGGGAGCAGCTTCTTCCCCTCTGCAGTCCATCCAGGTGAGATGGAGGCTCAGACGCACCTCCTCTAACCCCCATCTAGTGCATCCAGTGTTACCAGTGCAGCCTCCGGTACATCGACGAGGCCAAACATATAATTTCATTGAGTCCCAACCGAAAACGGCACCTATCCAGATTCTCCAGAGATGCCGCCTGATGAGCGGAGTTGCTCCTGCACTTTATGTCTGCTTCTGTTGAAAGGGCCACAACCTGCAATGTTAATTTAGCGTACCACAGAAGCTACCCGACCTGCTGGGGTTTTCCAGCAATCTACTTTATTTTGGTCTTCTGGCAGTGACAGTATGTTGTATTGTGTACTTTTGACGCCATCTTCTCCCTTTCTCTCCTCGGATTTTGTTCTCTGTGCAAAACGTTGGTGGTTGGTTGGAGTATTGTGTTCGGTTTTGGTCACCCTGCTCTAGGGAAGGATGTCATTAAGCTGAAAAGAATGTCCAAGAGAACTGTCCAATTGTACAAGATTCAAGAGGGGACCGTGGGCATAACTGCAGATAGATACATAACATACTCAACAGAAAGGAGAACAAGAAAGAGAAATGATATGCAAATAGAAACCCCATTTGCCAGGATAGATATTTATAAGAACTCATTCTTTGTAAGAACCTTAAAGGAATGGAATAAACTAGACAACAATATAGTCAAAATCACCTTCACTAGACAGTTTTAAGTGGGCACTAACAGCATGTTAGTGTGCACAACACATCCAAGTTGGCGATATGCAGAGTACTGCCCTGCCGACTACAAACTCAGAAGGTTCAGAGAAGGCGTAAACTCTGTACAGACAGTCAGGATCGAACCCGCATCTCTGGAGCTGTAAGTCGGCAGCCGTACTGCTATGTCACCGGGCACAGAGAGAAGGGGAAAAGTGCAGTTAGAGTCATAGTGTTATAGAGTGATACAGTATGGAATCAGGCCCTTCGACCCAACTCGCCCAAACCGGCCAACAATGTCCCATCTACACTAGTCCCACCTGCCTGCGTTAGATCCATTCCCTCCAAACCTGTCCTATCCATGTACCTGTCTAACTGTTTCTTAAACGCTGGGATAGTCCCAGCCGCAACTACCTCCTCTGGCAGCTTGTTCCATACACCCACCACCCTTTGTGTGGAAAAAGTTACCCCTCAGATTCCTATTAAATCTTTTCCCTTTCACCTTGAACCCATGTCCTCTGGTGCTTGATTCCCCTAATCTGGGCAAGAGAGTCTGTGCATCTGCCCGATCTATTCCTCTCATGATTTTATACACCTCAATAAGATCACCCCTCATCCTCCTGCGCTCCATGGAATAGGGCAGACCATCCAGTCGTGATTGCAATCATGAGAGATGACACCGGTGACTGCTTCAGCAGATGAACTAGCAAAAGGCAGGACCGTATTGGATAGGGATTAAAACCATGGGATAATGGGCATGAAGTTTGGATACAAAAATAATACTGAAATGGAGTTTGGATAGAAATTTGCAAGGACGTATGGGAACGTTTTAAGTGGAGTGATAATGACAATAATACGTGCAGGATGGAGTGGATGTTTCCACTCGTGGGAGAGTCTAGGACCAGAGGCCATAGCCTCAGAATTAAAGGATGTACCTTTAGGAAGAAGATGAGGAGGAATTTCTTTAGTCAGAGGGTGGTAACTCCATCGAATTCATCTCCACAGACGGCCAATGGATATTTTTACGGCAGAGATAGACTGATTCTTGATTAGTACGGGTATCAGGAGTTATGGGGAGAAAGCAGAAGAATGCGGTTAGGAGGGAGTGATGGATCAGCTGTAGGGTAGACTTGAGGGGCCGAATGGTCTAATTCTGCTCCGATCACTTATGAACATGAATTCTTAAAGAGGTGGTCAATATAGCGGAGTCCATTCACAGTGTCAGTTTGAATGGGAAATTGGATAGTAAGCACAGTAGGTCAGCTATTTACTTCCCTATATCTACAACAACAATTACTTTGCAATAAATGCCATGAAGCTATTTACCATAACCACTTGTTTGACCTCCTGATAACCTGATTCATATACTGGAACACCCAGATCCCTCTGTATTTCACTCACTTTCAGCTTATCTTTGTTCAGGTAATAGCTTTGTTTTTGACTCCTTTTCCCAAAGTGCATGACCCCACACTTCTCCACATTAAATGTCATTTGCCATGCTTTTGCCAATTCAACTAATGTGTCTGGTATTGGAGGCACAAGAAATTGCAGATGAGCGAATCTTAAGCAAAACCCAAATTGCTGGAGAAACTCTGCCGGTCAGGGAGCGTCTTTGGAGGCAGTGGACCGTCTGTCATTCCCTCCACAGTGCTGCCTGATCTGTTGAGTGCCGTCCTAGACAGAAGTGCTGGAGAAACTCAGCGGGTGAGGCAGCATCTGTAATGGGAATAGTGCCATCGATGGTGCAGTGCCCATGAGGCAGTAGCCATCTCGTTAACATCTCATCTGCAAAATGGTAGTTGCCAACGGTATTAGTTTAGTATGGAGTGAAGGAATAGGTAACGTTTCGGGTCAAGTCCCTTCTTCAGACCTATTCCTTCGCTCCATAGTTAGCTGCCTCACCCGCTGAGTTTCTGCAACATTTTTGTCGACCTTCGATTTTTCCAGCATCTGCAGTTCTTTCTTAAACATGCTGTGTTCCTTTAGCACTTTGCCTTTTTCAGTGTGGTACCTGTTTATTATTGTCACGCACACCGGATGCACAGTGAACGACTTTGTTATGTGTGTGCCACACGTGATGGTAGCGCAGACAAAAAAAAAATGCAAGGACCACAAACAGATCGGTTGGAAGATCAGGTGGTGTAAAAAAGAAAATGGAGTCCAAAATGTTGAGTTATAGCTGTGGAGAAAGTGCAGAATTTAAAACAAGTGCAAGGGACACAAATAGGTAGGTTGGAAGATCAGGTAGTGCAAAAATCAAACTTACTGCCTATTATGCATCCTGACATTGGCAGCAACGAAGGTCCTCCACTCAGTGGTGTTGATTCCTTCAGTTGTTGTTTCCGTAACATATCTGTTTTACGAGACAGGGTTGTTAGCCCCGTGCGCAACCTCCAACCTGGAGGACCAGTGGATCGCTCTTCCTCTCGCCTCTACCCTTCGACCTGTCCAGCATGGGAGACCCTAACAGGAGACGAATCTCCCGCTGGCAGAGCTCTAGGGGTCACTGAGACACACAAGCTCCCCGACCGCGACAAGGTTGCAATCCAACGGGCACCAAATTAAAATGGAGTCCAAAATGTTGAGTTATAACTATTGAGAAAGTGCAGAATTTTTAAAAAAGTGCAAGGGACAAAAATAAGTAGGTTGGAAGATCGGGATTTCATCCCTAGCATATGAAAGGTCTGGATCTTCAAGGGCGTGGATACAGCAGGGGAGGAGGTATTGTTGAAACTAGATGAATATACTTTCATGCTTTTGTATCTTTTTAAGGGAGAAGGGAGGAGAGAATGATCAGCTGAAAACTCACAATATTCTGATCATAACATGACCTTCCACCTGTGTTCATGTATTAGCAAGCTTGAATTTTGTCGCTCCCTCTGGTTCATTAGTTTAAAAAGAGTAAATAACTGAGACTCAACAACTGATTCTGGCACACACTGCTAATTAGATCAGGGGTGGGGAACCTTTTCATGTTGGAAGGCCGCATTAAGTTAGCTGTAATCTAATAAGGCCGCATCCAAGAAACTTCAATTAGATATACTTCAAAATGTACATTATTTTGTAAAATGTTGTGGCATGATGGGCTGTTCAGCAGACAGAATAAAAAAAACAGTCAAACAAATACGCTGCTTAACTATTCTCAACTTCAACTTCAAAAGGAAAGCCACGTGCACCGCTATCAAAAGTTGATAATACTGAAGACTGGACGGCCAGCGGATTCTCCCCGACATTTTCCCTCTCGTCAACCAGCCTCAGGCAGTGGTGGCGCCCGTCAGGCAGGGAGGTTAACATACATTCTAGAGTCGCATTAGAACTAAGTCATGAGCATAACAGGTGTTAAAATAGCCCACGTGACTTACTAATGTTTTAATTGTGGCCGTCAGTCGGGGAGGATTATTTAGATGAATCTTCTTTTACTCTTTGGTATTTTAAATACGTTCATTTTAAGATTAAAATAAAAATAATAAAAGAGGAACAAAAACATCTTAATATAAATATAAGGATTTGTTCTACAAAATTTGAATTAATTCAAAAGGCCGCACTTAATGGCCTTAAGACCGCAGGTTCCCCACCCCTGAATTAGGTCACCCGACTTGAAAAAGATGCATTTATTCCAGCTCTCTGTTTTCTATGCAATCAATCTAGTTCCTCACACCATAAGCTTTACGCTTTAATCTGGTGCATCAGCCTTTCATGTGACTCTTTGTCAGATGTCTTCTGAATTTCCAAGTACGTTATAATTACTGGTTACCCTCTATCTACTCTGCTTGTTGTTACAATAAGTTGATCTTGATACGTTCTCCACGTGAGCAGTGTGGGTTTGTAGTCTAATTGGCTTGGTATAAATGTAAAAAATGTAAAAAAATTGTCCCTGTGTGTAGGATAGTTTTAGTGTGCGGGGATGGCTGGTTGGCACGGACTCGGTGGGCTGAAGAGCCTGTTTCCGCGCTGTATCGCTAAACTAAACTAAACTAGACACAAAAATCAGCTTTACCCCTCTTTGAAGAGACCCTTTGGCTCGTTTGTGTTCTGCTGAGAGGAAAGACCTGTTGTCAGTTTAACATCTCATCTGCAAAATGTTAGTTGCCAACGGAATTAGTTTAGTTTACTTTAGCTTATTGTCATGTGCATAGAAGCGTAGAAAATAGGTGCAGGAGTAGGCTGTACCTATTTTGAGCCAGCACCGCCATTCAATATGATCATGTCTGACATTCCAAAATCAGTACCCTGTTCCTGCTTTCTCCCCATATCCCTCGATTCCTTTGGCCCTAAGAGCTAAATCTGAACTCTCTCTTGAAAACATCCAGTGAATTGACCTCCACTGCCTTTTTGTGGCAGAGAATTCCACAGATTCACAACTCTCTGGGTGAAAACGTTTTTCCTCATCTCAGTCCTAAATGGGCCTTACCCCTTATTCTTAAAACTGTGATCCCTGGTTCTGGACTTCCTAAAACACCGAGGTTTGCCTGCTGTCCAGTAAAAAAAAAAGATATACATGACTATAATCGAGCTGTTCACAGTGCATGGCTAAAGGATGAAGAGCACAACAGGAGTAAAGGGCAGCAGGGTGCCGCAGCGGTAGAAATGTTGCCTTACAGCGTCATAGACCTGGGTTCAATCCAGACTACGGGTTGCTGTCTGTACAGAGTTTGTACGTTCTTCGTGTGACCGCATGGGTTTTCCCTGGTTTAGTTTCCCTGCTCTGGTTTCCTCCCACGCTCCAAAGACATACAGGTTTGTAGGTTAATTGGTTTCGATAATGATTGTAAATTGTCCCTAGTGCGCAGGATGGTGCAGGTGTACGGGTATCGCTGGTCGGCGCGGACCCGGTGGTCCAAAGGGCTTGTTTCCGCACCGTATCTCTAAACTAAACATTTAGTGCAAAGATATCAACAAGGAGTATCTGAATCTTTCCTCAGAAATAAGAATTATACATTTAAAATGGGCCAGATACTCTGCAGCATCCAAGAGAAGAGATGTTGGTGTCTCTTGCAAAATAAATATCTTTCTTTTCAATGTTGAATTAAATAATGATGCAAAGATATGGTCAGTTTTTGATGTATGAACATAATTTGGACAAATCTTCAAACAGCTGTTGAAATGTAAATAGCGTCTATTATTACTGTTTTACAGTTTCAAAATGATGCATCAAGTTTGATCATCAATCATTAAGATGCTGCTACTTGAAAACATGCAAATATTTTGCCTCTGCATTTTCTCTAATGCCTTTGTACTAATTGATATCTTCACTGAACTGTAAAAGTTCTTCTTACTTCTTAAGCCCTTTGCTCCTCCAGGCAGCATGGGCCGTTGACAAATGTCCTCCACCTCACTCGGTTGTTGACAGTTCTTTCCAGATCTCCCCAGTTGAGCCCACTCTCAGACATTTCTGTCTGGGCACCTCTTCTCCAGCTCTTCCTGGGGAGACCGCTTTTCCTTTTTCCTTGGGGGGGGGTCCCATTTCAGGGCTTGCCGGGTGATGTTTGTGGCAGGATTCCTGAGGGTGTGTCCAATCCAACTCCATTTTCTCCTTCAAGTTTGTAAGTCAGTGGGCTCCTGGCTTGTCCTTTTCCACGGGTCCACATTGCTTACTTCGTCTCTCCACCAGATGTTAAGTGTTCTCCTAAGGCAGGTGTTCATGAATGTTTGCAGCCTGTTTGCAGTGTGTTTTGTTGTTTTCCATGTCTCTGATCCATACAACTATAAAAGTTGCAAGCTTTATTTGATGTTTAAGAAGGAACTGGAAAATCGAAGGTAGATATAAACGCTGGAGAAACTCAGCGGGTGCGGCGGCATCTATGGAGCGAAGGAAATAGGCAACGGTTCGGGCAGAAACCCATCTTCAAAGCTTTATTTGATGATATTTATGCAAACATGAGTTGATTATATCACAAGCATAGTAAGTTTGATAAAACTATTTTGTGTAAGTATTATTTGAGTAAAACAACCTGGGTGATAGCCCAGCCTATTAGCCCAAAAAACAATTAGACAGGTACATGAAAAGGGCAGGTTTAGAGGGATATGGGCCAAACGCAGGCAGATAGGCCTAATGTAGATGGGGCATGTTGGTCTGCTTGGGCATGTTGGGCCAAAAGGTCTGTTTCCACTCTGTATGACTCTATGACTCCATATAACTCTGGAGTTTAGACGAATGGAGGTAAACTTACCGAATAGTGAAAGGCCTGGATTGCGTGGATGTAGAGAGGATGCTTCCACTCGTGGGAGAGTCTAGGACCAGAGGCCATAACCTCAGTTGGACAGGACACTCCTTTGGAAAGGAGATGAGGAGGGATTTCTGGAGTCAGAGGGTGGTGAATCTGTGGAATTCATTTCCACAGACGGCTGTGGAGGTAAAGTCAATGGATATTTGTAAGGCGGAGATTGACAGATTCTTGATTAGTACGGGTGTCAGGGGTTGTGGGGAGAAGGCAGGAGAATGGGGTTGAGAGGGAAAGACAGATCAGCCATGATCGAATGACGGAGTAGATCTGATGGGCCGAATGGCCTAATTCTTCTCCAGTAACTTATAAACTATAACCCTTGCCTTCAGTTGTGGGAACCATTGTCAGATGCTGTTGTGCATTGCAGCAACATTTAAAGCAACTTGTAGGGAATGCATTTGAAAGTAGATAAAGTTCCTCCTGAGCACTTTCCAGAGATTTCATGGCAGTTCTTGTTTTCAGTAATGCTTAATTTAGACTTTCTAAAGAAGTGAGAATATAGCGTAATGGTTTCTTAAAAATGCCAGTGTTGTCTGAACATGTTTAATGCTACTGAGTGGGAACAATGTTTTTCAGATTTGTCATATTTACCACACCCTGAGTACACACTTCGGTAGAGAAAGTAAATGTTATCTGTGTATGTTGTAGCCACATGTCGCCTTCTGGGATGTGAAAAGTCCAAAGCATCGAAGACTAAATTACGAATAATACTCATTTTGGAAAAAACTTGCAAGTTTCGAGGCCACTGAATATTAACCCCATGCCACCTTGAAAATGTTGATAAAAACGCTGAACTGCAGATGCTGGTTTACAAAAAAAAAAGACACAAAGTGCTGGAGTAACTCAGCGGGTTAGGCAGCATCTCTGGAGAACATGGATAGGTGACATTTTTTACAAATTTGCTTTCAATTGGTTTTGAAACTGAGGATGAAATTAAAATAAGTGTAAACATATTAAAGATGATTTGCCGGAAGTATTTCTGAGCGGATGCTTGCCTTTAAGTACGTTACTTATTGTTAAAGAAAGGACACAAAGTGCTGTAGTCACTCATTGGGTCAGGCAGCATCGCTGGACAACATGGATAGGAGACGTTACGGGTTGCGACCCTTATGGACCAGTGTATGGCTTGATTGTATTTATGAACAGTAAAGGGCCTGTCCCACTGTACGAGGTAATTCAAGAGCTCTCCCGAGTTTAAAAAAAAAATCAAACTCGCGGTAAGCACGTAAAATGTACGTAGCAGGTACGTTTGAGCTCGGGGACGTCTCTTAGCGGCTCGTAACGCCAATGGCAGGTATTCGGGAAACGCGGTAAGCTCGTGAAGACTCGTGAAGATTTTTCAACATGTTCACGAGAGCCCCGAGTACCTACGAGCGGCTGTTACCGCAATTCTCCGAGTTCGAATCAGGGTAAACTCGGGAGAACTCTTGAATTTGCTCAGATTAGTCAGATTACTAAAGTGAATAAACGGGATGGTACACTAACTGTGGACCATGATGAAATTAATAAATCCTTTCAAGAATTTGATACCTCCCTATACCACTCAGAATCTCTTACTGATTCCAATATAATGCATGAGTTTTTAAAGAAACTGAACTTGCCAAATTTACCACATAATGAGTCTCTGTTGTTAGACGAACCCATCACGGAGGAAGAAATACAGAATGATTCATTCTCTCAATGAATTCTGGTAAAGCTCCCGGTTTAGATAGGTTTATAGTAGAATTATTAAAGCATTTTTCAAGTTTATTGTCTCCCTGGCTATGCAAGGTTTTTAACAAAACCTTTTTAATGAATAGATTACCACAATCCTTTTATGAAGCATCTATTTCTTTAATTCTTAAAAAAGATAAAGACCCTACTGAAGTGACATCATAAAAACCTATATCATTGTTAAATGTAGATTCCAAAATTCTTTCCAAAATATTAGCTATGAGATTGGAAAATATTTTTCCGCAAATTATTTCTGAAGATCAGACAGGTTTTATTAAAAATCGTTACTCATATTTTAACTTTAGGAGATTAATGAATATTGTACATACAGCGTCAAATAAAACTCCAGAATGTGTCATTTCACTTGATGCCGAGAAGGCGTTTGATAGAGTAGAATAGGAATACTCTTGAAAAATTTAAGATTGGTCCAAAATGTATCTCTTGGATCAAGCTAATATATCATATACTTCAGGCTTCTGTACTTACCAATAATCAGAGATCCCCTCTTTTCAGGCTCTTTCGAGGTACTAGACAGGGCTGTCCTTTACTGTTTGATATTGCTTTGGAACCTTTTGGAACCCCCTAATATTTTTGGTATTGTCCGCGGGAATAAGACACATAAGCTATCTCTTTATGCAGATGATTTGTTATTATTCATTTCTAATCCTGAGAAATATATTCCGGCAATTGTAATGCTACTTAATCAATTCAGTCGTTTTTCTGGTTATAAACTAAATCTTAGTAAGAGTGAGCTTTTTCCATTGAACAATCTAGTTTTGAATTATGGACAGTTTCCATTTAGATTGACCACCAAATGTTTTACTTATTTAGGTATTAAGATTACCAAGAAACACAAAGATTTATTTAAAGCTAATTTTAAGCCTTTAATTGACCATATCAAACAACAGTTTACTAAATGGTCACCAATGTCCTTATCTTTAATTGGCCAAATCATTACTATTAAAATGTTTATCTTACCTAAATGTTTGTATTTATTTCAGACGATACCATTTTTTATTGCTAAATCTTTCTTTGATATTATTGACTCCAAAATGTATTCATATATATGGCAGAATAAAAATTCCAGACTAAGAAAAAAAATACTTAGTTTTACATATTAAAATACAGAAATCAAAAAAAGACGGTGGTTTGGCACTGCCGAACCTTAGATTCTACTATTGGGCAGTTAATGTTCGTTATGTAACGTTTTGGACAAAACTTTTAAAAGATTCCCAATGCCCTGGATGGATAAACCTTGAACGTGATTCTATGCAAGGGTTATCATTGGCTTCTACTCTAGGGGCCTCATTACCTTTTACAATTACGAGATTGAATAAATATACAACTAATCCAATAATAAGACATACATTTCGAATATGGTTTCAATTTCATAAGTTATTTGGATTGAATGATTTTATCTTAGCTAGTCCTATCATATCTAATTTTCTCTTCCAACCTTCTAGTACTGATCAAGCCTTTCTGTTACGGAAGAGGGAGGGATTAGTAGCTTTTCGTGATTTGTTTTTGGATGGTTGTTTTATGTCTTTTGAACAACTCTCCAATAAATATAATTTACCTAACTCACACTTTTTTAGATATTTACAAATTAGGCATTTTCTTAAGGCTACTCGACCCTTTTTTCCGTTACCACATCAAATCAAAATTTTGGGAAAAAATTTACATTTGAACCCTTATCAGAAAGGTTTAATAACAACTATTTATGAGTTGATTTTGAAATTAAAAATAGATACATTTGATAAAATTAAGAATGACTGGGAAAGAGAACTCCAAATGTCTATCTACTGAGAAACGGGAGAGGATTCTTCAATTAGTTAACACTTCCTCAATGTGTGCAAGACACGCTTTGATACAATTCAAGGTGGTTCACAGAGTTCATATGTCAAAAGATAAGTTAGCTCATTTTTGTGCTCATATAAACCCTACCTGTGACAGATGTAACTCTGAAGTGGCCTCACTGACCCATATGTTTTGGTCCTGCTCACTTTTGGAAAAATATTGGAAATACATTTTTGATACAATTTCTGTAGTTTTGGGTATTGACTTACAACCTCATCCTATTACTACAATTTTTGAGCTACCAATGTTAGATTCTATTCATTTGCCCCATTCCACCCATCGGCTGATTGCATTTACCACATTCATTGCCAGAAGATCTATTTTATTTAAATGGAAAGACTCCAACCCTCCGACCACACGCCATTGGTACTCTGAAACGATATCATGTTTACATTTTTTTTTAAATCAGGAATGACATTGTTAAATTTGATAGGACTTGGGGAAGATTTATTCAACATTGTCACACGACATAAATTGTCCCCTCTCCAACCGTGATAAAAATTATTTTACCTTTATACGGTAGAACGGACTTGAGAACAAACAGGGACTTAAATTGTTGAAATTCTTTGCAGCTCAGATTCTGTTGTGCTTTTTTTTTCTCTTTAGTTTAGGGGGGGTTTTGTTTTTTCCTTTTTTCTCTTATTTTCTTTTTTTCTCTTTTTTTCTTTTTGTTGTTTTATATATATATAACTTTTCTTTTAAACATTTAACTATATTTACATAGAGACCGGGAGGTCTATATTCAATGTGTATTTTGACACTGGACTCATATTTAGGTTATACCTGCTATTAATGTAATCCTGATCCCTATGTATCAATATCATTATTATATTTATCATGATTCCTTTTTGTTGTTGTTTTGTTTTTGTTTTTGAAAAAAAAAGCTAATAAAAAGATTTTAAAAGAAAGAAAGAAATAATTAGCTCCTACAGTGGGACAGCCCCTTACAGACTTGCTTGCAGTCCACTATATTTCACAAAATATTGCTTCATCGGTGTCAGACTAGCACGAGCAGTAATAATAATAAACAGTGCTCTGTACATTTGATCACAGGAAATTAATTTACTTTGTCATCCATATTGTGAAACAAATATTGAATTCAATTTTTTCTTTACCTAGATAAATTTGACCAGTTTTGGGCCATCAATCGAAAACTTATGGAGTACCCGACAGAGGAAGGCGGATTCCGGCACATTCCATTTCGGATATATCAGGTGACAATCTACATATGTAGTCAAACTTTCTGAATCGTATTGCTTTCACCTTTTAGATACTGGAAAACTGTTCTGAAAATGTCACTCGGGTCATAGAGTCTTACAGCGGGGAAACAGGCCCTTCGGCCCAGCTTCGGCCAAAAGTCCCATCCACACTAGTTCTACCTGCCTGCGTTTGACCCGTATCCCTCTAGACCTGTCCAATCCACGTACCTTACAAACGTTTCTGAAACGTTGCGATATTCCTCGCCTCAACTACCTCTTCCGTACACCCACCGCACTGTGTGTGAAAAAGTTAGCCCTCAGATTGTTGTCTTTTCTTCTGCCTTGTTTGAAAACGGTAGACCAATGTCGAGAAAAAGGGGTACTATAGCAATCCACCCTCGTTATTATGGGCCTCTTTATAACGGATTATGGTTACAGCGGATGGAGCACCCCAACAGTAATCAGACACCGTTGCCCCTTTAACAACACAGAATGGACAGGGGCAGCATGGTGGCGCAGTGGTAGAGTTTTTTAGCAGCTTCGATCTTGACCTCATGTGCTCTCCGTACTGAGTTTGTACGTTCTCCCCGTGACCGCGTGGGTTTTCCCCGGGTGCTCCGTTTTCCTCCCACACTCCAAAGACGTGCAGGTTTGTAGGTTCATTGACTTCGGTAAAAATCGTAAATTGTCCCAAGTGTGGAGGATTGCGTTAAGGGCCTGTCCCACTTGGGCGTCATTTGTGCGTCATTTACTGCGACATCATTTACATGTCGACACGCACGACGTGCGCATCATGACACGCGCACGTGATGCGCGCATGGTGCGCATTACGCGCTCATAGTGCGCATCACGCGCGCATGGTGCGTGGTGACGTAGGCAGTCGCGCGCAGCGCACCAGGATTTTAGGATGTACAAAATCTTTGCGCGCCATCTGCGTGATGACGCCCAAGTGGGACAGGCCCTTTAGTGTACGGGAATCACTGGTCGGTGCGGACTCGGTGGACCGAAAGGCCCGTTTCCGCGCTGTATCTCTAAACTAAGCTAAACTAAAAACACAGGCTGCCAGTTACACTGGGGAAGGTCATTAAAATTGGCAAGCAATTGCTTCGATCGACACTTGTGCAGTAATACTCTATTGAACAATATAATACACAGCCTTTGGTATTTGTAGATTGCAGTGACAATAAGAATATATATTTTTGCTGTTAAAAGGACTTTGTATGTGAAAATAACTTGTTGTTCAACGGAGTTGGAACGAATCGCTGACTCGATTATAACGAACAATCTGCAATAACGAACACCATTGCGAGGACTCGCCACGGACCGACGACGACAGACAGGATGTTCCCACTAGTGAGAGAGTCTAGGACAGGGGTTCCCAACCTTTTTCGTCCTGTTTACCCCTGGAGGAAAATTTACCCCAGGCTGGGAACCCTTGGTCTAGGTCAAGAGGGCACAGCCTCAAAATATGTTAAAAAACGCCCGCGAGTAAAAAAAAGGTCGCCATGGAAAAATCGATCCTTATTTTACTCATAGGTTTAGTCGTAGTAGGTCGGCATGTTAGTCGTAGGTAATCGGGGAAGTCGAAGGTAGTCATAGATACTCTTCATCATAGTCGAAGGGAGGTCGAAGAGAGGTCGACGGAGGTCGTCTTCACTCTCCACTATTCGGTGTCCAATTTTCCCGTAGCTAGTCGTAGCTAGTCTTCAACATGGTCGAAGGAGGTCTTCAACATAGTTGAAGGAGGTCTTCAACATGTCATTTTTTCAATCTCTTCTAAACTTGCCAATTAGGTCGCCCAACTGAGACAGCCCCTTGAGGAAGGAGATGAGGAGGAATTTCCTTTGTCAGAGGTGGGAAATCTGAGGAATTCATTGCCACAGAAAGCTGTGGAGGCCAAGTTAATGGATATTTTTAAGGCAGAGAAATATAGATTCTTGATTAGTACGGGGGGTCGCCAAGAACAGCGGGAGAGCTGCTGCCAGGGATGGCGGCTGCCAGGGGATTGGAAATTTCGGTGAACTTTTGGTAACTTTGTCACTGCCAGAAAAGTGGCCACACGTGTGTACTGCCTGGGCGAGGTCTGGCATACGTTTTTACCAGGTTGTACGCCAATCAAAGCATTTCACTGTACCCAGGTACATGGGACAATAATGTATCATCGAACCCACCCCTATGGTCTGCTGTAACAAGGGTTATCTGCATTTTCACCTCAATACTAAATATTGCTAAGTATTAGTTACGGGTAAAATGCTGCATCATCCATTGTCCATTAGGATCATCTGATGATGGACGCTGCGTTATAACATTTCCCCTCTGATTAAAATAACAGCCGTTGCATCGTATCTGCTTATCTCCTCCAGCATAGAAACATAGAAACATAGAAAATAGGTGCAGGAGGAGGCAATTCGGCCCTTCGAGCCAGCACCGTCATTCATTGTGATCATGGATGATCGTCCCCAATCAATAACCCATACCTGCCTTCTCCCCATATCCCTTGATTCCACTAGGCCCTAGAGCTCTATCTAACTCTCTCTTAAATCCATCCAGTGACTTGGCCTCCACTACTCTCTGTGGCAGGGAATTCCACAAATTCACAACTCTCTGGGTGAAAAAGTTTCTTCTCAGCACAGTTTTAAATGGCCTCCCCTTTATTCTAAGGCTGTGGCCCCTGGTTCTGAACTCACCCAACATTGGGACCATTTTTCTTGCATTTAGCTTGTCCTATCCTTTTATAATTGTATGTGTTTCTATAAGACCCCCCCCCCCCCCCCTCATACTTCTAAACTCCAGTGAATACAAACAAGCCTAGTCTTTTCAATCTTTCCTCATATGACAGTCCCGCCATCCCAGGGATCAATCTCGTGAACCTATGCTGCACTGCCTCAATCACAAGGATGCTATGGGTCAAATGTTCTACCTTTAACCAGATGATGGAGGCAGGATCGGTATATGGACGGGACGGGAAGGGAATGGAGGGGTATGGTACGAGTGCAGGTAGATGGGACTAGGGGAAAACAAATGATCGGCACAGACTGGAAGGGCCGAGAGGGCCTGTTTCCGTGCTGTAATTGTTATATGGTTATATGGTTATATGATCAATAGCTTTAGCTGCTGGTGGTAGTCCTACTGGCATTTGAGTGTCTGTATGGTCAGTGGAGTTGAATGTTAGGAAGTAAGCAATTGCTGGCCCGATAAATTGGCAATTGTTAAGCTCCCGTGATCAAAAGGATGCAAGCAGGTTTATTTGTTTTGCGGCCACCTCCTTATAATTTGTATTATAATAAGTCAGTTGCTCACTTTCCAATTCAAATCATTAAGGGCATCGCTTGAATGACTTCAAATTTGCTAATACCATTACGCATAACTTTGAAGCACTTACAACCCAGCGGTATTAATGTTGAATCCTCCAATTTTAAGTCACATCTACATGTACTCCACTCTCCCTCACCCTCGCATGTGGAAGCATAAGGAGAAATGATCTATTGTTAACCATTTTAGACATAGGCTAGAAATGTGAGTGATTATGTTGCGGAGAACAAATTCCTGCCAATAACCCTCTCTCAGGAGTGATATGATAACACTTTCATGCAGGGATGCAACATGTTAAGTGCTGCTCTGGTAATTTGACAGAAGACGGAAGGACATTGCGAACAGGTATTTTTTCACCCAGTCATTTGAAATGGACGTACAAAGTCATTACTGTACCCTGTATTTATTTGAAGGCACGTTACAAGTTGCGTTTTCAGTAAGCGTAACTGACTCATTAAACTAGAGTGAGCAGAAAGAAGATGTGCGGCACAAAGTAAGAGAAAGCAAATTGTCTGCTTACGTGTGAGTGGTTTTGTGAAATTCTTGGTAGTCAGTCTTATTTATGGAATAATCTGTGTTTCCTTTTGGACCTCTAAATCCCTACTTATGGTTAAAAGCAAATATAGATTTGTTGTTTCTTGTAAGGTGATCGTGACACAAATTTGACATCGTTCCTGGAACCATTAAATGATTCCACTTAGATAATCTGCCCGGTTAACACGACAATGAACTAAACTAAAGGGCGATTTTTTTGGCGACTGCCGGCATCATTGACTGACATATCAGGCCACTGAAAAATTAGCGGCGTGATGACGTATTGACATGCGGTGTTTTTACAAGAGTTGCAACATTTTTTTCGCTGGAGTTTGAAATGTTCAAAATCTTTTGGCGACACCGATATTACGCCGGCAGTCGCTGAAAAAAATCACCAAGTGGGACAGGCCCATAAGTGTCCACAGAAACCCAAGCCTTAAACAATGCAAATAGATTTATTTTCCTTGTTCTGTGCACACCCCGCCGTGCTTTACTGTACTTCCATATTATTTATGCTTTCTTGTCTCCTGAAAAACATCAGAGTCCAGATTCTGGACAGATTCAGTCCAGGTACACTTGTTTCGTCAGCACTGCTTAAACCAGACATTAGACTATCCATTCTACTGAAGGTTATTTTTGACAGACAAATAGTAGGCGGTTAACAGGGCAGGTTGCGCATTAAAGGGCCTATCCCACTTGGCCGTCATTTGCCCCTCATTTACGCGTCATATGTAAATTAGGTCAACGCGTGGGGTGCACACGCGTTGCGCATGGTGCGGCGTGGAATCGTATGCGGTGGCGCGCGGTACTGCACGGCGCTCCAGGATTTAGTACAGGAACTAAATCCTCGCGCGGCACCTACGTGACGTATCTCGTATGCACGCTGACGCATTGGGGTTGTATTGCGTGGTGACACATGGTTATGCCACCGTGCGTCAACGTCCTGCCGCGCGCCGCAGGGTATTCTAATGACGTCACGGCTTTGCTGACGGGTGATGACGTCTATTAAGGGGGTCATAATCAGTCTAAAGAAGGGTCCCGACACTTCGCACCATAGATGCTGCCTCACCCGCTGAGTTTCTCCAGCATTTCAATCTACCTTCTATTAAGGGGGTTTCCTTTTAGACTTTACTGCGTGGAAGCAGGCACCTACGGCCCACCGAGTCCTCGCAGACCAGCGATACACTAGCACCATCCTACACACGAGGGTCAATTTACAATTTTACCAAAGCTAAATTATCATACAAACCTGTAAGCGCTTGGAGGGTGGGAGGAAGCAGGAGCACCTGAGGAAAAACTCATGCGGTCACAGGGAGAACGTACAAATCCGTACAGACAGAGCCCGTAGTCAGGTTGGAACCTGGGTCTCTGGCGCTGTGAGGCAGCAACTCTACCGCTGATCCACTGTGCAACTCCTACTCCACACACTCCAAAGACGTACAGGTTTGTAGGTTCATTGGCTTGGTGTAAATGTAAGTTGTCCCTAGTGTGTGTGGGATAGTGTAAAGGGCCTGTCCCACTTGGCTGTCTTTCACGCGCCATTTACCCGAGTGTGGGTAGCGCAGGACGGGCGCATGGAGTGGCGTGGAGGAGTGTGGTCTTCGTCCTGAACGAAATCTTCGCGCGCCACCGGCCTGTCACGTAACTGACGGCCAAAGTGGGACAGGCCCAAGACCCTGGCGTGGCGCAACGTCTCACCTCCAACAGCAGCACAAGCAGGCAAATGATCGTTGAGCTCGGCCTGGGGCTCACAGCCGTTGCGGTTCTGGATCCGCCCCCACTCCTATTCCCAGAGCGGGGCCAAGACGATTGGAGATAGACACAAAATGCAGGAGTAACTCAGCGGGGCCGGCAGCATCTCCGGAGAGAAGCAATGGGTGTCGTTCCGGGTTGAGACCCTTCTTCAGGCTGAAGAAGGGTCTCGACCCGAAACATCATCCATTCCTTCTCTCCAGAGACGCTGCCGGTCCCGCTGAGTTACTCCTGCATTTTGCGTCCATCTTCAAATGGCGTCACGGGCTCCAGACGGCTGTGCGGACGCATGATGAAGCTCGCGACCGTTGCACGTCAGTCACTACCGGCCTGTCGCGTAAATTACAGCCCAAATTGGATAGGGTCGATGGGCCTGTTTCCACGCTGTATCTTGAAACTAAATGAAACTAAACTGAACTACTTTTTAACTGCAGTTTCATTCATTACCTTCAAAGAATATTATGAAAAAACACTAAGCATTACACGACACAAATGTTGTGGTCTATCAAGGGACCATATATCAGGCTGTAAGATCTATGCTGCTCACACAGTTGTCAGGCTTCAGTGGTCTCAGTAACTAAAGCTTCCTTTCCTGAATAGTAACACAAGTGCGGTGTTTTTTTTGCAGCACTGTTGCAAATTTTATCAACCCATTGTGCATGCAGGTAATCCTGCTATAAAAAACACATTTCCAGAACACAAATTAGATGTAACACGATCGATGAGTTGGGGAACACTATTTGTATAATGTGGGCTGAACGGTCACAAAGCAATTTCGATCTGGAACTAGAAAATCACATAAAAGAACCTTGACAAGCAGGATAAAAAAAACAAACTTAATGGTTCCATGGATATTTCTTGGCGGAGGCACTGCGAGCAGAGGCAGAGGCCTTCCAGAGTCGCTGAGAAGCCAGGGCCGGAGCCTCGTGGGCCAGCGGTGGAAACCCGTGGGTCGGACCCCGCGAGTCAGATCCTCACGGGTCGGAAGGCTGACGGAGCACGCGGCCATCAGTGCCTGGGCTGACGGAGCCGAGGCCTGGATCGGCGCCGCGGAGGCGTCCGGAATGGACCCGGCAGCGTTAGTGGAGAGGCCGGTGCGGAGATGATGGCACCGACCGGCGGACGAGGACGGACGCGTGGAAGTGAGGACGCCGCTGCGGAGGGAAGGAACAAAGACGGACGCGGTGTGGAGGGACCGCCGTGAGGGAGGGGGATGGGCAATGGAGGACCCGACGTGGGGGGAGGAGAATCTTTAACTTTGTATGCGACCTTTATGTGGCGACTATTTGCATATCTTGGCACGGTACGTGAGCAGAGAATTTCACTGTGACTTGTCACATGTGACAATCTTCTTCTTCATCTTGCGTATGGCGCGCACAGCCTAGAGTTGTCGGACAACTTGTTCTATTTGATCTTATTTGATTGTGCACGCCGGGTTGATTGCATTCATCGAAACAGGGCGGACCACGTGAAGATTGCAATCTTCCATTCCACATGTGACAATAAAGTAATCTACTCTATTCTCAGCATTACACAGTGAAATTTGTTTTGCATATAATAATGCCACGTTTGGCGGCATTTTATCGAGTTCAAAAGTTCGGATTTCCGCGAGTTTGTTCCACCGGAGCGACTCCTCGATCCCCTCCATCACCCACTATCCGGCTCGGCCCGCGAACCGTCGCCTCTCTTTTCTCTCGCCGGCCATCTTGTGCCCCGGGGGTCGCCTCCTGCAGCCGACCTGAAAGGCACAGGAGGCGTTAGCCCGGTTCACCCTCCCTACCCCTGGCTCTCCTTGCTTGATGTCTGCAGTGACTCCACTCCACGTCCGACAAGCTTAGAAAACAGATGGGGTTTTTTTAATGTTTCCACAAATGGTGACTTGGTGGGCATGTAATTGGACAATTATTGGGCTAAATGATATGGTTTAATGAAACTAAATCCCTGCACCACAACTGGGGAAATCAAATGTAATTATTCATGAAAGGTTGCTGTAAAACATTGTGGTGTAAAGGGTCAGATTATGAAATGATCGCATTTAACACGTGGCATTGTTGCGCAGCGGTAGAGTTGCTGCCTCACAGCGCCAGAGACCCGAGTTCGATCCTGACTACGGGTGCTGTCTGTACGGAGTTTGTACGTTCTCCCCGTGATCTGCTTGGGTTTTCTCCGGTATCTCCAGTTTTCTCCCACACTCCAAAGTGGTTTGTAGGCTAATTGGCTTAGTATAATTGTAATTTGTCCCGAGTGTGTGTGGGATAGAGTCCCACTTTCCCGAGTTAACTCATGAGCTCTCCCGAGTTTTCTCCTTGATTCGAACCCGGAGAATTACGGTGATAGCCGTTCGTAGGTGCTCGGGGCTATTTTTTTAACTCGTGGACATTTTTAAAAATGTTGAAAAAACATCCCGACTTACCTGCTGTCCCGAGTTCCTACGGCTGGCGTTATGAGCTGCTACGAAACATCTACGGACTCCTACGGCCTCCTACGAGCTCGCTACCGACATTCCCCGAGTTCCAATCAAGGGGAAAACTCGGGAGAGTTCGTGAGTAACTCGGGAAAATGGGACAGGACCTTTAGTGTGCGGGGATGGCTGCTCGCCGCGGACTTAGATTGAGGTCCTGTTTCCACGCTGTATCTCTAAACTAAACTTGATTCACTCACATCCGTTAGGGGAGAAAATATGTCTTCCTAACCTAGTCTGACATGTATTTCACTCCTCACAAGGCTCTTTTGTGTACTTTAATTTAGTTTGGTTTCGAGATAAACTTCGGCCCAACTTGCGCCCACCAGCCAACATTTTCCATCTACCCAAGTCCCATCCGCTTGCTTTTGGCCCATGTCCCTCTAAACCTGTCCTATTCATGTACCTGTGTCAATGTTTCTTAAACATTGCGATAGTCCCAGCCTCAACTACCTCCTCTGGCAGCTAGTTCCAGACACCCACCACCCTCTGTGTAAAAAAAGTTAACCCTCAGGTTCCTATTAAATCTTTTCCCCCCTCACCTTAAATCTATGCCGTCTGGTTCTCGATTCCTCTACTCTGGGCAAGAGACTTTTGTTTATAACATGTTGGTGCCTCATCCTGTGTGCAACAGACCAAACAGGAATGATTTAGAGGCATCACTTTCTGGAAATTAATTAAATGACTCAACTAACTTTCAAGTTTCTTACAAGACAGAACTTATAATTATACATCATTATAATTACACAAATGCCTTTCACACCCTCAATGCCCTTCAGCATTTACAAATCAATTTGCTATTAATAGTTGTTATTGGTTTGCACGATGTTATCATGTTCAAAAGTCCAGATGTCCGCGAGTTTGTCCTACAGGAGCGGCTCCCCGATCCCCTCCATCGCCCACCATCTGGCTCGGCCCCCGAACCGTCCTCTCTCTCTTCTCCTCGTCGGCCATCTTGTGTCCCGGTGGGCGCCTCCTGCAGCCGACCTGTAGGCACCGAAGGCATTACCCCGGTTCACACTCCCTACCCCTGGCTCTCCTTGCTTGATGTCACCAGTGACTCCATTCCAGGTCCGACCAGCTTAGAAAACAGATGGTTTTTTTTGCTGCAAGACCATCTGCTTTAACCCTTACCTTCCTGCGCTCCAAGGAATAGAGGTCCCAGCCTGCTTTACCTCTCCCTCTAGCTCAGGCCCTCGAGGCCTGGCAACATCCTGGTAAATTTTCTCTGCACCCCTTCCAGGTCATGCTCGGCCACATAAGGGAATACTCAACATCCCAAAATATCCACCTGCCCATCAAGGGCTACTTGCATGTCTCACTTCCACCACCATTTGGTGGCAACCTATGGATCTTGCCACAGGACTCTTCTGCTCTCGAATCCAACAAATCTGACAAGACTACATCAACGCAGATTGGGAGAAGACTTATTTATTTGAGAAAGAACTGCAGATGCTGGAAAAATCGAAGGTAGACAAAAATGCTGGAGAAACTCAGCAGGTGAGGCAGCATCTATGGAGCGAAGGAATAGGTGACGTTTCGGGTCGAGCTCCTACTGAAGAAGGGTCTCGACCCGAAACGTCACCTATTCCTTCGCGTAGCGTAGGTTTTAAAGGTTGATTATCGGATGACGGGACTGTCATATGCTGTCATATGAGAGAATGGAGCGGCTGGGCTTGTACACTCTGGAGTTTAGAAGGATGAGAGGGGATCTCATTGAAACATATAAGATTGTTAAGGGTTTGGATACGCTAGAGGCAGGAAACATGTTCCCGATGTTGGGGAGTCCAGAACCAGAGGCCACAGTTGAAGAATAAGGAATAAGCCATTTAGAACGGAGACGAGGAAACACTTTTTCTCACAGAGAGTTGTGAGTCTGTGGAATTCTCTGCCTCAGAGGACGGTGGAGGCAGGTTCTCTGGATACTTTCAAGAGAGAGCTAGATAGGGCTCTTAAAGATAGCGGAGTCAGGGGATATGGGGAGAAGGCAGGAACGGGGTACTGATTGGGGATGATCAGCCTTGATCACATTAGATGGCAGTGCTGGCTCGAAGGGCCGAATGGCCTATTGTCCATTGTCTATTGTCCTTCGCTCCATAGATGCTGCCTCACCTGCTGAGTTTCTCCAGCATTTTTGTCTACCCTCTTATTTATTTAAGTCACATTTTACACAATTTTTAATTAAGTCATAGTCTTAGTTTAGTTTAGTTTAGAGATACAGCGCGGAAACAGGCTCTTCGGCCCACCGAGTCCGTGCCCACTAGCTGTCACCCGGTACACTAGCGCCATCTTACATACACACAATGGACAATTTACAATTTTTACCTAAGCCAAATAACCTACAAACCTGCACATCTTTGGAGTGTGGGAGGAAATCGGGGCACCCGAAGAAATCCCACGCAGGTCACATGGAGAACCTGCAAACTCTGTACAGACAGCATCCGTAGTCAGGATCAAACCCGGGTCTCTGGCGCTGTGAGGTGGCAACTCTTAACGCTGCGCCACTGTGCCACCATGCGTGTCTTACAGCATGGAAACAGGCCCTTAGGTCCAATTTTCACACACCGGCCAACATGTCCCATCTGCACTAGTCCTACCTGTCTGTGTTTGGCCCATGTCCCTCTAAAGCTGACTTATCCTTGCACCTACCTGATTGTTTCATAAACATTGCGATAGTACCTGCCTCAACTACCTCCTGCAGCTCGTTCCATATACTCGCCACACTTTGTGTAAAAAAAAGTTACCCCTCAGGTTCCTATTAAATCATCCCCTCCCTCACCTTAAACCTATGTCATCTCGATTCCCCTACTCTGGGCAAGAGACTTCAAATCCTCATCATTTTGAAGGCTTACGGTACCCCGCCGCGTCTCCTGAGAGCCATTGAGGATATGTGGGCATCACGGCCAAGGTTGTCACCCCGGATAGCGAGAGCAAAGTGTTTGAGATCCTCGCGGGGGTCTTACAGGGAGACACGCTGGCACCCTTTCTCTTCGTCATTGTCCTTGATTATGCCGTGAGGCGGGCGCTCAAGGAACATGAGGACCTCGGCTTCACAATCACCCCAAGGCGTTCGAGAAGAATCGGCCCAGTCAACTTGTCAGACCTCGACTTCGCTGGTGACTTCATCCTGCTGTCAGACCAGATTAGGGAGGCACAGGATCTGCTCGGCAGGGTCGACACGGAGCGCGAGAAAGTGGGCCCCCACCCCAATGCCAAGAAGTACATGGCGTTCAATGTTGGTGACCATGAGCCTCTCAAGACCAGTGGAGGTGCATCTCTCAAGAAGGTAGAGGACTTCAAGTACCTGGGAGCGAGGATGCAGAGCTCGGAGAATGACATCAAGGTCCGGTAAGCGCTCGCATGAAAAGCCCTCAATAACACGGGGAAAATCTGGACGTCTCGGGATTGAGATTCTTCCATGCAACTGTAGAGACCATATTATTGTACGGGTGTGAGGCATGGACTCTCATTCGAGCATTGTCCAAGTCTCTCGATGGTACCTACACCCGAATGCTGAGAGAAGTTCACAATGTCAGTTGGAGGGACCACATCGCCAACGGCCCGCTCTATGGGGAGATTTCACCTCTGACCGAGAAGATCAGGTGGAGAGGGATGAGGATGAGGCTGCCACCGCCACCCAGAAATGGCCAGCAAACAAGGCTGTGCCGTGGGAACCCACTCATGGAACGGGACGGCCGATCAAGGCGATGCTGAAGACGTTGATGGAAGACCCACGTGTAGAGACAAAAGAGGAGCTCGCCGGCTACACGGAGGACAGAGACGTGTGGCGTGTCCGTCACCGTGCCCGTCGGAAACCAGTGCCACCGCCTCGCTAATAATGAATGACTTTCTGGAAATTAATTAAATGACACAACTAACTTTCAAGTTTCTTACAATAGGGAACGTATAATTATACATGCTAGTCAAAAATGCTGGAGAAACTCAGCGGGTGCAGCAGCATCTATGGAGCGAAGGAAATAGGCAACGTTTCGGCCCAAAACCCTTCTTCAGACAAAATCGAAGGTAGACAAAAGTGCTGGAAATAGGCAATGATGCTGCTGCACCCACTGAGTTTCTCTAGCACTTTTGTCTACCTTCGATTTTCCAGCATCTGCAGTTCCTTCTTAAACACTTAGAATTATACATTATACATCATAATTTTACAAATGCCTTTCACACCCTCAATGGCCTTCAGCATTTACAAATCAATTAGCTTTTTTATGACTATTATTGGTATGCAAGCAGACATAACAGCCAAAGTGAACACAAGAATGTCCCATCAATGAGATAAATAATTAGCTCTGGAGGTGTTAATCAAGAAGTGAAGTAGGGTGTTGGTAAAATTGTTATGCTCTTTGAGTAGCTTGTCATCTGACTCAACACCAAAGACCTTCAGTTAATTCCTGGTCCCAAAGTTTCCCACAGAAGGCAGTGGAGGCCAATTCACTGGATGTTTTCAAGAGAGAGTTAGATTTAACTCTTCGGGCTAATGGAATCAAGGGATATGGGGAAAAAGCAGGAACAGGGTGCTGATTCTGGATGATCAGCCGCAATTGTATTCAATGGCGGTGCTGGCTTGAAGGGCTGAATAAGTAAGTAAGTTTATTGGCCAAATATTCACATACAAGGAATTTGCCTTGGTGCTCCGCCCACAAGTAACAACATGACATACAGGGACAGTTACGAATGACTCAGAAAACACTAAACATTAATAATAATAAGACATTAATGATAAAACACCATTGATCAAGCATGTGAACCAACAAAATACCAGATCAAAGGGAGGCTACAGATTTTTGGCTGTTGAGTAGAGCAACTACTCGTGGATAAAAACTGTTTTTATGTCTGGCTGTGGCAGCTTTGACAGTCCGGAGTCGCCTTCCAGAGGGAAGTGATTCAAAGAGTTTGTGGCCAGGGTGAGAGGGGTCAGAGATGATCTTGCCCGCTCGCTTCCTGGCCCTTGCAGTGTACAGTTCATCAATGGAGGGAAGGTTGCAGCCAATAACCTTCTCTGCTGATCGGACGATTCGCTGCAGCCTCCAGGTTGACCTCCAGAATTACCTAGTTTCTATGTTTCTAACAATTTAGCACCCCTAAAGCCTGGATTTATGGATTCAAGAGGCACCTTAAGCTCTCAACTTAAAGAGATCGCAAAGAAATGTGGACGCAGCCCAGGCCATCACACAAAACAACCTCCCTTGCATTGACTCTATACCTCACGCTGCTTCGGCAAGGCCAGCAGCATGGGACGAATCTCACCCCAGTCACATCCGCTTCTCCCTTCTCCCATCAGGCAAGAGGTACAGAAGGTCTGAAGAAGGGTTTCGGCCCGAAACGTCGCCTATTTCCTTCGCTCCATAGATGCCGCCGCACCCGCTGAGTTTCTCCAGCACTTTTGTCTACCTTTGATTTTCCAGCATCTGCAGTTCCTTCTTAAACAAGAGGTATAGAAGTACCTCTTGCGAAACCGCATGTGAAAATGCATACCTCTAAATCCAAGGACAGTTTCTCCCCAGCTGCTGTCAGGCAACTGAACCATCCTATCACCAACCAGAGAGCTGTCCTCAACTATCTTCTATCTAATTGGAGACCCTCAGACTATCTCTAGAACTTCACTGGAATTTATCTTGTGCCACACTATATTCCCTTTATTTTGCATCCGCACACTGTGAACGGTTTGATTATAATAATATATTGTTTTTCCGCTCACTGGATATAAAGCAACAGAAAAGCTTTTCACTTTACCCTGGTACACGGCAAGTCAAGTCAAGTCACTTTTATTTCTATAGCACATTTAAAAAACAACTCTTGTTGACCAAAGTGCTTTACATTGGTGGAGGCACTAACGTTATACAACATTTGTCATCCCAATTCAGTACCCCGTTCCTGCCTTCTCCCCATATCCCCTGACTCCGCTATCTTTAAGAGCCCTATCTAACTCTCTCTTGAAAGCATCCAGAGAACCCGCCTCCACCGCCCTCTGAGGCAGAGGATTCCACAGACTCACCACACTCTATGAGAAAAAAATTTTCCTCGTCTCCGTTCTAAAGATGGTCTTGTTGCTGGATAACAATTGAGAAGAAACTGTCCCTGGAGTTGGAGGTGCGGAATCTGGAGCAACTCAATTCTACTAATGATTGGTATTGAAGTTTGGTCATTTTAAAATCCATTGCCAACTGGGGCATGCTGGTTTTTTTTGTTTGGAACTGAATTTTAAAATGAAGATGACTGCTGACCGGCTTCTAGACCATCCGCTTTACCCATCATTCTCCTGAGCTCCAAGGAATAGAGGACCCAGCCTGCTTTACCTCTCCCTATAGCTCAGGCCCTCCTGGCAACATCCTGGTAAATCTGCTCTGCACCCCTTCCAGGTCGTGCTCAGCCACATAAGGGAATACCCAAAATATCCACCTGCCCATCAAGGGCTACTTGCATGTCTCGCTTCCACCACCGTTTGGTGGCAACCTATGGATGTTGCCACAGGACTCTTCAGCTCTTGAATACAACAAATCTAACAAGACCACATCAACAAAGAATGGGAAAAGACTCTTAATTATTTCAGTCACTTTTTCCACAATTTTTCATTAACGAAGTCAGAGAGTCTTAGTTTAGTTTAGTTTAGATTAGTTAGTTTACAGCGCGGAAACAGGCTGTTCGGCCTATCGGGTCCGTGCCCACTAGCTGTCACCCTGGAAACCAGCGCCATCTGTCACACACAAGGGACAATTTACAATTTTTACCTCAGCCAATTAATCTACAAACCTGTCAATTTTGCGGGTTTCGGGAGGAAACCGGAGCAGCCGGAGAAAACCCACCCAGGTGACATGGATTCCTGGCCGGTTCTAGAAATGCAGATAATCCAGATTGATTGCATGTGCTTGTTCCTTTCAAACATGAGCTGTCAAGTCTGATCAGACTGTGTCGGAGATGACAGAGAATATGTAGGAAATATTTTTTCTTTTTAAATGTTGTTTGATAAAGATCTGAGAAAGTACTTTGCCTCCAGCTGTTATCTAGATGATAACCTGACTAACCCGTTTCCCTGCCAGCGCCTATGCCTCCAGAAAAATTAAAGTATGAAGCACTGAATCGAGATCAATTTTAATTGACAACGGTTCCTTGATGTTTGAGAAAATTAGGCGCAGCTATGCAAAAGTAACATTTCAGGCTGTTGCAGTTTACTGCAGAATGTGGTGGAAAACGCTTGTGAGTGAATTATGGTTTTATCTCTCAGGTTTGGACCGAATTATTGACTCACCAATAATAAAAAGGAACTGCAGATGCTGGTTTACACCAAAAATAGACACAAAGTGCTGGAGTACCTCAGCGGGTCAGACAGACTCAATGGAGAAAATGGATAGGTAATGTTTCGGGTCAGGACCCTTCTTCAGATTTCAGACCAATTATCAACCAAGAGGCCGCAGCGGTAGAGTTGCTGCCTGCCGTACAGTGCCAGAGACCCAGGTTCCATCCTGACCACGGCTGCTGTCTGTACAGAGTTTGTACCTTCTCCCCGCATCCCGCTTGGACTTTTCCGGGTGCTTCGGTTTCCTCCCACATTCCAAAGACGTACAGGTTTGTAGGCTAATTGGCTTGGTATAATGTGGAGGAGTGAACTGCAGATGCTGGTTTAAATCGAAGGTAGACACAAAATGCGGGATCAACTCGGCAGGACAGGCAGCATCTGTGGAGAGAAGGAATGGGTGACGTTTGGGTCAAGACCCTTCTTCAGCCCCGATTCCTTCTCTCCAGAGATGCTGCCTGTTCCACCGAGTTACTCCAGCACTTAGTGTTAACCTTCGATTTAAACCAGCATCTGCAGTTCTTTCCTGCACATTAGATATCAGGAAAGACATGGGGTGTCAGGACTTTCATATGAAGAAATACTGGGTAGACTCGGCTTGTACTCGCTTGAATTTAGAAGATTGAGGGGGGATCTTATAGAAACTTACAAAATTCTTAAGGGGTTGGACAGGCTAGATGCAGGAAGATTGTTTCCGATGTTGGGGAACTCCAGGACAAGGGGTCACAGTTTAAGGATAAGGGGGAAGTCTTTTAGAACCGAGATGAGAAAAACATTTTTCACACAGAGAGTGGTAAATCTGTGTAATTCTCTGCCACAGAAGGTAGTTGAGGCCTGTTCATTGGCTATATTTAAGAGGGAGTTGGATGTGGCCCTTATGGCTAAAGGAATCAGGGGGTATGGAGAGAAGGCAGGTACGGGATACTGAGTTGGATGATCAGCCATGATCATATTGAATGGCGGTGCAGGCTTGAAGGGCCGAATAGCCTACTCCTGCACCTATTTTCTATGTTTCTATGTTTCTGCTGAGTTACTCCCGCAGTAGTACATTGTTCCTTGTGTTTGAGGATAGTGTTAGTGTGCGAGGGATCGCTGGTCGGCACGGTCGCTGGTCGGTCGGCCTGGATGCCCTGTTTCCGTGCTGTTTCTCAAAACTAAACTAAACTAAACTTGAAATAGCCAAGAGTGAACCGAAAGCCCGGTTTCGCATCGAGCAGCAGTTTTTGTGGAACGGTGTACGTGGGCTGCTCTCACCCACTCCAATGATTCAATGATACTTTATTAATAATTTGATTTATTCATCTGCCGGAGAGACATGCTGGCTGACGCATAACGTGTTTTGGGATGACTTGGGCTCCAACCGTGTGTGGGCACACACACACTATCTGATGCAGCACTCGATGTCGTAGCAGGGGTTTCCACACGTCTTCGCACAAAGGACTGTAGGTGTACCTCCTTTCATTGTCGTCAACCTCCTCTGGACTCTCTCGGACGGCAGCACATCCTTCCTCAAATACGGGGACCCCCAAACTGCTCACCGTTTTAATAGGAACCTGAGGGGTAACTTTGTCATGTAGAGGGTGGTAGGTGTTTGGAACGGGCTGCCAGAGGAGGTAGTTGAGGCAGGTACTACTGCAGCGTTTAAGAAACATTTCGGTACATGGCCAGGACAGGTTTAGAAGGGCACTAGATCAAGTGGGACCCGTTGGGTCCCGTGACGTTGGCCAGTGTGGGCAAGTTGGGCCGAAGGGCCTGTTCCCACACTGCTCACAATACTCATTCAATTCATCTGCCACTTCTTTGTTCCTCATTATCATTTCTACAGTGGTCCAATGTCCACTCTTGCCTCTTTCTTGCTCTTTATACATCTGTAGAAACGTTTGTTATCCTCTTTTATATTATTGCCCAGCTTACTTTAATATCTCATCTTTTCTCCCCGGATTGCCTTTCTATCTCTCTTCTGCTGTTTTTTTTAAATGCTTCCCAATCCTCCAGCTTCTCACTAATCTTTGCAATTTTATATACCTTCTCTTTTAGCGTTATGCTGCTGCTGACTTCATGATCACCTCATTCTCCTCTCAGAATCTTTCTTCCCCTTTAGAATGAAAAGATGCCGCGTTTTCCGAATTATTCCCAGGGATTCCTGCCATTGCTGTTCCACCGTAGGGTCCCTTTCCAGTCAACGTTGGCCAGCTCCTCCTTCATGCCTCCGTAATCGTCTTTGCTCAACAGTAACAGCGACACATCCAATTTTGCCTTCTCCATCTCTAATTGCCGATTGAATTTGATCATATTATGATCACTACCTCCTAGTGCAGGGGTCGGAAACCTAAGGCCCACGGGCCCGAAATCATCCAGCCCGCAGCCGTTTTATTTATTTTTTTCCGATTCGTTTTCGTGACCTAGCAGCTGCTGTAGCCAGTCCAGGGCCACGCGTGCAACCTGGGCGCTACAGCTTGTCTCGGGGCACGCAGGCGACCCGGGAACTGCAAAAAACAAATTGAAAAACACGTGAAAACATATGCGAAAAACAACACCAAGTGTTACATTAGTCGGTGTGTATTATTAGTACGTATTATTACTAATTTACGTATTATTCGTATCTAATTACTAATTCAGTTAGTATGTATCATCATTACCTCCATTTATTAACTATGGCGATAGATTTGCCCGCCATCCGCTCACAGACATGGGTCCTGGCCCCTATGCAGAACAAGGTTGCCGACCCCTGTCCTAGTGATTTCTTTACCTTAAGCTCCCCTAATCAATTCCGGGTCATTACATTGTACCAGAGACATAGAAACATAGAAAATAGGTGCAGGAGGAGGCCATTCGGCCCTTCGAGCCTGCACTGCCATTCAATATGATCATGGCTGATCATCCAACTCAGTATCCCGTACCTGCCTTCTCTCCATACCCCCGATCCCTTTAGCCACAAGGGCCACATCTAACTCCCTCTTAAATATAGCCAATGAACTGGCCTCAACTTCCTTCTGTGGCAGAGAATTCCAGAGACTCACCACTCTCTGTGGGAAAAATGTTTTCCTTATCTCGGTCCTAAAGGAATTCCCCCTTATCCTTAGACTGTGACCCCTTGTTCTGGACCACCCCAACATCGGGAACAATCTTCCTGCATCTAGCCTATCCAACCCCTTAAGAATTTTGTAAGTTTCTACAAGATCCCCCCTCAGTCTTCTAAATTCTAGCGAGTACAAGCCAAGTCTATCCAGTCTTTTCTCATATGAAAGTCCTGCCATCCCAGGAATCAGTCTGGTGAACCTTCTCTGTACCCCCTCTATGGCAAGAATGTCTTTTCTCAGATTTGGAGACCAAAACTGTACGCAATACTCCAGGTGTGGACTCACCAAAACCCTGTACAACTGCAGTAGAACCTCCCTGCTCCTATACTCAAATCCCTTCTCTATGAATGCTAACATACCATTTGCTTTCTTCACAGCCTGCTGCAGCCTACTTTCAATGACTGGTGTACCATGATACCCAGGTCTTGTTGCATCTCCCCTTTTCCTAATTTGCCACTATTCAGATAATAGTCTACCCTCCTGTTTTTGCCACCAAAGTGGATAACCTCACATTTATCCACATTATACTGCATCTGCCATGCATTTCCCCACTCACCCAGCCTATCCAAGTCACTTTGCAGCCTCCTAGCATCCTCCTCACACCTAACACTACCCCCCAGCTTAGTGTCATCCGCAAACTTGGAGATGTTGCATTCAATTCCCTCGTCCAAATCATGAATATATATTGTAAATAGCTGGGGTCCCAGCACTGAGCCTTGCGGTACCCCACTAGTCACTGTCTGCCATTCTGAAAAGGACCCGTTTACTCCTACCCTTTGCTTCCTGTCTGCCAGCCAGTTCTCTATCCACATCAATACTCCCAATACCGTGTGCTTTAAGTTTGTATACTAATCTCTTATGTGGGACCTTGTCGAAAGCCTCTGAAAGTCTAGATATAACACATCCACTGGTTCTCCCTTATCCACCCTGCTAGTTCCATCCTCGAAAAATTCTATAAGATTCGTCAGACATGATTTACCTTTCGTAAATAGAAACATAGAAACATAGAAATTAGGTGCAGGAGTAGGCCATTCAGCCCTTCGAGCCTGCACCGCCATTCAATATGATCATGGCTGATCATCCAACTCAGTATCCCGTACCTGCCTTCTCTCCATACCCTCTGATCCCCTTAGCCACAAGGGCCACATCCAACTCACTCTTAAATATAGCCAATGAACTGGCCTCAACTACCCTCTGTGGCAGAGAGTTCCAGAGACTCACCACTCTCTGTGTGAAGAAAGTCTTTCTCATCTCGGTCTTAAAGGATTTCCCCCTTATCCTTAAGCTGTGACCCCTTGTCCTGGACTTCCCCAACATCGGGAACAATCTTCCTGCATCCAGCCTGTCCAACCCCTTAAGAATTTTGTAAGTTTCTATAAGATCCCCTCTTAATCTCCTAAATTCCAGAGAGTATAAACCGAGTCTATCCAGTCTTTCTTCATAAGACATTCCTGACATCCCAGGAATCAGTCTGGTGAACCTTCTCTGCACTCCCTCTATGGCAATAATGTCCTTCCTCAGATTTGGAGACCAAAACTGCACGCAATACTCCAGGTGTGGTCTCACCAAGACCCTGTACAACTGAAGTAGAACCTCCCTGCTCCTGTACTCAAATCCTTTTGCTATGAAAGCTAACATACCATTCGCTTTTTTCACTGCCTGCTGCACCTGCATGCCTACTTTCAATGACTGGTGTACCATGACACCCAGGTCTCGCTGCATCTCCCCTTTTCCTAATCGGCCACCATTTAAATAATAGTCTGCTTTCCTGTTTTTTGCCACCAAAGTGGATAACCTCACATTTATCCACATTATACTGCATCTGCCAAACATTTGCCCACTCACCCAGCCTGTCCAAGTCACCTTGCAGTCTCCTAGCATCCTCCTCACAGCGAACACTGCCCCCCAGCTTAGTGTCATCCGTAAACTTGGAGATATTGCCTTCAATTCCCTCATCCAGATCATTAATATATATTGTAAATAGCTGGGGTCCCAGCACTGAGCCCTGCGGTACCCCACTAGTTACTGCCTGCCATTGTGAAAAGGACCCGTTTACTCCTACTCTTTGCTTCCTGTTTGCCAGCCAGTTCTCTATCCACATCAATACTGAACCCCTAATACCGTATGCTTTAAGTTTGTATACTAATCTCTTATGTGGGACCATGTCGAAAGCCTTCTGGAAGTCCAGATATACCACATCCACTGGTTCTCCCTTATCCACGCTACTAGTTACATCCTCGAAAAATTCCACAAGATTCGTCAGACATGATTTACCTTTTGTAAATCCATGCTGACTTTGTCCAATGATTTCACCACTTTCCAAATGTGCTGCTATCCCATCTTTAATAACTGACTCTAGCAGTTTCCCCACTACCGATGTTAGACTAACTGGTCTGTAATTCCCCGTTTTCTCCCTCCCTCCCTTCTTAAAAGGAGGGGTTACATTTGCTACCCGCCAATCCTCAGGAACTACTCCAGAATCTAAAGAGTTTTGAAAGATTATCACTAATGCATCCACTATTTCCTGAGCTACTTCCTTAAGTACTCTGGGATGCAGCCTATCTGGCCCTGGGGATTTATCGGCCTTTAATCTATTCAATTTACCCAACACCACTTCCCGACTGACCTGGATTTCACTCAATTCCTCCTTTGACCCACAGTCCCCTGCTATTTCAGGCAGATTATTTATGTCTTCCTTAGTGAAGACGGAACCAAAGTAGTTATTCAATTGGTCCGCCATATCCTTGTTCCCTATGATCAACTCACCTGTTTCTGACTGCAAGGGACCTACATTTGTTTTAACTAACCTCTTTCTCTTCACATATCTTTACACCCTCCTGCCTCTCTGCTCTTGTACCCATCCCCCTGTAAATCCATGCTGACTTTGTCTAATGATTTCACCACTTTCCAAATGTACTTCTATCCCATCTTTAATAACTGACTCTAGCAGTTTCCCCACTACCGATGTTAGACTAACTGGTCTGTAATTCCCCGTTTTCTCTCTCCCTCCTTTTTTAAAAAGTGGGTTACATTAGCTACTCTCCAATCCTCAGGAACTACTCCAGAATCTAAGGAGTTTTGAAAAATTATCACTAATGCATCCACTATTTCTGTGGCTACTTCCTTGAGTACTCTGGGATGCAGACTATCTGGCCCTGGGGATTTATCGGCCTTTAATCCATTCAATTTATCCAACACCACTTCCCGGCTAACCTGGATTTCAGTCAGTTCCCCCACCTTATTTGACCCCCGGTCCCCTGCTATTTCCGGCAGATTATTAATGTCTTCCTTAGTGAAGACAGAACCAAAGTAGTTATTCAATTGGTCTGCCATGTCCTTGTTCCCCATGATCAATTCACCTGTTTCTGACTGCAAGGGACCTACATTTGTTTTACCTAATCTCTTTCTCTTCAAAATGCAGAAATGCCTTTTCCCTGGTCTGCTCAATGACAAACTGCTCTAAGAAACTAAGAGGGTGGCACGGAAGCGCAGCGGTAGAGTTGATGCCTTACGGTGCCAGGTTCAGTCTTGATTGTGGGCGCTGTCTGTACGGAGTTTGTACGTTTTCCCCGTGACCGCGTGGGTTGTCTCCACGTTTTCTGGTTTCCACACTCAATTAATTTGTTGATTTGGCTTCGCTAAAAATTGTACATTGTCCCTGGTGCGTGGGATAGTGTTAGTATTACGGGGTGATCGCTGGTCGGCGCGGACTCGGCGGGCCGGAAGAGCCTGTTTCTGCACTGTATCTCTAAACTAAACCATCTCGTCGTGTTCGTTGTGTTTTAACGTATTTGATAACACAAACGCTTAATTAAATAGTTTTTTTTCTCCTGCGAATTACTTTGTTTTAAATAGTTGATATGAAGAGATCTGAAGAGTCTGATCCTGAACAACACCTTGAGCTGACAGCACTTACCATAAAAGTGACAGCATTTCTAATGATGTGTGTAACCTACGATCTCTCTGAAAATGAAAAGCTGCAACGATTTGGAACTTGAATAAGTGGAATTGCTATTCGCTTACAAGAATTAAGTCTGTGGAGCTAATTACGCTACAGTTGAACAGTGTAAATAATATCGTCATTTAAAAAAAAATCCTAGAGTTTTGCAAAAATAAAGTTGTGGTTGTTCCAAGAAAAACATTGATTCGTGGAAGTGTGAATGTAGACTGTGTGTCTTGGCTCAGTCAGCATTCTTGATTTAAAACAAAATAGAATGCCTTATCAAGAAATATTGCTTTTTGCCAGAGTGTGTGTGTGTGTGTGTGTGTGTGTGTGTGTGTGTGTGTGTGTGTGTGTGTGTGTGTGTGTGTGTGTGTGTGTGTGTGTGCATTTTTGTGTGTGTGTGTGTGCGTCTCTTAGAGTGGATCAGAGTGAGCGTGGAAAATTTCCTTCCCGACTTGAGTGAATCCAATGACTTCATGGTTGGAAAGTGCTGGAGTAAAGGGCCTGTCCCACTTAGGCGATTTTTAGGTGACTACCGATGACTGTCATAGTCGTAGCAGGTCGCCGAAAAACCGGCGACTGGACTAATGGACCTGTCCCACTTGGGCGATTTTTTTATGCGACTGCCGGCGACCACGACAATGGAATTCACCGAAGTCAGCACCGGCGACAACCTACTCTAACCTGGCGACAACCTACGACAGCACCTATGTCAAGAAACGCTCATTGGCGTCAAACCCACGGTCGCCACTGTCGCCGAAAAAATTTCAGTCTTGATTACGGGAGCTGTACATGTTGAAAATTCAGCGGTGACCAGAAAGACACTACGAAGCTTTGGGCTGAGGAGACTACTCACGACCATACAGGCGACACCCCGGTGACCATGTGGCGACAGCCTAGTCGCCTGTAGTCGCCTAAAACATCGCCTAAGTGGGACTGGCCCATAACTCAGCAGCTTAAGCAGCATCTCCGGAGAACATCCATGTTATCCAGGAATGCAGCCTGACCAGCTGAATTAATCAAGCATTTTGTGTCTTTCCCCGGTAAACCAGCATCTGCAGTTTCTTCTTTTCTACAGAAAATGACATTAGCGCAGGGACTATCGCAACATTTAACAAATATTTAGACAGGTACATAGATAGGACAGGTTTAGAGGGATATGGGCCATACGCAGGCGGCAGGAACTAGTGTAGATGGGACATGTTAGTAGGGATGGGCAAGTTGGGCCGAAGGGCCTGTTTCCATGTTGTATCACTCTATGACTCTTACGATGGAGTTCCTTTAGAAAGAAGGCGTGGGTGGAGACACCAGGACAGATTATTTTTTGAGATTTAGTTTAGAGATACAGCGTGGAAACAGGCCCCTCGGCCCACCTTGTCCGAACCGAAGGAAAGCTGCTGCCCCGCTGAGTTACTCCAGCATTTAGTGCCTTATCTTCGATGTAAACCAGCATCTGCAGTTCAATAGACAATAGGAGCAGGAGTAGGCCATTCGGCCCTTCGAGCCAGCACCGCCATTCAATGTGATCATGGCTGATCATCCACAATCAGTACCCCGTTCCTGCCTTCTCCCCATATCCCCTAAATCTGCTATCCTCAAGAGCCCTGTCTAGCTCTCTCTTGAAAGTCTCCAGAGAACCGGCCTGCACCGCCCTCTGAGGCAGAGAATTCCACAGACTCACAACTCTCTGTGAGAAAAAGTGTTTCCTCGTCTCTGTTCTAAATGGCTTACTCCTTATTCTTAGACTATGGCCCCTGGTTCTGGACTCCCCCAACATCGGGAACATGTTTCCTGCCTCTAGCGTGTCCAAACCCTCAACAATCTTATATGTTTCAATGAGATTTCCTCTCATCCTTCTAAACTCCAGAGTGTACAAGCCCAGCCACTCCATTCTCTCAGTATATGACAGTCCCGCCATTCCGGGAATTAAACCTTGTAAACCTACGCTGCACTTCCTCAATAGCAAGAATGTCCTACCTCAAATTAGGTTGGATGTCCTTCCTATACATGCCAGATAAGCAGATACCTGTTGTGTCTCCGCAACTGGACAAATGTGCCTAAAAGTTAGAAACAAACCCTGCAGGGAAAATAGTTAACATTTCCAGGTACTGCATTCCAGAACTTAATATGCTATGTGATTAATTTTCTTCTCTTTTTCCCTCAAGTTCACTTGCTGATTCATTTTAACCTATGATTTCAGAATCCCAACCCACTTGCAAGAACCTGTTTCAGAACATACTGTGTTTCAATTTTCACCCATAAGCTTTCTCTACTTAAAAGAGAAAAATCGCAGCACCTTCAATCTTCACCCAGTTGACGTTGTTGCTCCCTTATATCCTGACGATCTACTCCTTACTGCAGGTTTAGGCTTATTATTATCACGTGTACCGAGGTTGGGGGAGTCCGGAACCAGGGGCCACAGTTTAAGAATAAGGAGTAAGCCATTTAGAACGGAGATGAGGAAACACTTTTTCTTACAGAGAGTGGTGAGTCTGTGGAATTCTCTGCCTCAGAGGGCGGTGGACGCGGGTTCTCTGGATGCTTTCAAGAGAGAGCTAGATAGGGCTCTTAAAAATAGCGGAGTCAGGGGATATGGGGAGAAGGCAGGAACGGGGTACTGATTGTGGACGATCAGCCATGATCACATTAAATGGCGGTGCTGGCTGGAAGGGCCAAATGGCCTACTCCTGCACCTATTGTCTATTGTTTATTGTCTATTGTACGGCGCACATCTTTATTTTGCATGTTATTTAATCTGACGCATCAGTTCCCCAGACAAAGTCCAGTGTCCTCAATGGGGTGGTTAAAGGGGCTGTCCCACTGCGGTGACCTAATTGGCAAGTTTAGAAGAGTTTGAAAAGGTGTCATGTTGAAGACCTCCTTCGACTATGTAGAAGACCTCCTTCGACCTCCTTAGACTATGTTGAAGCCTTGCTTCAACTAGCTTCGGGAAAATTGGACACCAAATAGTGGAGAGTGAAGACGACCTCCTTCGACCTCCCTTCGACTGTGATGAAGACTATCTACGACTACCTTTGATTATCTTTGTCTATCCTCGATTACCTATGAATAACATGCCGACCTACTACGACCGACCTCGACTAAATCTGCAAGTAAAAAAAATAGTGACCTTTTTTTACTCGCAGTTATTTTTCAGCATGTTGGAAAAATACGCCGCGACCTAGCTGAGGCCTCGAGTATGCGGGGACTACTCTCGAGCATGAAGGAGAGTTACAAAGACCTCCTAGGACCTTGTGTCGACCATGCTGCGCGTATGAGTCGAGGGCAAACTCTTCTAAACTCGCCAATTGGGTCGCAGTGGGACAGCCCCTTAAATGGTGAATTAAACAGTACTCTGGCTCATGGAAAGATCATTCAGAAGCCTGATAACAGAGAGGAAGAAGCTGTTCCTGAGTTCGGTTCAGTTCAGTTTTTATTTGTCATATGTAGGTTAACACTGGGTCAATGGTACAGTGAAATGTTTTTGACAAGACAACGGGTCACCTCAGCAATGATATTACTGAGTCTGGTGGTGCGCGCTTTCGAGCTTCTGCACCTTCTGCCGACGGGAACGGGGAGAAGACGGAATGACCGGGGTGGGACGACCTTTAGCTTATGTTGGTGATTTTCCCAGGCATTGTGAAGTGTGGTGGGGAGTCAGTGATGGGGAGTCTGGTTTGTGTGATGGACTGGGCTACAGTCGATCTACAGCTCTGCAACTTCTTGTGGTCTTGGACTGAGCTGTTCCCAAGCCAAGCAGCGATGCAACACGACAGCATGCTTTCTGTGGTGCATCTATGCACACGTGGCCCCGCACAGTGGCGCAGCTAGTGAGAGCCGCCGCCTCACAAGGATGGAACGTAGAAATCAAGAAAGGTGGTGGTCAGTTTGATGGCATTCTGTTATAGATCCCGCGGGGTTGGAGGAAACAGATATGCGTGGAGTGTACAGATAACTGTTCCCAAACCATGTTGTAATGCATCCCGATAAAACGCTTTCTACGGCGCAGAGGTGGGTGAAAGTTGGTGGGGACATGCTGCTTTCTAACTAAGTAGAGGCATTGGTCAGCTTTCTTGGCTATTGCTTCGAGATGTGGGGTCCAGGAGAAGTGCACATTACTTCTGAACACCTTCCATGTTTCCTAGCACAGTATTTTCAAAAAGTTGCTGACCGACATTCTTAATTAATTAATTAATTTAAAAATAATTTTTGTTTATTTTTTAGCTCCTATCATTTATCACGTTTAATGTTTTTATCAAGTCAAGTCATTTTTTATTTCTATAGTACATTTAAAAAACAACTCTCGTTGGCCAAAGTGCTTTACATTGGTGGAGGTACTAACGTTATACAACATTGGTTCATAGATTAAGTACAAACATCACTACATACATATAGCCCTCCCTCAGAGGACGTCAAGAAAGGCTTGAGAGTAGAGATGAGTTTTAAGTCTCGACTTAAAGGAGTCGATGGAGGGGGCAGTTCTGATGGGAAGAGGGATGCTGTTCCACAGTCTAGGAGCTGCAACCGCAAAGGCGCGTTCGCCCCTGAGCTTATGCCTAGACCGCGGGGATGTTCAGCAACCCCAAGTCGGCCGATCTGAGGGACCTGGAGGTGGTGTGGTGGGTAAGCAGACTTTTAATGTAGGTGGGGGAAAGTCCGTTAAGGAGGATCTTGAAATTAATTCGGAACCGCACGGGGAGCCAGTGGAGAGAGGCCAGGATCGGGGTGATGTGGTCCCTTTTTCGGGTGCCCGTCAGGAGTCTCGCTGCGGAGTTTTGGACCAGTTGCAGGCGGGACAGGGAAGATTGGCTGATGCCAGTGTAAAGGGAGTTGCAGTAATCTAGGCGGGAGGAGATAAATGTGTAAATGTTTATATTTCCCACTGCTAACATCTGCGCAGGTATCTTTCCCAATGCGCTTTCCTTCGCCTCTATTGATGTCTGAGGTGGTTAGGCTGGTTTCTTGTTGGCAAGCATGGTTCTTTCCCCTGGTGGTATAAACTAGCTATTAGAAGGATGAAGGGTGCCTCATTGATACTTACTGAAAAGTGAAAGGCCTGGATAGAGTGGATGTGGAGAGGACGTTTCCACTGGTCGCAGAGTCCGAGACCAGAGGTCATACATGGCCTCGGAATTAAGGGCCTGTCCCAATTAGGCGATTTTTTTAGGCGACTAGGCAGTCGCCACACGGTCGCCGGGGTGTCGCTTGTATGGTCGTGAGTAGTTAGTTTCCTCAGTCGTCCAAAGAGTCGTAGCGTTTTTCTGGTCGACGCCGGATTTTGAAATGTTCAAAACATTTTGCCGACCGCGGGCTCGTCGTAGCTTGTCTTCTCCTGACATAGGTGCTGTCATAGATTGTCGCCAGGATGACGTGTTGACTTCGGTGAATTCCATTGGCAACTACTTACGTCAACCAGCGACTGAAATTGTCTTCAGTTGTCTTCAGTTGTGGCCGACAGGGTGGTGGCTTGTCGCGGGTGGGCGTAGGTTGACTTTGGTTGTCGCCCGTGTGGTCGTAGGTGTGGTCGTAGGTGGACGTCCTAATGGGTCGCCGGTTGTCGGTAGCTTACCATAGCTTGACGTCAACTAGGTGGTAGGTTGTTGTAGCTTGTCAGATATACTGCCGTAGACATAGTCGTGGGGGGGTCCAGTCGCCGTTTTTTCGACGACATGCTACGACTATGACAGTCGCCGGCAGTCACCTAAGAAAATCGTCTAAGTGGGACAGGCCCCTTAAAGAACATAGAAACATAGAAAACAGAAACAGAATTCGGCCCTTCAAGCCTGCACCGCCATTCAATATGATCATGGCTGATCATTCAACTCAGTATCCTGTACCTGCCTTCGCTCCATACCCCCTGATCCCTTTAGCCACTAGGGCCACATCTAACTCCCTCTTAAATATAGCCAATGAACTGGCCTCAACTACCTTCTGTGGCAGAGAATTCCAGAGACTCACCACTCTCTGCGTGAAAAATGTTTTCCTCATCTCGGTCCTAAAGGAATTCCCCCTTATCCTTAAACTGTGACCCCTTGTTCTGGACTTCCCCAACAACGGGAACAATCTTCCTGCATCTAGCCTGTCCAACCCCTTAAGAATTGTGTAAGTTTCTATAAGATCCCCCCTCAATTCTAGCGAGTACATTCCTTTAGGAAGGGGATGTGGAATTCCTTTAGTCAAATGGTGGTGAATCTGTGGAATTCATTGCCATCAAGCCATGGAGGCCGTCAATGGATATTTTTACGGCAGAGATAGATAGATTGTTGGTTAGTATAGGTGTCAAGGGTTATGGGGAGAAGGCAGGAGAATGACATTAGGAGGGAGAGATAGATCAGCCATGATTGAAGGGCGGAGTAGACTCGATGGGCCGAATCGTCAACTGTGCTCCTATCACTTATTAACTCATGAATTATTAAAAACAAATTTGAACACCCCTACTTATTAGTATGTTTAGGAATAAGGAGCAAGCCATTTCGAACGGAGACGAGGAAAAACTTTCTCTCGCAGAGAGTGGAATTCTCTGCCTCAGAGGGCGGTGGAGGCAGGTTCTCTGGATGCTTTCAAGAGAGAGCTAGATAGGGCTCTTAAAAATAGCGGAGTCAGGGGATATGGGGAGAAGGCAGGAACGGGGTACTGATTGGGGATGATCAGCCATGATCACATTGAATGGCGGTGCTGGCTCGAAGGGCCGAATGGCCTACTCCTGCACCTATTGTCTATTGTCTATTGTTCCTTGACAGACCTTCCTGATGTAACCTGGATAAGCTATTACTCCTCAAATAAAATACAGCCACAAGTTTCATTGTTTTGAATTTCACCCACTGCATTGAGTGTGATGATAATATGATTGCTGTTAGATACACTTTCGGCTGCTATCTAAACCCGACTGATTACTCGTGACAATATGCTTGTCACAATATGCAGAAACCTGAAACGTGAGTGCAGTTCCTCTTCCCACAGATAAAGTCTGACCCATTGAGTGCAGGTCTGGCACCCTTGGTTCCAGAGCCTTGCCATATTATCGGCTATGCTGAACCAACAGAGGTCACGTCCTTGGGGGGGGGGGGCCGAGATAACGGCCCACATACCCGACCGTGGAAGTCGGTTATAGGTATGGATCTAGCGGCTCCGGTCTGGCCAGAGTTCCAGAGCCCCGCTCGCAGGGGGGCAAAATGGACCCATCGATTAGCGAAGAAGTCCTGATGAGGTTGAGATCGGCTGCCTGCCCCAAGTCTGCCTGGATGTTGGTTGTAGCACAAACTGCTGCAGAAATCTATCCCGTGCAGTAATTCCCAACCGTTTATCCCATTCAGTTTTAAATTAAAAACTGGAAACATAGAAAATAGGTGCAGGAGGAGGCCATTCGGCCGTTCGAGCCAGCACCGCCATTCATTGTGATCATGGCTGGTCGTCCGCTATCAATAACCCGTGCCTGCCTTCTCCCCAAATCCCTTGATTCCACTAGCCCCTAGAGCTCTATATAACTCCCTCTTAAATCCATCCAGTGACTTGGCCTCCACTGCCCTCTGTGGCAGGCAATTCCACAAATTCACAACTGTCTGGGTGAAAAAGTTTTTTTTCTCACCTCAGTCTTAAATGACCTCCCCTTTATTCTAAGACTGTGACCCCCCTGGTAGAAGTAACTCTTCCACTGTTGTAGCCATTGACTCATTTTTGCACTTTGACATCTTGCAACTCTCTGCCAATCAGCAGAGGACTTTGCACAGCGCTTGAATCATATGGTTTCATAATTCTATCCATGCATGGCATGACACGGTGGCGCAGCGGTAGAATTGCTGCCTCACGGCGCCGGAGGCCCTGGTTCGATCCTGACTACGGGTGCTGTCTGCACAGAGTTTGTACGTTCTCCCCGTGACCTCTGTGGGTTTCCATCCGGGAGCTCCGGTTTCCTCCCGCGCTCCAAAGATGTTCAGGTTTGTAGGTTAATTCGCTTGGTATAAATATAAATTGTCCATTGTGTGTGTAGGATAGTGTTAGTGTGCGGGGATCGCTGGTCGAAGGGCCTGCTTCTGCGGTGTATCTCTGAACTAAACTAAATTGCACACAGCACCGATTACTAACCCCTCTTGCAGAGAATACTGTAAAGTGATTTTATTATAATGGCAATCATTTCCCCCTATTTAAATGTACTGTAAAAACAAGTATATTTAATTGCTTAGACACAAGAATAATTTTTGGTACCTACATGATCTCCCGGTTACCAAATATTTTAATTCCCCTTCCCATTCCCATACTGACCTGTCTGTCCTGGGCCTCCTTCATTGTCAGAGTGAGACCAAATGCAAACTGGAGGAACAGCACCTCATATTTCGCTTGGGCAGTTTACACCCCAGTGGTAAGACACTGATTGCTCTGACTTCGAGTAAGCCCGGCATTCCCTCTCTCCACCCCAAGTCGTCTTGTTGAGTCTCATTTTCTGTACTCATTCTCACCCAACAAACAGCTAACAATGGCCTGTTTCCTTTATCATCGTTGCTTTTATGCACATCATTCATTCATTTGTTCTATATCTTTCCACATCACCGTCTATATCTCTCGTTTCCCTTTCCCGACTCAGTCTGAAGCAAAGATCCTACAGCGAGCAAGATAGTCCACGCGACGAAAAACACGTAGTACGGTCATGGGCAGATTCATGGGGTAATTTTCTGCCCCATTTCCGTAACCGGCTTCCGTCTCCGCACCAAAGATCCCGTAGGATACTAGTGCGGAGATGGAAGCCGGTTACGGAAACGTCCTCGTAAAAATAAAAGTTGTTTGGTAAAAATCTTCTCCTCATTTTCAGAATTTAAATTTATTAACACAAACGGTTCCCCCGCAACATTGATTACACTGCGAGTCGGGTCCGGTTACGGAAATGGATGAACGCCCACGTTCCGTTCCGTTGCGTACTACTTCGTCAGCCCGTTGCATTTCGCAGGAGTGGTCTATCTTGCTCCGCTCTAGGATCTTTGGTCTGAAGAAAGGTCACCTATTCTTTTTCTTCAGAGATGCTGCCTGACCCTTTGACTTACTCCACCATTTTGTGTCTATCTTCAGTTTCAAACCAGCAACAGCAGCTTCATCTTCCATATTTAATAGCTTTCCTTAAGGGCCTGTCCCACTTTCACGACCTAATTCACGACCTTTGCCCTTGACTCATGCTCGCAGCATGGTCGTCACGAGGGCATAGGAGGTCGTAGGCAGGCCGTGATGCTAGTCGTAGGCACTCGTGGCATCAAGTAGGTCGGGGCGTTTTTCCAGCCTGATGAAAAATGTCCACGAGTAAAAAAGGTTGTGAATTAGGTTGTGAAGTGGGACAGGCCCTTTACTGTCTTGCAGCCATATCTGTAATGTTCACTTCCAATATTGTGATGTTCCAAGTTGAATTTGCATCTACATTTCATGTAATTTGTTTCTTGTTTTCCGTGGGCTTGTTCAAAGCACATTTATTTATACCACAAACTAACTACTAGCCGTTTTTTGATTTTAACCTTGTTTCATTTCTATACATGCTTTGGTATTTTCCCCTTTGATTGTCAGATCCAAACCGCAAGTTCTGACTTAAGCTACTCTCCTTTAATTTAATTGAGAATTGTTATTACACCACTTTTTTTCCTATTCATTCTCCAACTATTCAAGTCAAGTCATGTTTATTGTCATGTGCACAGGTACTTTGAGGAATAGCTACAGCGAAAATCTTGCCAGTAGCACAGAGACTCACAGAACGCACAAAAACATACGTTATACACAAATTACATTATTCTAGACAGTAACAAAAAAAGACTGCTAAGCAAAACATTGTTTGAAAACACACTTAAGCCCCTGTCCCACGGTACGAGGTAATTCAAGAGTTCTCCAGAGTTTTCCCCTGATTCAAATTCGGAGAATGTCCGTAGCGGGTCTGTAGGAGTTTGTGGATGTCTCATAGCGGCTTGTACGAGTAATGGTAGGTACTCAGGTAATCCGGTAAACTTGTGATGTTTTTTTAACACTGTGAAAAATGTCCACGAGTAAAAAAATACTTGTGATGAAAATAATTGTTACTCTTTACTCGTACGAGCCGCACCTCCTCCAACTTCATCTATTGCATCCGCTGCTCTAGGTCTCGGCTGCTCTACATCGGTGAGACCAAGCGTAGGCTTGGTGATCGCTTCGCCCAACACCTCCGCTCAGTTCGCAATAATCAACTTGATCTCCCGGTGGCTCAGCACTTCAACTCCCCCTCCCATTCCGAATCCGACCATTCTGTCCTGAGCCTCCTCCATGGCCAGAGTGAATCCCACCGCAATTTGGAGGAGCAGCACCTCATATTTCGCTTGGGCATTTTACACCCCAGCGGTATGAACATTGACCTCCAATTTCAGGTAGTCCTTGCTTTGTCCCTCCTTCCCCTCCCCTTCCCAGCTGGGAATGGGAGCTTGTTCCCAAACCAAGCTGTGGATCCATCCCGGTAAAATGCTTTCCACGGCGCATCCGTAGGAGTTGGTGAGAGTTGTTGTGGATGTGCCGAACTTCCTCAGCAGTCTAAGGAAGTAGAGGCATTGGTGTACTTTCCTGATCGCTGCTTCAATATGGGTGGTCCAGGAAATGTTACTGGTGATATTGACTCCTGTGGATTTTCACCCATCTCAAGCATCTCTCCTGTTGAAGGAGTTTAATGAGTTCAATATGACAGCGCTGGACCACAAAACTGTTCCTAACACACTGTTAAAAAATATTTACCTATTTACAGCACAGGGAATTAAAAATACAACAGTGAGGTTGACATTCCTTTTATACCCGCGGAGTTAATTATTGATGGATTTAATTAAAAATGCATTAAAACGATGTAATTTAATTACACTCACTGTACTCTCACCTTCTAAACTTTGCAGCTAATCTCGCAAATCCTTCACATCCTGCCAGTGACTCAGTATTTCTGGTAACTCTATCAGCGCGCGCTGATAGAGCGTTAACCCGCGCAGCCTTTCTGTTTTGTCCGCTCGCTTGCCTCGATTCCCCCAGCCTCCCAAAACAACAGGGGGGGTCTGGTTACAGGTGTGAAGACTGCACACCTACACGCACTCATGCTCAGAGCCGGCTGATTAACGGACACCCAAGTGCCTCGTGTGTCTGGCAACCCTGGTCTCGGGTGTTGCCTTGAGCCGCTAACTGATTGGCAGTTTGCTTAGAAAATGAAGGGCGAGCTCAGAGCCACATTCTTTTTTGGACTGCAGTTACAGATAGCTTTTAACAAAATTAAAGTGTGAAAGGGATATGCGGAACAATGATTTGCTGGTCTTACCTGTTTGAAATATTTCAAATAAATGAGTATCACTTTTCTTCAGCATGCACGCCAATAATGCCTCTGGTGCAGCGGATATAATCCATTGTGTGCCGGAGTTATTGAACATTTATTAAAAATAGAATTTATTGTGCAGGTTTGGAGGGATTTAGTTAATGCTAGGACAACACATTGAATCTTTTATTTAAGAACTGGCACTAGAAGACAGACACAAAATGCTGGTAAAAACTCAGCAGGACAGGCAGCATCTCTGGAGAGAAGGAATAGACAAGAGGTGCAGGAGTAGGCCATTTGGCCCTTCGAGCCAGCACCGCCATTCAATGTGATCATGGCTGATCATCCCCAATCAGTGCCCCGTTCCTGCCTTCTCCCCATATCCCCTGACTCCGCTATTTTTAAGAGCCCTGTCTCGCTCTCTCTTGAAAGCATCCAGAGAACCGGCCTCCACCGCCCTCTGAGGCAGAGAATTCCACAGACTCAACACTCTCCGTGAGAAAAAGTGTTTCCTCATCTCCATTCTAAATGGCTTACTCTGTATTCTTAAACGAAGTGAGTTTTCAGGCCGAGATCCTTCTTCTGACTGAGAGGCAGGGGAAAGAGCAACGAGAGATATAGACCCTACTTGGAGGGCAAATGAATGGAAGAGATGCAAAAAAAAAGTTATTTTCTTCTCAGTTTAAGTTACAAATCTTTTCCAAGAAGGAAATAGTAGCCACGCCAGTGATTGCGTCGTTTCTTGTGGAATTAAATCTCTTTTCAATAAGGCCCTTAAGTAAACATTGAATTTGAATGTCAAATGAATAAACTTACTTCCCTATCTGCCCGTCTCTGATCACCCAGGAGGCTTTAAAAAAAAACCTGTTCTTGTATCAAATGAACTCATAATTGTATCAGGAGCAGGTGCATATCATTTGGGACTCAAGACATCATTTCGTCACTCAGAAAGATTATAGCCATCGCTTCTGATAATGCAAGCAAGTCTTAGAGTGTAGCTTGAACCAGCAAACATACTCTCCATATCACTTTCAATGTAGGTGATGAAAGCACTCTTATTTTAAAAGGGATATAATCTAATATCCTGCATTTTAGGGAAAGCATGAACAGTGGTTTGTTCATGAGTGGAGGCCAAGTCAATGGGTATTTTTTTTAAAGCATGGTTATGGGGAGATTGGCATGCTCATAGTTCATAGATTATAGGTTCATAAATTATAGGAGCAGAGTTAGGCCATCCGGCCCATTCAACCCCATTCTCCTGCCTTCTCCCCATAACCCCGGACACCCGTACTAATCAAGAACATATCTCCATTTAAAAAATATCCAATTTTTATCCAAAGGAGGAATTTCTTTCGTCAGAGGGTGGTGAATCTGTGGGATTATTTGCCACAGAAGGCTGTGAAGGCTAAGTCAATGGATATTTTTAAAATGGAGATATGTTCTTGATTAGTACGGGTGTCCGGGGTTATGGGGAGAAGGCAGGCGAATGGGGTTGAATGGGCCGGATGGCCTAACTCTGCTCCTATAACTTATGAACTATGAGCATGCCAATCTCCCCATAACCATGCTTTAAAAAATACCCATTGACTTGGCCTCCACTCATGAACAAACCACTGTTCATGCTTCCTCCATTCTTATTACTTGAATAGGCATTCACCATTGTTTTTGTAAACCAGCATCTTGCTTCCACATCTCAACAATCTTTATCACTGTACACTCATTAATATTTCAGTTTCAGTTTAGTTTATTGTCATATCTTATTTTTGTCATGTTTATTGTCATATATTGTCATAAATCCAAAGGGTTTCTACAGCTATATTAATAGCAAAAGGATGACGAGGGATAAAATTGGACCATTAGAGAGCCAGAATGGACAGCTATCTGCAGAGCCAAAAGAGATGGGAGAGATATTGAACAATTTCTTTTCTTCGGTATTCACCAAGGAGAAGGATATTGAACTCTGTGAGGTAAGGGAAAAAAGTAGAGTAGCTATGGAAACTATGAGATTCAAAGAGGAGGAAGTACTGACACTTTTGAAAAATATAACAGTGGATCAGTCGCCAGGTCCTGACAGGATATTCCCTAGGACATTGAGGGAAGTTAGTGTAGAAATAGCAGGAGCTATGACAGAAATATTTCAAATGTCATTAGAAACGGGAATAGTGCCGGAGGATTGGCGTACTGCGCATGTTGTTCCATTGTTTAAAAAGGGTTCAAAGAATAAACCTAGCAATTATAGACCTGTTAGTTTGACGTCAGAGGTGGGCAAATTAATGGAAAGGATACTTAGAGATAATATATATAAGCATCTGGATAAACAGTCAACATGGATTTGTGGCTGGAAGGTCATGTTTGACAAACCTTGAATTTTTTGAGGCGGTTACTAGGGAAATTGATGAGGGTAAAGCAGTGGACGTTGTCTATATGGATTTCAGTAAGGCCTTTGACAAGGTTCCCCATGGTTGGTTGGTTAAGAAGGTTCAATCTTTGGGTGTTAATGGCGGAGTAGCAAGATGGATTCAACAGTGGCTGAATGGGAGATGTCAGAGAGTAATGGTGGATGGCTGTTTGTCAGGTTGGAAGCCGGTGACCAGTGGGGTGCCTCAGGGATCTGTGTTGGGTCCACTGTTGTTTGTCATGTACATCAATGACCTGGATGATGGGGTGGAAAATTGGATAAGTAAGTATGCAGATGATACTAAGATAGGTGGTGTTGTGGATAATGAAGTAGATTTTCAAAGTCTACAGAGAGATTTGGGCCATTTGGAAAAAGTGGGCTGAAAGATGGCAGATGGAGTTTAATGCTGATAAGTGTGAAGTGCTACATCTTGGCAGGACAAATCAAAATAGGACGTACATGGTAAATGGTAGGGAATTGAGGAATGTTGTGGAACAGAGAGATCTAGGAATAACTGTGCATAGTTCCCTGAGGGGGGAATCGGATGTAGATAGGGTGGTAAAGAAAGCCTTTGGTGTGCTGGCCTTTATAAATCAGAGCATTGAATATAGGAGTAGGGAAGTAATGTTAAAATTGTACAAGGCATTGGTAAGACCAATTCTGGAGTATGGTGTACAATTTTGGTCGCCTAATTATAGGAAGGATGTCAACAAAATAGAGAGAGTACAGAGGAGATTTACTAGAATGTTGCTTGGGCTCCAGCAACTATGTTACAGAGAAAGGTTGAACAAGTTAGGTCTTTATTCTTTGGAGCGCAGAAGGTTAAGGGGGGACTTGATTGAGGTCTTTAAAATGATGAAAGGGATAGACAGAGTTGACGTGGATAAGCTTTTCCCATTGAGGGTAGGGAAGATTCAAACAAGAGGGCATGACATGAGAATTAAGGGACAGAAGTTTAGGGGTAACGTGAGGGGGTACTTCTTTACTCAGAGGGTGGTGGCTGTGTGGAATGAGCTTCCAGCAGAAGTGGTGGAGGCAGGATCGATTTTAACATTTAAAAGTAAAGTGGATAGGTATATGGACGGGAAGGGAATGGAGGGGTATGGTCTGAGTGCAGGTAGATGGGACTAGGGGGAAATAGTCGGCACGGACTGGAAGGGCCGAGAGGGCCTGTTTCCGTGCTGTAATTGTTATATATTTATAATATGGTTATATGTACAGTGAAACGTCTTTGTTGCACTGTTTGCACGTAACTGCTGCAGAATGAAATATGTCAAATATAATTGTCCAAATGTCTCAGTCGGGAGAAGGGTCTCAAACTGAAACGTCACCCGTTCCTTTTCTCCAGAGATGCTACCTGACCGGCTGAGTCACTCCAGCATTTTGTGTTTACAATTACACAAGACATTGGTCGGGCCACATTCACAGCATTGTGTTCAGTTTTGTCATCACCACGTTACAGGAAAGATGTTGTCAAGAGGAAAGGGTTCAGAAAAGATTTACGAGGATGTTGCCAGGACCAGAGGGTGTGAGCTACAGGGAGAGGTTGAGCAGGCTGGGTGTCTATTCCTTGGAGCGCAGGAGGATGAAGGGGGATCTTATAGAGGTGCACAAAATCACGAGAGGAATAGATCGGATAGATGCACAGAGTCTCTTGCCCAGAGTAGGGGAATCGAGGACCAGAGGACATAGGTTCAAGTTGAAGGGGAAAACATATAATAGGAATCCGGGGGTAACTTTTTAACACAAAGGGTGGTGGGTGTATGGAACGAGCTGCCGGAGGAGGTAGTTGAGGCTGGGACTATCCCATCGTTTAAGAGACAGACAGATACATGGATAGTGTTAAAGAAAGAACTGCAGATGCTGGAAAATTGAGGGTACACAAAATGCTGGAGAAACTCAGCGGGTGCAGCAGCATCTATGAAGCGAAGGAGATAGGCAACGTTTCGGGCTGGAACCCTTCTTCAGACCATGGATAGGACAGGTTTGGAGGGATATGGACTTAGTGCAGGCAGGTGGGACAAGTGTAGCTGGGACATGTTGGCCGGTGTGGGCAAGTTGGGCCGATGGGCCTGTTTCCACACTGTATCACTCCATGTCTCTAAATGCACAGAATCTTTTACCCGGAGTAGGGCAATCGAGAACCTGAGGACATAGGTTTAAGGTGATGGGGGGGGGAAAGATTTAACAGGAACCTGAGGGGCAAGCTATTTACACAAAAGATGGTGGATGGATGGAACGAGCTGCCGGGGGAGGTAGTTGAAGCAATTACTATCACAACGTTTAAGAAATATTTAGACAGTTACATGGATATGGGCCAAATGCAGACAGGTGGGACTAGTGTAGATGAGACATGTTGGTTGGTGTGGGCAAGTTGGGCTGAAGGACCTATTTCTATGCTGTTTGACTCTACGACTCTAAAGCTAAATGAAGGTTGGCTGGTTAATACTAAACAGTTTCAACTTCTGACCAACTGAGTCTGAAGAAGGGTCTCGATCTGTATTGCCACCTATTCCTTTTCTCCAGAGATGCTGCCTGACCCGCTGAGTGACTCCAGCATTTGGTGTCTTATCTTTTGTTTCTTAAGGAATTTTGTTTTGATCCAGACTATAGGTTTTTTTAATTCTGTTGATGTTTTCTCAGGAAATAGGAGGCTATTTACTGTCTTTGGTATGACAATCATGAATACCAAACAACCAAGCAATTCCTTAATCTAATGAATTTCTTATGTTGTCATTGTCTTGTGCTGTAAGCCCTCGTAATACACAGCCGCATAATATGATTTAAAATCTAAATTCTGAAAAAGCTGCAACACTTACTCGGTCAGGCAGCATCTGTGAAAGGCTAAACAAGAGTTAGCGTTCCATGTTGAACACTGACATTGGCCAACCGACCGGGTTTAGAAAGACCATGAGGAGGAATTTCTTCAGTCAGAGGGCGGTGAGTCTGTGGAATTAATTGCCACAGACGGCTGAGGAGGGGCAGCACGGTGGTGCAGTGGTAGAGTTGCTGCCAGAGACCCTTGTTCAGTGCTGTCGGTAGGGAGTTTGTTGTACGTTCTCCCCGTGACCTGCGTGGGTTTTCTCCGAGAACTTCGGAAAAGCGTTCAAGTTTTGTAGGTTAATTGGCTTAGTGGAAAAGAACACAAAATGTTAAAAAAAATAGTTCTTAGTGTGTGTTTCATCTGCAGGGATCGCTGGTTGGTGCAGACTCAGTGGGCCGAAGGGCCTGTTTCTGTGCTGTATATCTAGTGGGTATTTTTAAAGCGGAGATTGACAGGTTCTTCAATACTTGGTGTGGGGTGTCGGGGGTTACGGGGAGAGGGCAGGAGAACGTGCTTGAGAGGGAAAGATAGATCAGCCATGATTGAATGGCGGAGTAGACTAGATGGGCCGGATGGCCTAATTCTGCTCCTCGAACTTATGAATTTACAAGGAGTCTTCGGGGTAAAGTAAATGACCCTAGAGCCTGGATCAGTGACTAAAGGGCCTGTCCCACTTACGTGTCCTTGGCACGCAAATTACGCAACCTCGTGGTCACGTTGAGCCGCGACGGTCCCGCGAAGGTCGGGCGCGATTCCGTGCGTACGCACAGCCGTCTGGAGCGAGTGACGTCATTTGAAGATGGACACAAAGCTGGAGTAACTCAGCGGGACCGGCAGCATCTCTGGAGAAAAGCAATGGGTGACTTTTCGTGTCGAGACTCTTCTTCAGTCTGAAAAGAAGGGTCTTGACCCGAAACGTCACACATTGCTTCTCTCCAGAGATGCTGCCTGTCCCGCTGAGTTACTTCTGCATTTTGTGTCTATCTTCAATTTTCTTGGCCCCGCTCTGGGAGTAGAAGCGGGGGCGGAATATAGCCGTGAGCCCCAGGCCGAGTTCGGTGATCATTTGCCTGCTGCTTCTGCTGCTGTTGAAGGTGAGACGTTGCATCGCGTCAGGGTCTTGGGCCTGTCCCACTTTGGCTGTCAGTTCCGCGACAGGCCGTTGGCGCGCAAAGATTTTGTTCACTACAAAAATTCCGGAGCCCCGCGCGATGTCGTGCACAACTACATACCTCTCCGCGCTTCTAAGTGGGACCGGCCCCGCGCGGCCACACGATGCCCGTACGCCTCAACGCGACCACAAGGTCGCGTAATTTGCGTGCCAAGGACACGCAAGTGGGACAGGCCCTTTAAGAACTTATGAACTTGCAGCAAGATGATTTGAAACAATTGATGCCACTACACCAAGTCATTAATTCCCTGTTGAATTTCTAAAACTATTTTTATTCTCTCTCCTTTAGCCTCAAAACGAGCGACCATTCATTCAGAAGCTTTTTCGTCCTGTCAGCACAGAAGGACAGCCACATAATCTTGGTGACTTGTTGAAAGAAATGGTTCCTGTCAGTGTAACGCCGGAAGGTAAAACCTGGGATTATTGCACAGTCATATGACCCAAACCTAGTGCACCATTTGCGTTCTGTTGGTGACTTCCATGCAAACAGAAAAAAGCTATTTTTATTTAGTTGAATCCAAATTTTAAATGACTAAAGAAGACGCCAAATGAGACACATTATGAGAGGAGTTGAAAACAAAAGGCACAAAGTGCTGGGGTAACTCAGCGGGTCAGACAGCATCGCTGGAGAACGCTACGGGTCGGGACCTTTCTACAGACTGATTGTGCTGGATGCAGGAGAAAGAGTGGAGGGGGCAGGACATAGCCTGGCGAGTGATAGGTGGATGCAGGGGATATGGATATCAGGGAGCAGCGGTAGAGTTGCTGCCTTACAGCGCCAGAGACCCCGGCTCGATCCTGACTACGGGGCTGTCCGTGCACAGTTTGTACGATCCCCCTGTGACTGCATAGGTTTTCTCCGGTTTCCTCCCACATTCCAAAGATGTGCAGGTTTGCAGGTTAATTGGCTTCTGTAACTTGTCCCTAGCGTGTAGGATAGTGTTTGTATACGGGGCGATCGCTGGGGTCAGCGTGGACTCGGTGGGCCGAAGGGCTTGTTTCCACTCTAAACTAATCTAAGCTTAATGTGAGAGTTGTTTTTGATAGGCAGATGGTGAACAAGTAAGTAAGTAAGCAAGTTTATTGGCCAAGTATTCACATAGAAGGAATTTGCCTTGGTGCTCCGCCGACAAGGAACAACATGACGTACAGTGACAGTTACGAATGACTCAGAAAACACTAAACATTAAAAATAATAAAACATTAATGATAAAGCACCATTAATCAAGCATGCGAACCAACAAAATACCAGATCAAAGGGAGGCTACAGATTTTTGGCTGTTGAGTAGAGCAACTACTCGTGGATAAAAACTGTTTTTATGTCTGGCTGTGGCAGCTTTGACAGTCCGGAGTCGCCTTCCAGAGGGAAGTGATTCAAAGAGTTTGTGGCCAGGGTGAGAGGGGTCAGAGATGATCTTGCCCGCTCGCTTCCTGGCCCTTGCAGTGTACAGTTCATCAATGGAGGGAAGATTGCAGCCAATAACCTCTGCTGATCGGACGATTCGCTGCAGCCTCCAGGTGTTTTGGCCCAGTCACCAGCCTGCAGCTTGGTGGCTGAACCAAACCAGACCATGATGGAGAAGGTGAGGACAGACTCTACGATGGCCGTGTAGAATTGGACCATCATTGCCTGTGGCAGATTGTGCTTCCTCAGCTTCCGCAGGAAGTACATCCTCTGTTGTGCCTTTTTGACTGTGGAGTCGATGGTAGCCCCCCACTTAAGGTCCTTAGAGATGATGGTTCCCAGAACTTAAAAGACTCCAGATGTGACTGTGGTGTTGTTGATGGTGAGTGGGGTGAGGAGAGGGGGAGCTCTCCGAAAGTCTACAATCAATTCCATTGTCTTAAGAGCATTGAGCTCCAGGTTGTTGCTACGGCACCAGGACGCCAGCTGTATCACTTCCTGTCTGTAGGCAGATTCCTCCCTATCCTGGATCAGTCCAATCAGGGTTGTGTCATCCAAAAACTTGAGAAGCTTGACAGAGGTGTCTGTGGAGGTGCAGAGAAAGTAGAGGAGAGGAGAGAGTACGCAGCCTTGCGGTGCTCCTATGCTGAGCGTCTGTGGGTCCGAGATGTGCTTTCCCAGCCTTACAAGCTGCTTCCTGTCTGTCAGGAAGTTGGTGATCCACCGACAGAGGGGCTTCAGGCACAGTCAACTCGGAAAGGCCAGAAATGAAAAGACTAAAGGTGTGAGATTTAGCAGAGAAGAGTTGCAAATCGTGAAGCCAGAGGAATCCATTTGAAATGACTAAACTTTGGCTCTTGGTTCAGACGATCACAATAGCCATGCTGACAATTTGAATTATAATTTTTGCTGCTAATTTGTCAAACTAAATTATTGAACTGTGACAGTATTTCTGCCTAGATTTTAAACTCAGGCCACTCTCTTGTGACTAATTTTTTTGACTGCAGTTTAATGGAGATATGTGGGGTGAGTGTTTTACATGGAGTGATGGGGGCAGGGGGCACGCTGCCAGAGGGCGGCACAGCGGTAGAGTTGCGGCCTTGCAGCGCCAGAGGCCTAGGTTTGATCCCGACTACGGGTGCCGTCTGTACGTTCACCCCAGGATCTTCGGTTTCCGCGCACACAGGTTTGTACGGCTTGATCGAAGCGTATATTGTCCCTGGTGTGTGTAGGACAGAGTTTATGTGCGCGGATCGCTGGTCGGTGCGGTGGGCCGAAGGGCCGGTTTCCGCGCTGTATCTCTGAAACTAAAAACAAAATAAACTAAAGGTGGTGCTGGTGGAAACGGATAGGATCGTGGTGTTGAAGAGGCTTCTAGATAGGCACATGGAAGTGCAACGAATAGAAAGGATATGGCTCATGTACAGGCAGATAAGATCAGATTCACTCATCGCAAATATTATGCCAAATGTTTGGCGCAAACAATAGACAATAGGTGCAGGAGTAGGCCATTCGGCCCTTCGAGCCAGCACCGCCATTCAATGTGATCATGGCCAATCATCCCCAATCAGTACCCCGTTCCTGCCTTCTCCAAATATCCCCTGACTCCGCTATTTTTAAGAGCCCTATCTAGCTCTCTCTTGAAAGCATCGAGAGAAGCGGCCTCCACCGCCCTCTGAGGCAGAGAATTCCACAGACTCACCACTCTCTGTGAGAAAAAGTATTTCCTCGTCTCCGTTCTAAATGGCTTACCCCTTATTCTTAAATTGTGGACCGAAGGGTCCGTTCCTGTGCTATACTGTTCTATGTTCTATATATGCACGATAAATCGGACTTCACTCTGAGGGTGGTTAGCAAATGCAACGAGCTGCCAGAAAAGATAGTTGAGGCATATAACAGCATTTAAAAATAACTTGGACGGTTACGTGGATAGGAAAGGTTCAGACGGACACACGGACTGGTGGGACTTAAAGCAACCATTAAAATAACTTGGACCAAAAGTGTTTCCTCCTTATTTTTACTCCACGTAAACTGAGACTGAACCCGTTCTCAGTTCTTCTGAGACTCCAGCAGAGGTGCTTGCCAAAGGATAAATACTAGATAAAATAGGGAAATCCTGATACATTCAATCATAGAAACATAGAAAATAGGTGCCACTACACCACTATGCCTTTTGAGCCATAAAAAACCACCATTCAATATGATCATGGCTGATCATCCAAAATCTGTACCCCGTTCCTGCTTTTTTCCCCATATCACTTGATTCCGTTAACACCAAGAGCTAAATCTAACTCTCTGTTGAAAACATCACTGTAATATCAGTGGACTAACAGTAGGTGGCGGACATTAACACCATCTAGCTGTAAAATACACTGTCCCATCAACGTCCCCTACATCAGAAAGATTAATATTATCACAGCCATCAGAGAGAAATAAAGCACTTTTTTTTTTTTTTAACACACTCTCCACTATTGTCGGCTTTGTGGTAGTTTCTCGGGAGTGGATGCGAAAGTGGGCTAACAGAGCTCATGTCAACTGTGGTCAATGGTCAGCATGACCTTGATGGGCCAAAGGGCCCATTTCCGTGCTGTATTTTTATAAAATATACTGACACGCTCCAGACAATCAACACACCTCTCCCTGGACTCCTATCCTCCAAACCCTTCTTATTCATGGGTGAATACTGATTAGTTCGACAGCACGACACCTGGAGGCTGCAGCGAATCGTCTGATCAGCTAAGAAGGTTATTGGCTGCAACCTTCCCTCCTTTGATGAACTGTACACTGCAAGGGCCAGGGAGCGAGCGGGCAAGATCATCTCTGACCCCTCTCACCCTGGCCACAAACTCTTTGAATCACTTCCCTCTGGAAGGCGATTCCACACTGTCAAAGCTGCCACAGCCAGACGTAAAAACAGTTTTTATCCACGAGTAGTTGCTCTACTCAACAGCCAAAAATCTGTAGCCTCCTTTTGCTCTGGTATTTTATTTAATTCACTTGTTTAATCAATAATGTTTTATTATTAATGTTTAATGTTTTATGTGTCATTCCTAACTGTCACTGTATGTCGTTGTAACTTGTGGGCGGAACACCAAGGCAATTTCCTTGTATGTGAATACTTGGCCAAAAATCTGTAGCCTCCCTTTAATCGGGTATTTTGTTGGTTCACATGCTTGATGAGAAAATCGTTTTTCAAGATGAGAAAATCGTTTTTCACACAGAGAGTGGTGAATCTGTGGAATTCTCTGCCACAGAAGGTAGTTGAGGCCAGCTCGTTGGCCATATTTAAGAGGGAGTTGGATGTGGCCCTTGTGGCTGAAGGGATCAGGGGGTATGGAGAGAAGGCAGGTACAGGATACTGAGTTGGATGATCAGCCATGATCATATTGAATGGCGGTGCGGGCTCGAAGGGCCGAATGGCCTTCTCCTGCACCTAACTTCTATGTTTCTATGTTTGATCAATGGTGATTTATCATTATTTGATGTTTTATTATTATTATTATTAATGTTTAGTGTTTTCCGAGTCATTCGTAACTGTCACTGTGTGTCATGTTGTTACTAGTGGGCGGAGCACCAAGGCAAATTCCTTGTATGTGAATATTTGGCCAATAAACGTAGTTTTAGAGATACAATGTGGAAGCAGGCCCTTCAGCCCACCTGGTCCGTGCCGACCAACAATCATCTATACACAAGTTTCTATCTTATCCCAGTTTCACATCCCACAAGAGGCAATTTACTGAAGCCAATTAACCTACACAGTCACACATTAGAATTTAATGTGCATTAAAATTTAACCTTGCATTAAATAGGGCAAAATAATCATCACAGCATTAAAGTAATAACCACACAGCCTTCAGCATGAAAACATTAATTGCAGTCTTGCGGGATGAAAAACGGAGCTTAATGCACCCAATTTATGTATCTAGAAATAGAATAAATGTTTCTGCATTTCTGAGGATTGTATGTTATACCGTCTGTTTAAGCAGAATTACATGAACAATTTTAAGCTATTATGCTTCACATGTATCAAATACACGTGAAGCATAATAGCTTCACGTGTATTTGATACACGTGAAGCATAATAGCTTAATAGCTGTATCAAGGGCCCAAATGTTGTACATCACACAATCTGCACAGCGTTGTAAACAAAGTTTTACAAAGGAAATTATGAATGCAACAAGCGCAAGATAAAACAAGTATAAAAATATCCTCAACATTCATTGTCTTGGCAACAAAATGATTCAAGATTCAAGAGTCAAGAGAGTTTATTGTCGTGTGTCCCAGCTAGGACAATGAAATTCTCGCTTTGCTTCAGCACAACAGAATATAGTAGGCATGAATCATGATTCATGATTCAGTTGTAAGCCATTTTTTTCCCAGGCTGGAAAGATTGCTCGGCAATTATCATTTATTATACCATTTAAAAACTCACTTTCCCCAAAATTGGAAGCGTTCACTTGTAGGTAATTACCCACGCTAATCCCTTATAAGTGATTTTACGACAACGGCAGACAAAAACGCTGGGGAAGCTCAGCGGGTGAGGCAGCACCTTTGGAGCGAAGGAATATTCCTTCCCCCCCACCAGGTGCTGCCTCACCCGCTGAGTTTCTCCAGCATTTTTGTCCGTTCGATTTTTCCAGCATCTGCTGTTCTTTCTTTGAACATTTCTACCATGGTTATCACTTGAGAAACGCAGCAGTGCGTACTGAGAAGGAAAAGGATATCTCTGGATTTGTGTGCTTAACTGGAATAGATAGGATAGAGAGTCAGACTTTCGTTCCCGGGGGTGGGTAGGTCAAAGACGAGAGGGAAAAGCTTTGAGGTGAGAGGGGTAGAGTTTAAAGGGGAGGTGCAGGGAGAAGTTTGTTTACGCAGGGAATAGTGGGCACTGAACTACTATCGACCTCATTGGTGACCCTTGGTCGGATTTTGCTGGCTTTACCTTGCACTAAATGCTATCCCCTTTATCATGTATCTGTACACTGTGAATGGCTCGATTGTAATCGTGTATTGTCTTTCTGCTGACTGGTTAGCACGCAACTAAAGCTTTACACTGTACCCTCAGTACACGTGACGATAAACTAAACCAAAAACTAAAAAAACAAGAAGGCTCTGCCAGAGGTGGTGACGGAGGCAGATATGACAGTGGCATTTAAGGGGCTATCGGATAAGTAAATAGATATAGAGGGATGTGGATCACATGCAGACTGGTGAGATAGCTTTAACTCTGAGTCGTAGAGTGATACAGTGTGGAAACAGGCCCTTTGGCCCAACTTACCCACACTGGGCCAATATAGTTCCACCTGCCTGCGCTTGGTCAATAACCTGTCCTATCCATGTACCTGTCTAACTATTTATTAAATGTTGGGATAGTCCCAACCTCAACTACCTCCTCAGGCAGCTCGTTCCATACACCCACCACCCTTTGTGTGAAAAGGTTACCCCCCCCCCTCAGATTCCTATTAAATCTTTCCTCCTTCACTTTGAACCTATGTCCTCTGGTCCTCGATTCCCCTTCTTTGGGCAAGAGACTCTGTGCGTCTACCCGATCCATTCCGCTCATGATTTTGTGCACCTATATAAGGTCAGCCCTCATCCTCCTGCGCTCCATGGAATAGAGTCCCAGCCTACTCAACCTCTCCCTGTAGCTCACACCCTCTAGTCCTGGCAAAGTCCTCGTAAATCTCGTAACTTGGCATCAATAGCAAAAGACTTGCATGACATTAGTTGTAATGTCACCAAAGTCTGGACCATGGTGTTTATTCATCCCTGGAGGGAAATTGGTCTGCCGACAGTCACAACACACAAGGTATCCAAAAACCTTGAAATTAAAAATGAAAACAAAAATAAAAGGACAAGCGACTGATGTCTGGCTGCCGTGTGTACAGCGCCTTCACCGGAACAAATGAACAAATAAACAAGCACAGACTTATCCCCTGGGCAGAGGATTGTGAACTAGAGTGTGTGTGTCCCCTCACCCACACCGAGTCCCCCTTTGACTGAGAGGCTCCTGTTCCCACCAAGACTCCTGTTCCCACTGAGGCTCCCGTTCCCATCGAGACTCCTGTTCCCACTGAGGCTCCCGTTCCCGCCGAGGCTTCCGTTCCCGCTGAGGTTCCCATTGCTGCTGTTGAGTCCCCCGCCACTGCCGCTGAGGCCCCCGCCACTGCCGCTGAGGCTCCTGCTGCCGTCGCCGAGACTCCTTCGGCCCAGACAGGCCTCGCCGCCTGGCTTCACCGCAGTCCCCTGAGAGGTTTGTAGGGCGAGTCGGGCCTACGGGGGCGCGTTCTGGTCGTCGTTCCTCACTCGCGCCTGGCGCTCGCGGCTCCCCGGGACACTCCCACTGCGCTCCAGGCGCAACAATGAAAGGGCAGAGGAAGTGGACTAGGGGGATTGAAGAGGAGAGTCTGCAGGGGGGAGGGTGGGCAGAGGCCCCACCATCAAATCTATTAAAACAAACAGGTTTAGCTCGTTGGCCCAGTTTAATTTAATTTAGTTTATAGTCATGTGTACTGAGTTACAGTGAAAAGCTCTTTTGTTGCGTGCTAACCAGTCAGCGGAAAGACAATACATGACTACAATCGAGATATCCACGGTGTACAGACACATGATAAAGTGAATAACTGAATAGCACTTAGTGTAAGGTAAAGTCCAGTAAAGTCTGATCAAAGATAGTTAAAGGGTCGCCAATACAGTCGATGGTCGGTCTGGACCATTCTCCAGTTGGTGGTGGGATCATTCAGTTGCCCGATAACAGCTGGGAAGAAACTCTCCCTGAATTTGGAGGTGTGCGTTTTCACACTTCTGCACGCTTCTGCCTGCCGGGAGAGGGCAGAAGAGGGAGTGTCTGGGATTATGCTGCTGGCCTTGTCGAGGCAGGGTGTGGTGTAGATGGAGACAATGGAAGGGAGGTTGGTTTGCGTGATGGTCTGGGCTGCGTTCACAACTCCCTGCAATTTCTTGCCGTTTTAAGATGGAGCCATACGTAAACCAAGCTGTGAAGCATCCCGGTAAAACGCTTTCTACGGCGTATCTGTAGAAGGCAGTGAGAGTTGTTGGGGGTTGGAGGGGGGGGGGGGGGGGGGGGTTGGGGCATGCTGAACTTCCTCGGCCTTCTAAGGAAGCTGGGGCGTTGGTGTGCTTTCTAGCTTAGATGTGGCTGGTCCAGAACAAGTTGCTGGTAATATTTAGAGTTTGTTTCTACCAAGTTAATTCAATAAAATTTAACATCACAAATGGAAACCAAAAGTTGTTATTATAATTTCAATAGACAATAGACAGTGGGTGCAGGAGTAGGCCATTCGGCCCTTCGAGCCAGCACCACCATTCAATTTGATCATGGCTGATCATCCCCAATCAGTACCCCGTTCCTGCGTTCTCCCCATATCCCCTGACTCCGCTATCTTTAAGAGCCCTATCTAGCTCTCTCTTGAAAGTATCCAGAGAACCTCCACCGCCCTCTGAGGCAGAGAATTCCACAGACTCACCACTCTGTGAGAAAAAGTATTTCCTCGACTCCATTCTAAATGGCTTACTCCTTATTCTTCAACTGTGGCCCCTGGTTCTGGACTCCCCCAATGTCGGGAATATGTTTCCTGCCTCTAATGTGTCCAAGCCCTTAACAATCTTATATGCCAACAAGAGATTTCATCTCTTGTTGGCATTATATATATTTTTTCCTCGGATTGAGCGATATCTTGGTCATCTGCTTGCACTGATTATGATTTAAGATGTATCTTCACTGCCAGTAGATGAGGTAATTTTATACGTTTGAATTTCTAGACTCTGCCTAGCAATTTGAGTTATTAAAAAAACATTCGCAGGTTTTGAATTGCCCCCAGTGCTTTACAAAATTAATAACAAGCTCTCACCACGAATTTGCTTGTACGATACTTAGCGTAACTTACCGTATTTCCCGGCAATGAAGACGCACCTGCGTCGGAGACACGCCCACAGTTTGAGTTGCTAAATTTTGAAAAAAAAAGCTGGCGGGACAGGATCAAGGGTTTGGTTGAGTCAGTAGAAAGGAAGATGTGAAACTCCTTCAAGGAGACAATCTGGACCGGGGAGCCTCCATCGTCGACTGTCCCACAATGCGCTGTGCGGTTCAGGTCTGAGGGACGGGGACTCATTGTTCAACTTCTGTCAAGAAGAAGCTATACTTCACCCTCGTTAGACCTCATTTGGACTACGCAGTTGCAGCATGGGACCCATACACAAATAAAAAATGTCTTCGATCGAACGTGTCCAAAGACAGGCAGCTCGATTTGTTACTAACACCTATGAGAGAGAAGCGAGTGTCACCAAACTTCTGAATTCACTGGGATGGAACCCTCTCCAAGACAGACGTGAAGCTCACCGTTTGACCTTTTTACAAAATGTTAAATGGTCAGCTCGACATAGATTACAAGACGTACACCAAACCCAAACCGATGAGGAGCAGACGAGGGCATTCGATCCAATTTGTGATTCCAGCTACCAAGACAGATGTGTACAGCAATTCATTCTTCCCCTGCACAATTAAAGCATGGAATAGCCTTCACCCTGCCATAGTTACCCAACCTGATGCAACTAAATTTAAGGTAGGTCTTTCTTCCCAAAAACCCTTTCTGGCTTAAGTCTTCCCTCCACCACCTTCAGTTTAAATTCCAATTTGAATATTGTGGAGGACCAAGAAACCAAGAAGAAGACTTCCTGGCTCAGGGAGATGACATAACGTGGAGAGAGAGAGAGCGAGCCCGGGACGGAACAGCCAGCCTTCCGCCCAGTAGTTACCCGCCAACCACCACCTCCACCGGTTGCGCCTGTGCCGAAGGACACCGTGGCTGGCTGGCGGGCCGGCCGGCAGAAGGCGCAGAGTTGGCGGCCGGTTCCGCTGTCCGGTCCCGGCGGAAAGGAAAATACGGCTGCACGCTGGATGAGTTTGGGGTATGGACCGGATCCGGGCCATAGGTTGCCGACCCCTGTATTAGGCCTCATTGTGTGTGTCGCCCCCCCCCCCCCCTCCCAATGTTTTAAAACGAAAGATAGATTTGGCCCAAGTCTTTGGCAGGAAAAATTTCGGGCCTTACTTTAGGGTATAAATACCGTCTTCATTGCAGGGATATACAGTAACTTAAATTAGCAAAATATTTCCAGTTGTGTATCATTTTGAAACATAGAATTGACATTAGTTCAAGTCGCCTAAATAAACCAGATTGCAGCATTTGACTTTTTAATTGTCATGTCCAGCGGTTTTGTACCTGTGATGTTCGTTAATTGAAGGTAAACTAAGACTAAAATAATTACATTATTTAGGAAATTCTTTCCATTGACTTGGGCGTTTTCACTTTAGCAGTTGATGAAATAACAGCAATAGAACTTCCTCCATAGCTTTAATCTCTCCAGTAAAGCCCCTGTCCCACTTTCACGACCTAATTGGCGACCTCTGCCGAGTTTGCCCTTGACTCATACTCGCAGCATGGTTGCCACGAGGTCGTAGGAGGTCTTCGTAACTCTTCCTCATGCTCGTGAGTGGTCTCCGCGTACTCGTGGCCTCAAGTAGGTCGCGGTGTTTTTTTCCAGCCTGATAAAAAATGTCCACGAGTAAAAGAAAGGTTGGCATGGAAAAAATCGATACTTTTTACTCGTAGGTAGGTCATAGTAGGTCATGATGGTAGTCGTAGGTAGTCGTAGATAGTCGTAGGTCGGTAACTGGCCCGAGAAAAAAAAATGCAAACATTACATCATTTTATCATGTGATCATTTTCCACTTGTAGCTAGTCGTAGCTGGTCTTAGGTGTGGAAGACTGAGGTCGAGGGGGGTGTAGGAGGTCGTAGACATGGTCGTAGGAGGTCGTAGACAGAGTCGTAGGACATCGTAGACATAGTCGTAGAAGGTCGCAGGAGGTCTTTTACTTTGGCGAGTCAACGCGACCTTAACATTTTTTTCAACTCGTCTAGGGTCTTCTAAACTCGTGGATTAGGTCGTCCAAGTGGGACAGGCCCTTAAGTCCCAGGAAAGTCCATGGTTCAATTCTCAACATGCACCCATTTTTACTATTCGTACTCTAATCCCATTCTGTAGACATAAGGAACTGCAAATGCTGGTTTGCAAAAAAAAAGACACAAAGTATAGTCCAATTGTACCATTCGTTTGCTCGTGTGTCAGACGGCGTATTGCTCGCTGTTGGCTTCTGTCGTCATCCAACATGTTGACAGAATTGATCGCCCGACGGGTCACAGAGTGCATCGTGTCGTCGTTTCCGGGCATTGCCACGAGGAGGCTCCTGCCATGATCCCCATTGTACCATTGAAAGTGTTGGAGTAATCAGCAGGTCCGGCATCATCACTGGAGGACATCGTGTCGTCGTTTCCGGGCATTGCCACGAGGAGGCTCCTGCCATGATCCCCATTGTACCATTGAAAGTGTTGGAGTAATCAGCAGGTCCGGCATCATCACTGGAGGACATGGATAGGTAACATTTTCGGTCAGAACCCTTCTTCAGATTAATTGGAGTTGGGGAACAAAGCTGGGAGTTAGGGAGATCTTTGTCCCGCTCCAGAAGATGGACACAAAATGCTGGAGTAACTCAGCGGGTCAGGCAGCATCTCTGGAGAAAAGGAATAGGTGATGTTTCGGGTCGAGACCCTTCTTCATAAATTCACAAGTTCTTGGAGCAGAATTAGGCCATTTGTTCCATCGAGTCTACTCCCCGATTCAATCATGGCAGATCGATGTTTCCCTCTCAACCCCATTCTCCTGACTTCAATCCATAACCCGCGACACCCTTACAAATGAAGAATCTATCAAACTCGACCATTAAAATATCCATTGACTTGGCCTCCACAGTTCTCTGTGGCAATGCATTCCAGAGATTTACCACCCTCTGACTAAAAAAATTCCTCCTCATCTCTTTTCTAAAGGTATGTCCTTTTATTCTGAGGCCTGTGACCTCTAGTCCTAGACTCTCCCACTAGTGGAAACATCCTTTCCATATCCACTCTATCCAGGCCTTTCAGTATATTTGGTAAGTTTGAATCAGGTCACTCCTCATTCTTCTAAACTCCAGCGAGTACAGTTAATCCAGCATTTTGTTTTAGTTTAGGTTTAGTTTAGAGATACAGTGACGAAGCAGGCTCTTCGGCACGCCGATTCTGCGCCAACCGGCGATCCCCGTACATTTTGTGTCTCTATCTTCCCTGTACTAACTCCTCAGTCATGCATTCATTAGTCTAACCCACCCCTCACTAGCTCGTGGCAAGGGCAGTAATCCAGAGATCACTTACCTTGGAGGTCCTGCTTTTTAACCTTTTGTCGAGCTCCCCATATTCAGGAATAGCTACTTCCCCACAGCCATCAGGCTATTATACTCAACTCGGACAAAACTCTGAACATTAATAACCCATTATCTGTTTATTTGCACTCTATCAGTTTATTTATTCATGTGTGTATATATTTATATAATGGTATATGGACACACTGATCGGTTCTGTATTCATGCCACTATGTTCTGTTGTGCTAAAGCCAAGAATTTCATTGTCCTATCAGGGGCACATGACAATAAACTCTCTTGAATCTTGAGATCCTTATCCCTTTTCCTACTTTTGTCATTTGTGCCAACATGCTCCTCACCCTTCCCACTTGAGAATGCCATGCTGCCGCTCTGAGACATCCTGGACCCTGGCACCAGGGAGGCAACGCACCTTCCTGGAATCTCGACTGCAGCCACGCAATCTCCGGTCTGCCCCGCTTATGAACAAGTCTCCTACCACTGTGGCCCTGCCTGGCATAGCCCTTCCCCACTGTGCCTCAGGGCCACAGACCCGGCCGCTGCTGCGGATCACCCCTGATGGAACATCAAGGCCATCGCATCCCGGTCGCTCCCTCTTCTCCCGTCTCCCATCAGGCAAGAGGTACAGAAGTGTGAAAACGCACACCTCCAGATTCAGGGACAGTTTCTTTCCAGCTTTTATCAGGCAACTGAACCTTCCTATCAAATACCAGAGAGCGGTCCTGAACTACTATCTACCTCATTGGAGACGTTCTGCTCTATCTTTGATCGGATTATACTGGAGGCCCAGAGATAATGGGCGGAAAGGCAGGAGAATGAGGTTAGAAGAGATAGATAGATCAGCCATGATTCAATGGCAAAGTAGGCTTGATGGGCCGAATGGCCTAATGCTGCTCCCATCACGTGTGAATGTATGAAATGAGGAGGAATTTCTTTAATCAGGGTGGTGAATCTATGGAATTCATTGCCACAGACAGCTGTGGAGGCCAAGCCTATGGATATTCTTGATTAGTGCGGGTGTCAGGGGTTAATGGGAGAAGAAGGGAATGCGGTTGAGAGTAAAAGATAGATCAGCCATGATTGAATGGTGGAATAGACTTGATGGGCCAAATGGCCTAATTCCGCTCCTATAATCTATGAACATGTCTTCCTCTTGCATTAAACTTTATTCACGTTATTCCCTTTATCATGTATCTGTACACTGTGAATGGCTCGATTGTAATAGTGTATTGTCTTTCCAGCTGGCTGGTTGTCATTAAGTAGCATCAACTTCTGACCGACTGAGTCTGGAGAAGGGTCTCGTCCCGAAACTTCACCTATTGCTTTTCTCGAGAGACCTTACCTGACCCACTGAGTTCCTCCAGCATTGTGTGTCTATCTCCGAAATATTCTGCTTCTGCTCCGACACTGAAATGGTGAAATATGTCAGGGAAATTGTTGACATTCCTGTCATTCATCTTAAATTGACAGCATCTATGAAATTTCTCTACAAGAGTGATTTAACATCAACTCCATGCCAACCCCCGATATTCCGTTCCCACTAGTTAGAGTCATAGAGTGCTAAGGCATGGGAAACAAGCCCTTCAGCCCAACTTGTCCGCACCGACCAACATGCCCCATCTACACTGGTCAATAGACAATAGACAATAGGTGCAGGAGTAGGCCATTCGGCCCTTCGAGCCAGCACCGCCATTCAATGTGATCATGGCTGATCATCCCCAATCAGTACCCCGTTCCTGCCTTCTCCCCATATTCCCTGACACCGCTATCTTTAAGAGCCCTATCTAGCTCTCTCTTGAAAGTATCCAGAGAACCGGCCTCCACTGCCCTCTGAGACAGAGGTCCCACTGCCTGCATTTGGCCCATATCCCTCTAAACCTGTCCTATCCATGTACCTGCCAAATGTTTCTTAAACGTTGCGATAGTCCCTGCCTCAACTACCTCCTCCGGCAGTTCATTCCATACACCCACCACCCTTTGTGTGAAAATGTTACCCCTCAGGTTCCTATTAAATCTGTCCCCCCTTACCTTAAACCAGGGGTGGGCAACCTTGTTCAGCATAGGGGCCGGGACGCATGTCTGTGAGCGGATGGCGGGCCACATCTATCACGTGTACACATGGATCCCGCCCCCATCCCGCCCCGGATGGCAGGCATCAAATCACGTGTTCACAGAAGGTAGACAAAAATGCTGGAGAAACTCAGCGGGTGAGGCAGCCTCATGCAATCCTTGCATGTCTCACCCGCTGACTTTCTCTAGCATTTTTGTCTACCTTCAATTTTTCCAGCATCTGCAGTTCTTTCTTAAACGTATTCACAGAAGGTGCGTGGCCGTGCCTGCGGCTTTGCGCAGGATGCGGTACAGCCAGAGCTCGGCCGCGCCTGGCGGTAAAAATATGGCGCCGGCGTAAAATTGTGGGGGGGGGTAATCCGCCTGCGGGCCGGATGATTTCAGATTACAGGCCGCATTCGGCCCCTGGGCCGTAGTTTCCCCGACCACTGCCGTAAACCTGTGTCCTCTCGTTCTTGATTTCCCCTACTCTGGGCAAGAGACTCTGTGCGTCTACACGATCTATTCCTCTCAGGAATTTGTACACTTCTATAAGTACCCCTAATACTGCTGCGCTCCAAGGAATAAAGTCCAAGCTTGCTCAACCTCTCCCTCGAGTCCCAACGCTCAGGCGCTCGGGTCCCAGCGACATCCTCGCAAGTTCTCCGATATCTCACATCCGCGCCTACTCCCTGCAGACCAGGGTCAGTGTACAGAGGCTAATTAACCTTCACCACAAACCTGGATGAGGGAGAAAACTAGAGCAGCCCGGAAGGAACCTACTTTGTCACTTGGAGAACGTACAAACTCCGTACAGACAGCACCCGTAGTCCGGATTGAACCCGGGTCTCTGATGCTGTAAGGCAGCAACTCTACCGCTGCGCCACTGTGCCGTATTCTCACGGAGGTCTAACATCTGTTAAACCCTTTGTGTACCTCCCATCCTAATACATTTTCAAATATGAGCGGCATTTTTGCCTCATGTCTCTGTTTCATTTATTTATCACTCTTTGGCACTACCGTGGACATTTTAAATAAACATTAAGGTTTTTCTGGATATTCAACAATAACTCGATGAACCTTGTTTCCATTTTAGACTGCTCTTGGAGGGTGTGGTTTTCTTAGAATTTTTAGAACTGCTGCTCTCATACCTTTCTCTAACTTACCCTGACAAAATTGGTGCTACTTCTACAGTTGCATCTTCCGTCCCACTTACATGTTGAAAATTCAGCGGCGACCAGAAAGACGCCACGACTCTTTGGAGACCTCTCACGACCATAGGAGGCCTCTCACGGCGGCCATACAGGCGACCCCTGGCGACATGTCGCGGGTGACCTCTCACGACCACAGGAGACATCCCATGACTGTACAGCCTGCACGGCCGTGAGAGGTCTCCAAAGAGTCGTAGCGTCTTTCTGGTCACCACTGAATTTTCAACAATTTCGGCGATCTATCACGGGTGCCGGCAGTCGCCTGTAAAGGTTGCGTAAGTGGGACAGGCCCTTTATAAGCTAATTCATTGTTTTACTACAGACTTAGAGGATTTTTAGATGGTTTTGCTGGGCACATCTAAGCCCGCCATGATGTTTCGTTTTAGTTTAGAGATACAGCGCGGAAACAGGCCCTTTGGCCCACCGTGTCCGTGCCGACCAGCGATCCCCGCACACTAACACTATCCTGCACACACTAGGGACAATTTACATTTATACCAAGCCAAGTAACCCACAAGCCTGTACGTCTTTGGAGTGTGGGAGGGAAACGGAGCTCCCGGAGAAAACCCGCGCAGGTCACGGGGAGAACGTGCAGACTCTGTACAGACAGCACCCGTAGTCGGGATCTAACCTGGGTCTTTGGCGCTGTGAGGCAGCAACTCTGCCGCTGCACCAAGGCCTGACATATTTTTGGACGGTCCTCTCCTTTAACCAGGGGTCGGCAACCTTGTTCTGCTTAGGGGCCAGGACCCATGTCGGTGAGCAGATGGCGGGCCACATCTATCACCATAGTTGATAAATGGAGATAATAATAATATATACTAACTAAATTAGTTATCATTAATAATACATACGAATAATACATAAATTAGTAATAATACATACCAGCTAGTGTGACACTTAGTGTTGTTTTTCGCATTAGTTTTCACGTGTTTGTCAATTAATTTTCTGCAGTTCCCAGATCCCTCGCCTCCTCGGGACTAGCTGTAGCGGTTCCCAGGTCGCCTGCGTGCCCCGGGGACTGGCTGTAGCGGTTCCCAGGTCGCGAAAATGAATTGAAAAAATAACCGCCTGTGGGCCGGATCTGGCCCGTGGGCCGTAGTTGCCGACCCCTGCTTGAAACGAATAACCGATTTAAGAGCAGAATTGGAAAATTATGTTAAGCATTCAATCTAGTTAATGTTTCAATCGCTATAGGCTGAATATGTGGATGAAAAATGAAAGCAGTTTGCTGAATATAGTCGTGGCCGTTACGTCCGCCACTGGATGAGATCAAATTTCTTCAGACTAAACGGGGCCAAATACTTCACCATTTGAAGTGAAGTGACAACTCCTTGTATATCTAATCGCAAACATCTTCAGCCTGAAGTGCAGAGAGAGTAGTCCATTGTACTGCAGCACAGTTAGTGGAGCTGCTGCCTCTCTCAGCGCCGGGGCACCAGGTTGAATCATGACCTTGAGTGCTGTTTGTATGGCGTTGGCACCTTCTCTCTGTGACCACATGTGTTTCCTCCCGGTGCTCCAGCTTCCCCCACCTCCCAAAGCCGTTTGGGTTGGTAGGTTAGTTGGACAATACAAATGACCACTTGTGCGTATATCAGTGGTGGAACCGAGCTGAAATTGATGACGACATGCAGAGAGCAAAGACGAGGGCGAGCATTCACGAGGATGTTGCCAGGACCCGAGGGTGTGAGCTACAGAGAGAGGTTGACTTTATTCCTTGGAGCGCAGGAGGATGAGGGGTGATCTTATGGAGGTGTATAAATTCATGAGAGGAAGGGATCGAGTAGGTGCACAGAATCTTTTGCCCAGGGTAGGGGAATCGAAGTCTGAAGTCTAAAGAAGGGTCTCGACCCGAAACATCACCTATTCCTATGCTAGAAAATCGAAGGTAGACAAAAATGCTGGAGAAACTCAGCGGGTGAGGCAGCATCTATGGAGCGAAGGAAATAGGCAACGTTTCGGGCCGAAACGTTGCCTATTTCCTTCGCTCCATAGATGCTGCCTCACCCGCAGAGTTTCTTCAGCATTTTTGTCTACCAGCATCTGCAGTTCTTTGTTTCTACATTTTCCCAATTTTAGTTTTAGTTTTTTTGAGATACAGCGTGGAAACCGGCTCTTGGGCCCACTGAGTCCACACCGACCAGCAATCCCCGCACATTAACACTACCCTACACACACAAGGGACAATTGTACATTTATACAATTATGCCAAGCCAATTAACCTACAACCCTGTACATCTTTGGAGTGCGAGTGGAAACCGAAGATCTCAGAGAAAACCCACGCATATTCCCGGGAAGAACAACGTACAAACGCCACACAGACAGCACCCATCGCCAGCATCGAACACGGGTCTCTGGCGCTGTGAGGCAGCAACTCTACAGCTGCGCCACCGTGCCGCCCATTTCTATTCCACTGGTTTGGGTGTAGTTATGTTATTCCCTTTGAGATTATGGGTTGCTTTTCCTAGTTGAGTTTTTTCTAATCTTCGTCTTTGGTTAGAGTCCTTAAGGGCCGGTCCCACTTTCACGACCTCTGCCGAGTTTGCCCTTGACTTGTACTCGCAACATGGTCGTATGTAGGTCGTAGGCAGGCCCTGATGCTAGTCGTAGGTACTCGTGGCATCAAGTAGGTCGGGGCGTTTTTTTCCTAGCCTGAAGAAAAATGTCCACAAGTTAAAAAGGTTGTGAATTAGGTGGTGAAAGTGGGACAGGCCCTTAACTCTCCATATTTTTGTTATACTCATTGATGACAAACAAACCGACAGAAAATACTTTGATACATGAGTCATTGGGGGTTGCGTTGGGAGGCTTCAAGAATTGGGCACAAAGTTTATGCTGGATGATTAACCCACGCACATTCTTTGCCAAGTTCGTGCTGCCTGCTCGTTACCAGCTCTGTTCTCCACATTGTTTATTCGATCATGTGTATTTTTCAGAGAGCCTAGTTTGTAACAACCCAAGAGGCTGGTTCACACCTCATAAACGGAAGGTACATTGTTGTTGCTGAATCATCTGACCACAACTAGAGAGCGGTCCCGAGCTACTATCTACCTCATTGGAAACCCTCGGACTATCGTTGATCGGACTTTACTGGCTTTACCTTGCACTAAATCGTATTCACATTAATCCCTTTATCATGTGTCTGTACACTGCGGATGTCTCGATTGTAATCATGTATTAGACAATAGACAATAGACCAGGGGTCGGCAACCTTGTTCTGCATTGGGGCCAGGACCCTTGTCTGTGAGCGGATGGCGGGCCACATCTAATAATAATAATAATAATAATAATAATAATAATATCTTTTATTGTCATTACACATAAGTGCAACGAGATTTGGTTTGCAACTCCATCCGATGTCATAACTTAAACGACTAATAAAATTTAGGTTTAGATATTTAGGTTTAGATTTAGATACCCCGAGAACAAGGTTTGTGAAAAGAACATTAGAACAGTAAAACAGTGAAAACCAAAACAGACTAAAGTGCAGATGTGTCTGTGCGACGTGACCATCCGAGGGAGACAGTCCATGGGGGTGGGGGGCATTCTGCAGGGCCGGTTCAGAGCCGCTATAGCTGTGGGAATAAAGCTGTTCCTGAGTCTGGAGGTGCGGGCGTAGAAGGCCTTGTAGCGTCATATCTATCGCCATAAGTTAATAAATGGAGGTAATAATAATATATACTAACTAAATTCGTTATCATTAATAATACATACTAATAATACATAAATTAGTAATAATACATACTAACTAGTGTGACACTTGGTGGTGTTTTTCGCATTAGTTTTCACATGTTTTTCAAACCGTTTTCTGCAGTTCCCAGATCCTTCGTGTCCCCAGGACTGGCTGCAGTTCCCAGGTCGTGAAAACAAATTGAAACAAAAATGCCTGCGGGCCAAATCTGGCCTGTGGGCCGTAGGTTGCCGACCCCTGCAATAGACAATAGGTACAGGAGTAGGCCATTTGGCCCTTCGAGCAGCACCGCCATTCAAAGTGATTGTGGCTGATCATCCCCAATCAGCACCCAATTCCTGCCCCATTCCATACCCCAGTACCCCTATTCCTTCACTCCGCTATCTTTAAGAGCTTTATCCAATTCTCTCTTGAAAGTACCCAGAGAACCGGCAGCCTCCACCATCTGAGGAAGAGATTTCCACAGACTCACAACTCTCTGTGTAGAAAAAGTATTTCCTCATCTCCGTTCTAAATGGCTTACCACTTATTCTTGAACTGTGGCCCCTGGTTCTGGACTCCCCTAACATCTTGAACATGTTTCCTGCCTCCAGCGTGTCCAAACCCTTAATAATCTTATGTTTCAATAAGATTCCCTCTCATCCTTCTAAATTCCAGAGTATATAAGTCCAGCCGCTCCATTTTCTCAGCATATGACAGTCCCGCCATCCCGGGAATGAACCTGGTGAACCTACGCTGCAAGAATGTCCTTCCTCATATTTGGAGACCAAAACTGCACACAATACTCCAGGTGTGGTCTCACTAGGGCCCTGTACAACTGCTTCAGTATAAAATTAAAAACCAACCCACATTTGATGCAACCACACCCAATGTCATTTTTGATACATCATCTGACAATTTTTACAAGGATCTTGCCAGACCTTGAGGGCCTGAGCTACAGGGAGAGGATGGGCAGGCTAGGACTTTATTCCATGGAATGCAGGAGGGTGAAGGGCGATCTTATAGAGATGTATGAGATTGTGAGGGGAACAGATAGGGTGAATGCAGTGAGTCTTTTACCCCGGGTAAGTGAATCATGGACCAAGAATCAAAGAATCTGTGGAATTCTTTGCCACAGACGGCTTTGTAGGCCAAGTCAGTAGATATTTTTTAAGGCAGAGATAGACAGATTCTTGATTAGTACGGGCGTCAGGGGTTATGGGGAGAGATAGATCAGCCATGATTGAATGGCAGAGTAGACTTGACGGGCCGAATGGCCTAATTCTACTCCTGTTCCTTGTGACGTGACCAGAGGAATTGGTTTTAAGGTGATAGTGCAAGATTTAACAGGAACCTGGCATCTGTAAATGAGGACTAATAATGCGGGTATCAGGGGTTATGGGGAGAAGGCAGGAGATTGGGGTTGAGAGGGAAAGATACAGTGGCTCGCAAAAGTTTTCATACCCCTTGAACTTTTACTAGTAGACCTACAACTTTAGGCTGTGCACGCCACACGAAAGGAGAAGATGACCAATGCAGTAGGTTCTGGAAGTGCAGCGGAAGGGAGAAGTCTAGAAGTTAGATGTGGCCCTTGTGGCTAAAGGGATCAGGGGGTATGGAGAGAAGGCAGGTACAGGAAACTGAGTTGGATGATCAGCCATGATCACATTGAATGGCGATGCAGGCTCAAAGGGCCGAATGGCCTACTCCTGCACCTATTTTCTATGTTTCTATGTTCATGTTCATATGATAGGGTGGCGCTGCGATGGCAGCCTCGCCAACAGTCTGTCTGTCCCTTCGTCATTATTTTTTGTTAGTTTTAGTGTGTTTTTAAAGTTTGTGTTAATGTTCTCTGGTTTGTTTTATGTGGGGGGACGGGCGGGGACGGGGACGAGCGGGGTCAGGGTAAACAATTTTTATCAATCTCTTACCTTGCGGGAGATGCGATTGTTTTCCGGATCGTATCTCCGGTCGCTCTGCGGCTTAACATCGTGGAGCTGGAGGCCTTGCTCGGGATTGACTTTGAGCCCTACCGCGAGGCGATCCCTTGCCTGGGATCGGCGCTCCAACAGCGGCTTGCGGACTTTAACATCGCGGAGCTCGCAGTCTCGGGAGAGACCGAGTCGGGAGCTCCAAAGTCGCAGAAGGTTTCGACCAGCCCCGACCCAGATCGCCCGGCGCGGGGAGCTGAGATAGCCCCGATGCAGGAGCTTGATCGCCCCGATGGGGAGGCCCGCCCCCGGCTACAGGTGTCAAGATCGTCCCGTCAACGTAAGGCTCGTGGCCCCCAACCGCGGGAGAACAACGAAGGGAAGAGATTGAACTTTTTTTCGCCGTCCATCGCAGTGAGGAATGTGGAGGAGTCACAGTGGTAGACGTTTATGTTAAAATGTGTTTTGTATGTTCTGATTCTCTTTATTAGTATGACTGTATGGCAAATTAAATTCCTCGTTGCAAAACATACTTGGCTAATAAAGTATGATGATGATGATAAGTGATAGGAGCAGAATTTGGCCATCAAGTCACTACACGTCCGTTAAAATTAAGTTATTGCAAGGAGCTGTCACTTGGTTTGATATAATGTCACGTTTTATTTGATGGTTTGAGAACAGAGGTGTACACAACAATCTTGCTTGAACGCCACTGAAGATGTAACTGGGCAAAATTCTTCCAGGGTGCAATTCAGTCATAACTGCAAGCAACTCCAGGGTGGAACTGCACACTCCTCCTACACCTGCTGTCCGTGAGTCAAGAACAACACCAGTTTCTGCCAATTTCTCCGGTACGATGGAATGGAAAAGATAACAAGTAGCCAGAATCTATTTCTAGTCTTCATTGTTTAGTTTTGCATTGTCTACTTCAGTTCATTGTCACCTGTACAGAGGAACAGTGAACAGTAACCTGTCAGCAAAAAGACTATACATACGTAAGTTCATAAGTGACAGGAGCAGAATTAGTCCATTCAGCCCATCAAGTCTGCTTCGCCATTCAATCATGGCTGATCTACAGTGGCTTGCAAAAGTTTTCATACCCCTTGAACTTTTCCACATTTTGTCACGTTACAACCACAAACGTAAATGTATTTTATTGGGATTTTATGTGATAGACCAACGCAAAGTGGTGCATAATTGTGAAGTGGAAGGAAAATGATACATGGTTTCCAAATTTTATAACAAATAAAAAACTGAAAAGTGTGGCGTGCAAAAGTATTCAGCCCCCCTGAGTCAATACTTTGTAGAACCACCTCTCGCTGCAATTACAGCTGCAAGTCTTTTGGGGTATGTCTCTATCAGCTTTGCACATCTAGAGACTGAAATTTTTGCCCATTCTTCTTTGCAAAATAGCTCAAGCTCAGTCAGATTGGATGGAGAGCGTCTGTGAACAGCAATTTTCAAGTCTTGCCAGAGATTCTCAATTGGATTTAGGTCTGGACTTTGACTGGTCCATTCTAACACATGAATATGCTTTGATCTAAACCATTCCATTGTAGCTCTGGCTGTATGTTTAGGGTCGTTGTCCTGCTGGAAGGTGAACCTCCGCCCCAGTCTCAAGTCTTTTGCAGACTCTAACAGGTTTTCTTCCAAGATTGCCCTGTATTTGGCTCCATCCATCTTCCCATCAACTCTGACCATCTTCCCTGTCCCTGCTGAAGAAAAGCATCCCCACAGCACGATGCTGCCACCACCATGTTTCACAGTGGGGATGGTGTGTTCAGGGTGATGTGCAGTGTTAGCTTTCCGCCACACATAGCGTTTTGCATTTAGGCCAAAAACTTCAATTTTGGTCTCATCAGACCAGAGCATCTTCCTCCACATGTTTGCTGTGTCCCCCACATGGCTTGTGGCAAACTGAAAACGAGACTTCTTATGGCTTTGTTTCAACAATGGCTTTCTTCTTGCCACTCTTCCATAAAGGCCCGATTTGTGGAGTGCACAACTAATAGTTGTCCTGTGGACAGAATCTCCCATCTGAGCTGTGGATCTCTGCAGCTCCTCCAGAGCCACCGTGGGCCTCTTGGCTGCTTCTCTGATCAATGCTCTCCTTGCCCGGCCTGTCAGTTTAGGTGGACGGCTATGCCTTGGTAGGTTTGCAGTTGTGTCATACTCCTTCCATTTTCGGATGATGGATTGAACAGTGCTCCGGGAGATGTTCAAAGCTTGGGATATTTTTTTATAACCTAACCCTGCTTTAAATTTCTCCACAACTTTATCCCTGATCTGTCTGGTGTGTTCCTTGGGCTTCATGATGCTGTTTGTTCACTAATGTTCTCTAACAAACCTCTGAGGCCTTCACAGAACAGCTGTATTTATACTGAGATTAGATTACACACAAGTGGACTCTATTTACTAATTAGGTGACTTCTGAAGGCAATTGGTTGCACTAGATTTTATTTAGGGGTATCAGAGTAAAGGGGGCTGACAATGTAGAATGTGTGTAGCGGGTACGTCGGAGCTCGGGGACGTCTCGCTAACGGCTCGTAAGCAGGTACTCGGGAAACACGGTAAGCTCGGGAAGACTCGTGAAGATTTTTCAACATGTTGAAAAAATGTCCACGAGAGCGCTGAGTACCTACAAGCGGCCATTACTGTAAATCTCCGAGTTCGAATCTGGGCAAACTCGAGAGAACTCGTGAATTAACTCGTACAGTGGGACAGGGCTTTCAGTCGAAACAGGGTGGACCATGTGAAGGTTGCAATCTCCCATCCCACTGCTTTGGTTGAATTCCATTGTAAGCAAATGTCGCTACCTATTTGCGGGCCTCTTTTTGGGTCAACTGTTGCGTTTTGCTGTCACTCAGGTTCGATTACCAGTCTGTGCTGAGTTAACCATATAACAATTACAGCACAGAAACAGGCCCTCTCGGCCCTTCCAGTCCGTGCCGAAAGAGTTGATGGTCCTTGGGTGATAGATGTTATCACAAGGGCCACATCTAACTCTCTCTTAAATATAGCCAATGAACCGGCCTCAACTACCTTCTGTGGCAGAGAATTCTGCAGATTCACCACTCTCTGCGTGAAAAATGTTTTTCTCATCTCGGTCCTAAAAGACTTCCCCCTTATCCTTAAACTGTGAACCCTTGCTGTGGACTTCCCCAACATCGGGAACAATCTTCCTGCATCTAGCCTGTCCAACCCCTTAAGAATTTTGTAAGTTTCTATGAGAACATGAATATCACTTTGATGGAATCATGAAGAATGGTATATGGAATGAGCTGCCAGAAGAGGAGGTTGAAGCAGATACTACAATAGTCTGAAAAACATTTAAACAGGTACGTGGATTGGAAAGGTTCCGTTTAGTTTAGTTTATTATTGTCACGTATATAAAATCTTTTTTGTTGCGTGCGATCCAGTCAACGAAAAGACTGTGCAGGATTACATGGGCTCCACCCTTCCCTGGCCATCTGTTGCTAGCCCTGCTTTGTGCTGCCCTTTTCTTTCCTCCATTTCCCTCCCCTCTACTTTCAGTCTGAAGAAGAGTTCCAACCGAAAATGTCACCCATCTCTGTTCCCCAGAGATTCTGAGTTAATCCAGCACTTTCTGTCTTTACATGACTACAATGAAGCCACCCGCAATGATAGGTAGATAGGTATATGGACGGGAAGGGAATGGAGAGGGTATGGTCTGAGTGCAGGTAGATGGGACTAGGGGAAAACAAATGGTCGGCACGGACTGGAAGGGCCGAGAGGGCCTGTTTCCGTGCTGTAATTGTTATATGGTTATAATGTTCAGATACAGGATAGAGGGGATGCTCTTTAGTGTAAGATAAAGTCCGATTAATGTTTGTTTAGAGGTCTCCGATGAGGTAGATGGGAGGTCAGGACCACACTGCAGCTGGTGAGAGGACGGTTCACTTGCCTGATAACAGCTGGGAAGAAACTGTCTCTGAATCTGGAAGTGTGCATTGTCAAACCTCTATACCTCATGCCTGGGGTGAGACTGGTCCATGATCAGGCTGGTGGCCTTGTCGAGGCAACGTAAAGTGTAGATGGTCCATGAAAAGAAGGTTGGTTCGCGTGTTTGTCTTGGCTTTATCTACAACTCTGCACTTTCTTGCGGTCTTGGCTGGAGCTGTTCCCGAACCAAGCTGCGATGCACCCCGATAAAATGCTTTCCGTGTGCAGAAGTTGGTGAGGGTTGTTGGGGACATGCTGAACTTCCTAAACAACAGACGATAGACAACAGGTGCGGGAGTAGGCCATTTGGCCCTTCGAGCCAGCACCGCCATTCAATGTGATCATGGCTGATCATCCTCAATCAGTACCCTGTTCCTGCCTTCTCCCCATACCCCCTGACTCCGCTATCTTTAAGAGCCCTATCTAGCTCTCTCTTGAAAGCATCCAGAGAACCGGCCTCCACCGCCCTCTGAGGCAGAGAATTTCACATTCACAACTCTCTGTGTGAAAAAGTGTTTCCTCATCTCCGTTCTAAATGGCTTACTCCTAATTCTTAAACTGCGGCTCCTGGTTCTGGGCTTTAACGAGGTATAGGCGTAGGTGTGCTCTCTTGGAAATTGCTTCGATGTGGCTGGTCCAAGACAAATTGCTGGTGATGCTCACCCCTAAGAACATTTATTCCTAGGACCTTGAAGCTTTGGACCATCTAGACTTTGGCACCGTCTCTGTATACTGGGGAGTGTGTAGTACTTCACTTTGCAGGTAGATAAAAATGCTGGAGAAACTCAGCGGGTGAGGCAGCATCTATGGAGCGAAGGAAAAGATGACATTTCGGGTTGAGACCCTTCTTCAGAGGGAGAGTTTGGTGTCCTTGGCACCGGGTTACGAGGTTCTCAATCTCCTTCCTGTACTCTTGTCCCGTCATTATTTGGTGGTGTCGTCTGGCAAATTTGTAAATTGAGTTGGAGTGTTAATGGGCTGCACAGTCATCAGAATCCGAATTGGAACCACACTTTATCCGCCAAGTATGTTTTGCAACATACGAGGAATTTCATTGACCAGGTCAGTCACGCAATTAAAAGTAACAGATCACTTCAAAAACACATTTTAACATGTACATCCACCACAGTGACTCCGACACATTCCTCACTGTGATGGAAGGCGAAATAAAGTTCAAGTCCTTCCCTTAGTTCTTCCTCTGTCGTGGGCCTCGAGCCCCCGTTGACGGGATGATCTTGACTCCCGTAGCCGGCGGCGTTCGGGCCCTCCGCGTCGAGGCGATCAGCTCCCGCATCCGGGGTAGGACGTCAGCTCCCCCGCGCCGGGCGATCGAACCAGGCGTCGGCGCTGGTCGAACCTTCCGCGGCGTTGGAGCTCCCGACTTGGCCTCGCCCGACATTGCGAGCCCTTGGTGTTGATTCAGCAGTGGTCGCGATCCCAGACCAGGAATCCGCTCCGATGTTAAGTCCACGCCCCGCGGTGGGGCTCACGACAGTCCGAGGAGGCTTCCAGCTCCATCGATGGTAGGCCGCAGAGCCCGGAGAATGTGACCCGAAAATTGATCACATCTCTCCGGGAAGGTAAGAAGCTGGAAATAAGTTTCTCCCGATCCCCTCCCCCCTCCCCCACATGAAACAAACCGAAGTACATTAAAACAAAAACTTTTAACAAGCAAAAAAATAGCAAAAAGAGTGAAAAGACGAACAAACTGCCGCAGGGCTGCCATCGCCCCGGCGACCCTGGTGGTCATGAGTGTATAAGGAGTATACTAAGGAGCAGGGAACACATCATTGCGGAGTACCTACCATTGTTGATGATTATCGCGGAGGATGATTTATCCCCTGTCCTTACTGATTGCGGTCTGTTGGTCAGCAAGCCACAGATCCAGTTGCAGAGGGGAGTGCTGACTTTCAAGTTCCATGACCTTGAACATGGGCTTGGTTGAGATAATGGTCTTCACAGCATGGAAGTCTGACCTACCTGTCTCTCTTATCCAGGTGTTCCAGGGATGAGTGAAGGGCCAGGGAGATGGCATCAGTCGTCGACCTGTTGTGGTGGCAGGCAAACTGCAGAGGGTCAAGGTTGCTTGGTGGGATGGATTTAATGTGTGCCACAAACAAACTCTCCAACCACTTCACTCAGGATGTCAAGGCTACTGGGCGGTGGTCCTTAAGGCATATGATCTTTGAAACTGGGATAATGGTGGTCTCCCTGAAGAAGGTGGATATCTCAGAGAGTAGGTGGATAGCTCAGTTTGGTGGGATATTGGACAAAAGCAATGCAAATATAGAAACATAGAAAATAGGTGCAGGAGGAGGCCATTCGGCCCTTCGAGCCAGCACCGCCATTCATTGTGATCATGGCTGATCGTTCCCAATCAAAAACCCGTGCCTGTCTTCTCCCCATATCTCTTGACCCCACTAGCCCCTAGAGCTCTGTCTAACTCTCTCTTAAATCCATCCAGTGATTTGACCTCCACTGCCCTCTGTGGCAGGGAATTCCATAAATTCACATCTCTCTGGGTGAAAAAGTTTTTTCTCACCTTAGTCTTAAATGACCTCCCCTTTATTCCATGGGACTGGCTTAGATAGGGTTTCTGTGTTGGCATGGCCGAGTTGGGCCGAAGGGCCTGTTTCCATGCTCTGGGACTTTATGATGCAATTGAATATCGTGTCGTTGCTCAAATCGGGTCAAGAGAGTTTATTGACATGTCCCCCAGATAGGACAATGAAATTCTTGCTTGCTGCAGCACAACAGAATGTTGTAAGCAAAAAATGATGCTAGATGCTAGATCACCTAGATGCTAGAAACGCTGGAGGTATTGCGCGGAAACCGACCCTTCTACCCACCGAGTCTGCGCCGACTAGCGATCCCCGCACTATACCACACACTAAAGCAATTTACAGTTTTACCGAAGATAATTAACCTACAAACCGGTACGCCCTTGGCGTGTGGGAGAAAACCGGAGCACCCGGAGGAAACCCACATGGTTGCAGGGAGAAGGTACAAACTCCATACAGACAGCACCCGCAGTCAGTCTCTGGCGCAACTCTACCGCTGCACCACCATGCTGCCCCATAGGATAATCGCCCAGTCAAAGAGCCTGTAGGTTCCTCCTTATAAGCAAGCAGTTCAGGCCAATGCATTAATGCTGACTGGTATTCTCTCAAAGATCTCTCACATTGTAGAAAGATGATCTTTGGTCAGAATGACTCTCTGTGCAAATCATCGTCATCTTCATCATCGTTGAGAACATCTACAGGCACGGTGCCTTACAATGCGATGTACGACAGTGATCGCAACTTCTACTGAAGTGTGGATGGCCGTTGGCTTGCTAGGAGCTCATCCGCCCTTTAAATGGGGGGCCACCATCGACTCCACAGTCAAAAAGGCCCAACAGAGGATGTACTTCCTGCGGCAGCTGAGGAAGCACAATCTGCCACAGGCAATGATGGTCCAATTCTACACGGCCATCGTAGAGTCTGTCCTCACCTTCTCCATCATGGTCTGGTGGCGTCGCGTGCACAACGCGAGGCTCTGTGTCTCCGTAGTTTTAGCAATTTTTTTTAGTTCTGTTAATAATTAACTTAGTTTTCGCCCGGAGCACTCGAGCGAAGACTCTGTACGGCCGTCAGGAGCTACTGGAGCTCGGCCGTCTCCACGTAACGAGCCCCAGAAGCGACTTTCAACTGCCGCCGGAGATCGTCAGGTCACCGGGGTCTAGCGGGCCAGCTCCCCCGACAGGAAGTGCCCGGAGGCGGCGCAGGGACCGCAAGCAGAGACGTGGGAAGCGCGGAGGCTGTCGAGCGAGGCTGAGATCAAACCCGCACCAGCCAGCTCTGCCCAGCATTTTCCTCGCGAATGTCCGGTCCCTGGTGAGTAAAATCGATGAACTGCGGCTGCGGATCACCACACACAAACGGATCGCCGACTGCAACGCCATGGTCTTCACCGAAACATGGCTCACCGACAACATCCCGGACAACGCCATCGAGCTGGAGGGGCGCACTGTCTTCAGGGCCGATAGAACAGCGGAGGACTCCGGTAAGACCAAGGGCGGCGGACTGTGCATCTATGTGAATAACTCATGGTGTACAGACGCTGTCAGGATTGGTAGTCACTGCTCTGCTGACCTGGAATACCTGATGATAAAGTGCAGGCCCTTCTATCTGCCCAGGGAATTCACATCGACTGTTATCACTGCAGTCTATGTGCCCCCAGACGCTAATGCCAGGCTAGCAATGGAGGAGCTGCAAGCTGCTATCAGCAGACAACTAACTGCACACCCAGAGGGGGCCTTTATTGCTGCAGGTGATTTTAACCACTCTAACCTTAAAACTGTACTCCCCAGATTCCACCAACATGTCTCCTGCCCAACCAGAGGAAACAAGACTCTGGACCTAGTATTCACCAACATTGCTGAAGCATACAAAGCCCTCCCCCTCCCCCACCTGGGACAGTCTGACCACCTCTCTCTGTTCCTGCTCCCCAAATACACACCTCTGATCAGACGTGTGAAACCTTCCGTGAGGACAATGAAGGTCTGGCCTGAGGGGGCTGTCTCTGTCTTACAGGAACAGTTTCAGCAAACAGACTGGAGCCTGTTTTGCCACCCAGGCCACCTTCAACTCCCAAGTGGACATCAACTCATACACCTCAACCGTTCTGGACTATATAAAATTCTGCACGGACAACGTCACTACCCACAAAGTAATAAGGACCTTCCCTAACCAGAAGCCGTGGATGAGCAGGGAGGTCAGACTCCTGCTGAAGGCTCGCGACGCCGCTTTTAAATCTGGCGATGCTGAGGGATACAGCTCATCCAGGGCCAATCTGAAAAAAGGAATTAGGAATGCTAAACTTAATCACAAACGGCGGATCGAGGAGCATTTCCGAAATAACTCTGACCCCAGGCGCATGTGGCAAGGAATCAAATCCATTGCCGATTACCATAAAGTTAACACTCCCCCCCCAGACAATGCCTCCCTTCCTGACGAGCTAAACTATTTCTACGCCCGCTTCGACCGGGACAACAAAACTCCAGCCATCAAAGTTGCTCCACCCCCGCATGAACAACCCCTCAGTCTCTCCACCTCTGCTGTACAGGATGCACTGAGCAAGGTGAATGAGCACAAAGCTGCCGGCCCCGATGGCATCCCCGGCGGGTGCTCAGGGCATGTGCTGGACAACTATCCCTGGTCCTCACTGACATCTTCAATCTGTCACTGGCCCAGGGTGTCGTCCCCACTTGCCTCAAGACATCTACCATTGTGCCAGTGCCCAAACATTCAGCGACAGGGAGTCTCAATGATTTCCGGCCAGTGGCACTCACCCCTGTCATCGCCAAGTGCTTCGAGCGGCTGATCTTGGCTCATCTCAAAGCCAGCCGTCCCCCCACACTGGACCCCCATCAGTTTGCCTACCGGACCAATAGGTCAACAGAGGACGCCATATCGGCGGCCCTACACTCTGCCCTGACCCACCTGGACAGCAATAAACACCTACATCAGGTTGCTGTTCATCGACTTCAGCTCCGCCTTTAACACTGTCATACCCGCTAGCTTGATCACCAAACTCAGCGGTCTTGGCATCTCCACTTCCCTCTGCAATTGGACACTGGATTTCCTCACTAACAGACCCCAGTCTGTTAGGATCAACAACCTCACCTCCTCCACTATAACACTGAACACTGGCGTGCCACAGGGCTGTGTGCTCAGTCCTCTCCTCTACTCCCTCTTCACCCATGACTGCATCCCTAAGTTTAGCTCCAACGCCATCATAAAATTTGCCGACGACACCACGGTGGTGGGACTGATCAGCGACAACGACGAGTCAGCCTACAGGGAGGAGATCCAGCACCTGACAACCTGGTGTGCCAATAACAACCTCGTCCTCAACTCCCAAAAGACGAAGGAGATCATTGTCGACTTCAGGAAGAACAGAGGGGGCAGACACACCCCCATCCATATAAACGGGACTGAGGTGGAGCGGGTCTCCAACTACAAATTCCTCGGGGTACACATCTCAGAGGATCTGTCCTGGTCCCTCAACACCTCCAAGCTGGTCAAAAAGGCGCAGCAGCGCCTTTACTTCCTGAGGAGGCTCAAAAAAGCCCACCTGTCCCCCCTGATCCTGACCAACTTCTACCGCTGTACCATCGAAAGCATCCTGACCACCTGCTTTACGGTATGGTACAGCAGTTGCACTGTAGCAGACAGGAAGGCACTACAACGGGTGGTGAAAACCGCCCAGCACATCATCGGTGCCCCGCTCCCTGCTTTGGATGCCCTCCACCGAAAACGGTGTCTGAGACGGGCTGGGAAGATCATCAAGGACCCCTCCCACCCTAACCATGGACTGTTTGCCCTCCTACCATCGGGGAGGCGGTACAGGAGCCTCAGGTCCCGCACCAGCAGGATGAGGCGTAGCTTCTACAATAACACCATCGCACTGCTGAACTCGGAGTCCCGCCGATAGATTCCCACATCTGTATTTATTTATCTAAACATTGCTATCACTACGTACTGACACTAAACTGCATTTCGTTGTACCCATACTTGTATCTGTGCAATGACATTAAATTTGAATTGAATTGAATTGAATTGAATTGTCTGGTTTGGCTCAGCCACTAAGCACGACACCCGGAGGCTGCAGCGAATCGTCCGATCAGCTGAGAAGGTTATTGGCTGCAACCTTCCCTCCATTGATGAACTGTACACTGCAAGGGCCAGGAAGCGAGCGGGCAAGATCATCTCTGACCCCTCTCACCCTGGCCACAAACTCTTTGAATCACTTCCCTCTGGAAGGCGACTCCGGACTGTCAAAGCTGCCACAGCCAGACATAAAAACAGCTTTTTTCCACGAGTAGTAGCTCTACTCAACAGCCAAAAATCTGTAGCCTCCTTTTGCTCTGGTATTTTATTTAATTCACTTGTTTAATCAATAATGTTTTATTATTAATGTTTAATGTTTTATGTGTCATTCCTAACTGTCACTGTTTGTCGTTGTCACTTGTGGGCGGAGCACCAAGGCAATTTCCTTGTATGTGAATACTTGGCCAATAAACTTATTCATTCAAAACCCAGGCAGGTTCACAGGGAGAACGCACAAATCCTGCACAGACAGCACTCGTGGTCAGGATCGAACCCGGGTCTCCGGCGCTGTGAGGCAGCGACTCTTCCGCTGTGTCACGGTGCCACCCTAAATGTATAACCTTGTTAAAAGACTGCAGAAGAGAAGAAGTGAAGTGGACTATCATTTAATGAATTATATAAACAGCTTTGCAATAGGGCAATTTCTGGAGAAAAAAAAAACAAATATAAATTGGCTTTATGCATACCTTGTCAATGGTTTTACACTATCAAAGGTTGAAAGTTCTTGAACCTTGCATGTGTGTGTTTATAAATACATTTGTTTTACTGCGTGTCTTGCTTGTACGACTGAGACCCCTTTCACCAAGAAACAGCAGATCAAACTTTCTTTCAAGATTAATGATCCTCTTAAGATGATTGTTTGATGTCTCCCCTTTGGTGCATTCTGGCTATAAAATCCTTTTTGACCTGACCACTGGCTTTTACTCCAATTGCCATGGCAAGATCTTTCACCGTGATCTATGGGCCGCAGACGTCAGACTGTGGTTTTCCCATGTAGATGGAATCAATTAAATAAGTTTTTACTGATGAGTGGAAGAAAGGTTAAACATTTGTGAGAACCTAAACAGAAACTGTCCAGACTTCTAGTTCAACCACATAATCCGTCTGGTGTAAATTTCTTACTAATTTTGTAGAAAATGCTAGTTCAGGCTGTTTGTTGTTTATTTTTTTGCAAGCCTTGTCTGCTGCGAGTATTTGGCAGGATGCTCAATTTGTTAACTTTTCCGTCTTTAAACAGCAGATTGATTAAGGCTCTCGTGCTCCTGTGTCCAGCCAAGACACCTCATCTTCTAACTTTGGTTTTAATTTGCTTTAGTTTAGTTTAGAGATACAGCGTGGAAATAGGCCCTTTGACCGCGCCGCGCACCCTACAGTGCTTTCAAGAGAGAGCTAGATAGGGCTCTCAAAAATAGCGGCGTCAGGGGATATGGGGAGAAGGCAGGAGCGGGGCACTGATTGGGGATGATCAGCCATGATCACATTGAATGGGGGTGCTGGCTCGAAGGGCCGAATGGCCTACTCCTGGACCTATTGTCTATCGTCTATTGACCAGCAATCCTTGCACACTAACACTATCCTACACACACAAGGGACAATTTACGTTTATACTAAGCCAACTAACCTAACAAATCAGTATGACTTTGGAGCGTGGGAGGAAACCGAAGATCTCGGAGAAAACCCACACAGGTCACGGGGAGAACGTACAAACTCTGTACTGACAGCACCCGTAGTCGGGATCGAACTCGGGTCTCTCGGGCTATGAGGCAGCAACTCTACCGCTGCGCCACCGTGCATCGATCGCCGTTCATTTATTAAATGAGGTCCTGAAGGGAGAATTTAGGGAATTGGGGGGAAAGTTAAGGAGAAGGACCAAAAGGGTAACGATTTCAGGATTACTGCCTGTGCCGTGTGACAGTGATAGTAGGAATGAAATGAGGTGGAGGATAAATGCGTGGCTGAGGGACTGGTGCAGTGGGCAGGGATTCAAGTTTCTTGATCACTGGGACCTCTTTTGGGGAAGGCATGATCTGTACACAAAGGACGGGTTGCACTTGAACCCGAGGGGGACCAATATCCTGGCAGAGCGATTTGCAAAGGCTACTGGGGAGACTTTAAACTAGAAAGGCTGGGGGGAGGGACTCGGGTAGAGGGGGCTAGGGGTCAGGGTGTGGGGCAAGAGGCAGAGAAGGGAAGCACTCGGATCCAAAATGTAGGCGAAAGATGAAAAAGATAATAGACAGAGAATAAGGGATGGTGGGTTTCTGAAATGTGTATTTTTTAATGCTAGCAGCATTGTAAGTAAGGTGGATGAACTTAGAGCCTGGATTGACACCTGGAACTATGATGTTGTGGCAATCAGTGAAACATGGTTGCAGGAGGGCTGTGATTGGAAACTAAATATTTCAGGATTTCGTTGCTTCAGGTGTGATAGAATTGGAGGGTCCAGAGGGGGAGGTGTTGCATTGCTTGTCGGAGAAGATATTACAGCAGTGCTTTGGCAGGATAGATTAGAGGGCTCGTCTAGGGAGGCTATTTGGGTGGAACTGAGAAGTGGGAACGGTGTAGCAACACTTTTAGGGGTGTACTATAGACCGCCAAATGGGGAGCGAGAATTGGAAGAGCAAATATGTAAGGAGATACCAGATATTAGTAGTAAGCACAAGGTAGTGATTGTGGGAGATTTCAATTTTCCAAAAATAGACTGGGAAACACATTCTGTAAATGGGCTGGATGGTTTGGAGTTTGTTAAATGTGTGCAGGATAGTTTTTTGCAGCAGTACATAGAGGTATCGACCAGAGAAGGGGCAGTGCTGGACCTCTTGTTAGGAAATGAGGCAGGTCAGGTGACGGAGGTATGCGTTGGTGAGCACTTCGGGACCAGTGATCACAATACCATTAGTTTCAATATAATTATGGAGAGAGTCAGAACTGGACCTAGAGTGGAGATGTTTGATTGGAGAAAGGCTAACTTTGAGGGAATGCGTAAGGATTTTAAAGGAGTGAAATGGGACACTTTGTTTCATGGGAAGGATGTAGAAGAGAAATGGAGGACATTTAAAGGGGAAATTGTAAGAGTACAGAATATTTATGTCCCTGTTAGGTTGAAAGGAAATAGTAAAAATTGGAGAGAGCCATGGTTTTCAAGGGAAATTGGACACTTGTTTTGAAAAAAAGAGAGATATCTACAATAATTATAGGAGGCATGGAGTAAATGAGGTGCTAGAGGAGTATAAAGAATGTAAAAAGAATCTTAAGAAAGAAATTAGGAAGGCTAAAAGAAGATATGAGGTTGCTTTGGCAAGAAAGGTGAAAGTAAACCCAAAGGGTTTCTACAGCTATATTAATAGCAAAAGGATAACGAGGGATAAAATTGGACCATTAGAGAACCAGAATGGACAGCTATCTGCAGAGCCAAAAGAGATGGGGAAGATATTGAACAATTTCTTTTCTTCGGTATTCACCAAGGAGAAGGATATTGAACTCTGTGAGTTAAGGGGAAAAAGTAGAGTAGCTAGGGAAACTATGAGATTCAAAGAGGAGGAAGTACTGACACTTTTGAAAAATATAAAAGTGGATAAGTCTCCAGGTCCTGACAGGATATCCCCTAGGACATTGAGGGAAGTTAGTGTAGAAATAGCAGGAGCTATGACAGAAATATTTCAAATGTCATTAGAAAACGGGAATAGTGCCGGAGGATTGGCGTACTGCGCATGTTGTTCCATTGTTTAAAAAGGGTTCAAAGAATAAACCTAGCAATTATAGACCTATTAGTTTGACGTCAGTGGTGGGCAAATTAATGGAAAGGATACTTAGAGATAATATATATAAGCATCTGGATAAACAGGGTCTGATCAGGAACAGTCAACATGGATGTGTGCCTGGAAGGTCATGTTTGACAAACCTTCTTGAATTTTTTGAAGCGGTAACTAGGGAAATTGATGAGGGTAAAGCAGTGGATGTTGTCTATATGGATTTCAGTAAGGCCTTTGACAAGGTTCCCCATGGAAGGTTGGTTAAGAAGGTTCAATCTTTGGGAGTTAATGGCGGAGTAGCAAGATGGATTCAACAGTGGCTGAATGGGAGATGTCAGAGAGTAATGGTGGATGGCTGTTTGTCAGGTTGGAAGCCGGTGACCAGTGGGGTGCCTCAGGGATCTGTGTTGGGTCCACTGTTGTTTGTCATGTACATCAATGATCTGGATGATGGGGTGGAAAATTGGATAAGTAAGTATGCAGATGGTACTAAGATAGGTGGTGTTGTGGATAATGAAGTAGATTTTCAAAGTCTACAGAGAGATTTGGGCCATTTGGAAAAGTGGGCTGAAAGATGGCAGATGGAGTTTTATGCTGTTAAGTGTGAAGTGCTACATCTTGCCAGGACAAATCAAAATAGGACGTACATGGTAAATGGTAGGGAATTGAGGAATGCTGTGGAACAGAGGGATCTAGGAATAACTGTGCATAGTTCCCTGAAGGTGGAATCGCATGTAGATAGGGTGGTAAAGAAAGCCTTTGGTGTGCTGGCCTTTATAAATCAGAGCATTGAATATAGGAGCAGGGAAGTAATGTTAAAATTGTACAAGGCATTGGTAAGACCAATTCTGGAGTATGGTGTACAATTTTGGTCGCCTAATTATAGGAAGGATGTCAACAAAATAGAGAGAGTACAGAGGAGATTTACTAGAATGTTGCCAGGGTTCCAGCAACTATGTTACAGAGAAAGGTTGAACAAGTTAGGTCTTTATTCTTTGGAGCGCAGAAGGTTAAGGGGGGACTTGATTGTCTTTAAAATGATGAAAGGGATAGACAGAGTTGACGTGGATAAGCTTTTCCCATTGAGGGTAGGGAAGATTCAAACAAGAGGGCATGACATGAGAATTAAGGGACAGAAGTTTAGGGGTAACGTGAGGGGGAACTTCTTTACTCAGAGGGTGGTGGCTGTGTGGAATGAGCTTCCAGCAGAAGTGGTGGAGGCAGGATCGATTTTAACATTTAAGAGTAAAGTGGATATGTATATGGACGGGAAGGGAATGGAGGGGTATGGTCTGAGTGCAGGTAGATGGGACTAGGGGAAAACAAATGGTCGGCACGGACTGGAAGGGCCGAGAGGGCCTGTTTCCGTGCTGTAATTGTTATATGGTTATATGGTTATATGGTTAAATGAAAACACTTGACAAGTTGACTGACCCGCAGTTAGATTTTACATGCGTGCTCATACACATACATATGCACGTATGCACACACACACACACACACACACACACACACACACACACACACACACACACACACACACACACACACACACACACACACACACACACACCCCCCCCTACCTTCCCTCCACCCCTCCTGTCTCCAGGTGGACCTTGCCCATTGCATTCTCCAACATTACCTGCGAATATGGTACAAAAACTTCCGGTGTAAACCTAGTTATAAGAAGCTGCCAATTTGAATGTTGCAAACCTTAAATTAACATGTTGAAATTAGTGGTGGCACAGTGCCGCAGTAGTAGAGATTCTGACTTGCAGCGCCAGAGACCTGGGTTTGATCCAGACTACGGGTGCTGTTGGTATGGAGTTTATACATTTTCCCTGGGACCTGCGTGGGTTTTCTCTGGGTGCTCCGGTTTAAGGTCGTAAGGAATGGGAGTAGAATTAGGCCATTTGGCCTATCAAGTCTACTCCGCCATTCAATCATGGCTGATCAATCTCTTCCTCCTAACCCCATTCTACTGCCTTCTCCCCATAACCTCTGACACCCGCACTAATCAAGAATCGATCTATTTCTGCCTTAAAAATATCTGATGATTTGGCCTGCACAGCCACCGCTGGCAAAGAGTTCCACAGATTCTCTACCCTATAACTCAAGAAATTCCTCCTCATTGCCCTCCTTTAATTCTATGACCTCCTCTCCACATCCACACCATCCAGGCCTTTCACTATTCTGTACACTTCAATGAGGTCCTCCCCTCATTCTTCTAAACTCCAGAGATTACAGGCTCAGTGCCGACAAATGCTCGTCATTGGTTAGCCTGGTCTTTTCCTGTTTCTTCCCACATCACAAAGATGTGCAGATTTGCTTGTTCATTGTCCCTCTGCAAATTGCCCCTGGTGTGTAGGGAGTTGTGGGTAGGGAGTGAATCTGGATTACATGGAGCTAGTATTCACGTGATCGGCGGTCGGCCTAGACTCGATGGGCCGAAGGGCCTGTTTCCATGCAGTATCTCTAAACTAAAACAAAACTATATTGTACAAACCTGCAGTGTGAGGGGGGCGTTGTATGTGTAAAGCTAGAAGATGCCACATCTAAAGCTGGTTAAGGCTGAAGTGTCTGAAAGTTTAGTTTATTGTCACGTTTACTGAGGTACAGAGTAAAGCTTTTGTTGCGTGCTAACCATTCAGCAGAGAGACCATACATGATTACAATCGAGCCATTCACAGTGTGCAGAAACATAATAAAGGAATAGTGTTTAGTGCAAGGTAAAGCCAGTAAAGACCGATCAAAGATAGTCCGAGGGTCACCAATGAGGTAGATGGTAGTTCAGGACTGCTCTCTATTTGTGGTAGGGTGGTTCAGTTGCCTAATAACAGCTGGGAAGAAACTATCCCTGAGTCTGGAGCGAAGGAAATAGGCAACGTTTCCTATTTCTCCAGCACTTTTGTCTACCTTCGATTTTCCAGCATCTGCAGTTCCTTCTTAAACGCCCTGAGTCTGGAGGTGTGTGTTTTCACACTTCTATACCTTTTGCCCGATGGGAGAGGGGAGAAGAGGGAGTGGCCGGGGTGCGGCCCGTCCTTGATTATGCTGCTGGCCTTGCCGAGGCAGTGAAAAATGAAAATAAATGATGTGCATATAAGTTTATACGTGATGCTCTGCAAATCAATCTGTAGGAATGTGCTTTTAACAATAAGACTTAAATTGTCAAAATCATAAGATCATGTGATAGGAGCAGAATTAGGCCATTCGGCCCATCGTCTCCTCCGCCATTCAATCGTGGCTGATCTATCTCTCCCTCCTAACGCCATTCGCCTGCCTTCTCCCCATAACCCCTGACACCCGGAGAGCATGTTGAAATCTCAGGTATAACTATGAAAATTAAGTGTGCAATCTGTGGCCCTAGAACGTCTCTGTGCTGTTCAACCCAAACAGCTAGGCAAATTTTTTATTTGGGGTTTTGGGCCCCATATCTAAGGAAGGATGTGCTGGTGTTGGAGAGGGGCCAGAGGAGGGTTACAAAAATGATCCCAGGGTTGATTGGGTTAACATAGCGTTTGATGGCACTGGGCCTATACTCGCTGGAGTTTAGAAGGATGAGGGGAAGCCTCATTGAAACTTACCGAATAGTGAAAAGCCCTGAGTGTGGAGAGGATGTTTCCACTAGTGGGAGAGTCTCGGACCAGAGGCCATAGTTTCAGAATAAAATGACTTACCTTTAGAAAGGAGATCAGGAGGAACTTCTTTGCCATAGAAGGCTGTGGAGGCCAAGTCAATGGATATTTCTATGGCGGAGAATGACAGATTCTTGAATAGTATGGGTGTCAGGGGTTATGGGGAGAAGGCAGGAAAATGGGGTTGGGAGGGAAAGATAGATCAGCCGTGATTGAATGGCGGAGTAGACAATAGACAATAGGTGCAGGAATAGGCCATTTGGCCCTTCGAGCCAGCACCGCCATTCAATGTGATCATAGCTGATCATCCCCAATCAGTACCCCGTTCCTGCTTCTCCCTATATCCCCTGACTCCGCTATCTTCAAGAGCCCTATCTAGCTCTCTCTCTAAAGATCCAGGGAACCGGCCTCCACCACCCTCTGGGGCAGAGAATTCCACAGACTCACCACTCTCTGTGTGAAAAAGTGTTTCCTTGTCTCCGTTCTAAATTGACTTGATGGGCCAAATGGCCTAATTCTGCTCCTAGAACTTATGTACTTATGAATTCATCATTTGTTCATATTCTTTAATGATACCATGCCCCAGCAAAATTGGAGCTGTGCACAATCACTGTTTGAAGTAACTGGGTTTTTGTTTTTTTTGTTCTTGCACACCAGATATGGAGAAGCAATATCAAGTAGTGATCCACGGGATTGAACCGATGCTGGAAACGCCTTTGCAGTGGCTCAGCGAGTATCTGAGCTACCCGGACAATTTCCTGCACATTAGCATCATCCCCGTGCCCAGAGACTGAGGAGGCGAGCAACTCGATGGGAGAGCAGAGCCCTTGCCCCTTCCCCCCCGGACTTGCCTCAGCCGGCTTCCCACTTCCCCAGAGCCGGTCGGAAAGCAGCTTGAGCCGGAACTACCAGCCGCTCGCTGCAAGCCCCGACAGGAAGAGGTCCCCGGCACCAGAAAAAGGGTCCGAGTTTGTATCGCCACCATAAACCTGCTATTGTCGTTAAAATACTCAACTGCAACCCGAACACGTTTCCGAAGCCACTTGTTGTCACGTTTCTTCGTGAAAGGCAGAGCGTGATATTTTCTAAGGCTCCAAGCAACGGGAACACGTCGCACTTGATTTCTGATGAACAAATCATCGGGGGGGGGGGGGGGGGGGGGAAGGGTGTTTTTCCAAAAGTGACGGTAATTTTAATTGCAGAACGAGAGGATGGAAGGACACACGTCGTTGCTTCCCTAAGGATATGCTGCCTCTCACTATAACAAACTCTTCAAGATTTGCAGAAATGGTTTGCAGATTTGCCATCATTTGTTTTGTTTTTCTCTCTCGAATACTCGACCACTCTCTCCCTTCGTTCCTAGTTCCTACCTCCTTATATCATCTCTCTCTCTCTCTCTCTCTCTCTCTCTCTCTCTCTCTCTCTGGTTCTTTTCCACTCTCCCTGTCTTTCCTACTCTCCCAGTTATCTTCCTCATACATTTCACCTCCTGCCCACCCCCAATCCTTCTCGCGATGTCACAATGTCCAACATACCACCGTGAGCTCTAAATATTTCCAATTATTATTCGGATTAAATCTATAAACCATCCCACGTTTTTTACCCGCCAAAGGATGCCCATCTGTACCAGCAATCATTTTTGTTTCGTCCAATTGTTTGCATTTCGTGGTTACGAACTCGACACACACTTGGTATTTTTAAAGATATTCACATGCCATTTGTTTTGTATGCATAGATAATGGGAAGAATTTCTTAACTGCTTTAATTAGATTGTATACCCTCTGCAGGAATGTATTTTGTATTACAGGATTTTTGGGGCAATCATGTATTTCAGGCATCTTCTAAATAAAAGCCACTATTAATATTTTGAATTTGCAGATGACTGAGGTACTCTATGATCAACAAACTCTTCCTTTTCCGATGCTCCTCCCAATACCTTTTACGTGACATTCAGGAGATGGGTTTGCTTCGCTTAATGAAGACAGACTAGGAAATGATGTTTCCCGAAGCATTATCCAACTATTGTGGCCAAAAACTGATGTGATTTTCGAGTGGGTGAGGGGTATATCGAGGGTGGGAATTAAATGGAATGATCTTCGTTAAATTAGGGATTGCATATCTCAAAGGCCAAGAACTGCACTAATAGACAATAGGTGCAGGAGTAGGCGATTCGGCCCTTCGAGCCAGCACCGCCATTCAATGTGATCATGGCTGATCATCCCCAATCAGTACCCTGTTCCTGCCGTCTCCCCATATCCCCTGACTCCGCTATTTTTAAGAGCCCTATCTAGCTCTCTCTTGAAAGCATCCAGAGAACCGGCTTCCACCGCCCACTGAGGCAGAGAATTCCACAGACTCACCACTCTCTGTGTGAAAAAGTGTTTCCTCGTCTCCGTTCTAAATGGCTTACTCCTTATTCTTAAACATTGGCCGCTGGTTCTGGACTCCCCCAACATCGGGAACATGTTTCCTGCCTCTAGCGTGTCCAAATGCTTAACAATCTTATATGTTCTACAATCATACAATCTAACTATTCACATATGTTGTGTCATGAAAAATACCTACCATATTTTGCTTGCAGCAACTCTTAAACATTTGTGATTTTATTCTGGGCATTGCCTGTCCACAGCTGAAGAAGGGTCTCGACCCAAAACGTCACCTAATCCTTTTCTCCAGAGATGCTGTCTGACCCGCTGAGTTACTCCAGCTTTTTGTGTCTGTATCTTCTGTCCGTGGAGAAACTTAAAATTACAAGCAATTGGAAAATCTTGCCTTCAGAAACCTGGTGTATAATTGATGACAACACTTCTGAGACATTGATGAGAAAAAACATGTTTTCCAACAATTCTATGTCAGAAATCGGCTTAAACTTTATTACCTGAACTAATTACAAAAAATAATCGCTGTCCAAATATTTCCTTATTTCATAGAGTGATACAGTGTGGAAACAGGCCCTCAAACTCAACTTGCCCACACTAGCCAACATGTCCCACCTGCCTGCGTTTGGCCCATATCCCTCCAAACCTGTCTTATCCATGTACCTGTCTAACTGTATCTTAAACGTTGGGATAGTCCCTGCTTCATCTACCTCTGGCAGCTCACCCCTTGCATCCACCACCTTTTCTGTGAAAAAGTTACCTCTCAGATTCCTATTAAATCTTTCCCCCTTCACCTTAAACCTGTGTCCTCTGGTGCTCGATTTGGAGCACATAGGTTTATGCATCTCCCCGACCTATTCCTCTCGTGATTTTACACGCCTCCATAGGATCGCCCCTCATCCTCCTGGTGTTGTTTCTAATCGCCCTGTCCCACTGTACGAGGTAATTCAAGAGCTCTCCCGAGTTTAAGAAAAAATCAAACTCGTGGTAAGCACGTAGAATGTACGTAGCGGGTACGTCAGAGCTCGGGACGTCTCTTAGCGGCTCGTAATGCTAACGGCAGGTACTCGGGGAAAACGCGGTAAGCTCGTGAAGATTTTGTCAATGTTGAAAAATGTCCAGGAGAGCCCCGAATACCTACGAGCGGCCATTACCGTAAATCTCCGAGTTCGAATCAGGGCAAACTCGGGAGAACCCTTGAATGAACTCGTACAGTGGGACAGCCCCATTACACAGGAAAGATTTATAATTTGCAAATACAATTGGGCTTTAAACCAAGAGGATGAAGGATTAAAATTTACCGTCACTGAGGAGAGACCATTTTACCACGAGGACGAGAAACTTGCTTGACAGAGGGTTTGAAAGCAATTTGAGAACGCTGAAAATGATCGATAACTTGCGCAAATTTACTAGCATGGTTTTTTTTTCCCACTGTTGTCGTTTGCCACTCACCTGGACGGTGAAAATGCTGTCTTCCATAAGACATGGTAATCCTCACACATTACCTTTTAACACGTGGTCATCCAATTCTGCATTCTTTTGCCTTTGATGAACGGATAGCCTGTCTTCATTGAAGCATGTTTGCTTAGTACTGTCCCTTAACATTTACCCTTTGCTCCACGGCACTTGAAAACCTTGTGTCTAAATTAGAATGGAAGAATGGATGATGGCACAATGGGCGTTTTAATTTGCCATGATCAAATATTTGTAATAAAGATTGTTTAAAGGCTTAATAAACTGAATGAAATTTAACAGCTCCTACTTTGCTGGGCATTAAAACCCTTTTATGGATGTGAACTAGCACAGTTTGTTACTGTTACCTCTGTGTACCGAAAATACTTCAGGCAATATTTTTGCTTGCTTAATGCCACTATTCAAGGTGCAGAATGCCTGCCTGTCTGTTATACAAATTCAAACGGCGAAAGTCTCCTAATGTGTGGGAAGGAACTGCAGATGCTGGTTTAAACCGAAGACAGACACAAAAAGCTGGAGTGTTAAAGAAGGAACTGCAGATGCTGGAGAATATGCTGGAGAGTCTGAAGAAGGGTCTCGACCCGAAACGTCAGCCTATCTCCTTCGCTCCTTAGATGCTGCTGCACCCGCTGAGTTTCTCCAGCCTTTTGTGTGCCCACAAAAAGCTGGAGTCACTCAGCGGGACAGGCAGCATCTTCTGGAGAGAAGGGATGGGTGACGTTCCGGTTCGAGACCCTTCTTCAGATTTCTTCTTCTGAAGAAGAAGGGTCTCGACCCGAAACGTCACCCATCCCTTCTCTCCAGAGATGCTGCCTGTCCCGCTGAGTGACTCCAGCATTTTGTGTCTATCAAAGTCTCCTTCTAATGTCTCCTAATTTCTAATCTTTTGAAATAATGTAACGCGGTGCTTGTAATTCTTCAGTACTCTTGTTAGCTGTTTCAATTATGCAACAAAACAAACTCTTTTGATAATAAAAATGCCTTTTACTTCATATTCTTTGTGTTTTGTGTATCTTCCACTTAAAAAAAGACTAACCAGAATGTTTTCAACATATGTAGTGATATTCTCTCTGGCTTTCATAGAAACATAGAAACTAAGTGCAGGAGCAGGCCATTCGGCCCTTCGAGCCTGCACTGCCATTCAATATGATCATGGCTGATCATCCAACTCAGTATCCTGTACCTGCCTTCTCTCCATACCCCCTGATCCCTTCAGCCACAAGGGCCACATCCAACTCCCTCTTAAATATGGCCAACGAACTGGCCTCAACTACCTTCTGTGGCAGAGAATTCCACAGATTCACCACTCTCTGTGTGAAAAATGATTTTCTCATCTCGGTCCTAAAAGACTTCCCCCTTATCCTTAAACTGACCCCTTCTCCTGGACTTCCCCAACATCGGGAACAATCTTCCTGCATCTAGCCTGTCCAACCCCTCAATCTTCTAAATTCCAGCGAGTACAAGCCAAGTCTCTCCAGTCTTTCTTCATATGGAAGTCGTGCCATCCCAGGAATCAGTCTGGTGAACCTTCTCTGTACTCCCTCTATGGCAAGAATGTCTTTCCTCAGATTAGGAGACCAAAAATGTACGCAATACTCCAGGTGTGGCCTCACCAAGACCCTGTACAACTGCAGTAGAACCTCCCTGCTCTTGTACTCAAATCCTTTTGCTATGAAAGCTAACATACCATTCGCTTTCTTCACTGCCTGCGGCACCTGCATGCCTACTTTCAATGACTGGTGTACCATGACACCCAGGTCTCGCTGCATCTCCACTTTTCCTAATCGGTCACCATTCAAATAATAGTCTACTCTCCTGTTTTTTGCCACCAAAGTGGATAACCTCACATTTTATCCACATTATACTGCATCTGCCATGCATTTGCCCACTCTCCCAGTCTATCCAAGTCATCCTGCAGCCTCCTAGCATCCTCCTCACAGCTAACACTGCCCCCCCAGCTTTGTGTCATCCGCAAACTTCGAGATGTTGCATTTAATTCCCTCGTCGAAATCATTAATGTATATTGTAAATAGCTGGGATCCCAGCACTGAGCCTTGCGGCACCCCACTAGTCACTGCCTGCCATCCTGAAAAGGACCCGTTCACTCCTACTCTTTGCTTCCTGTCTGCCAGCCAGTTCTCTATCCACATCAATACTGAACCACCAATACCGTGTGCTTTAGGTTTGTATACCAATCTCTTGTGTGGGACCTTGTCGAAAGCCTTCTGAAAGTCCAGATACAACACATCCACTGCTTCTCCCTTATCCACTCTACTAGTTACATCCTCAAAAAATTCAATAAGATTCATCAGACATGATTTACCCTTTGTAAATCCATTGCTGACTTTGTCCAATGATTTCACCACTTTCCAAATGCGCTGCTATCCCATCTTTAATAATTGACTCTAGCAGTTTCCCCACTACCGATGTTAGACTAACTGGTCTGTAATTCCCCGTTTTCTCTCTCCCTCCATTTTTAAAAAGTGGGGTTACATTAGCTACCCTCCAATCCTCAGGAACTACTCCAGAATCTAAAGAGTTTTGAAAAATTATCACTAAGGCATCTGCTATTTCTGGGGCTACTTCCTTAAGTACCCTGGGATGCAGCCTATCTGGCCCTGGGGATTTCATTATTATTTAAATTAAACTATGATTTTAATCATCAGAAAATAAGATTTTTGCACGAGATGTCTGCTGGCTCACAGCACCAGAGTCACGGGATTGATCCTGACCTCGGGAGCCGTCTTTGGAGTTTGCACGTTCTCCCCGTGACCTGCGTGGGTTTTCTCCGGGTGCTCCGGTTTCCTCCCACACAACAAAGACGTCCAGGTTTGTAGGCTAATTTGCTTGGTAAAATTATAAATTGTCCCTAGTGTGTGTAGGATAGTGCTAGTGTGTGGGGATCGCTGGCCGGCGCGGACACGGTGGGTCGAAGGGCCTGTTTCTGCACTGCATCTCTAATCTAAACTAAACAAGATGGCGCCCAGCCCAGGCGACTATTTGTATGCCAACGACAGAAGTGGATCTGCAAGCAGGCACTACAATCGCTCCATGCATTTAAATCTCTAGAAGGTATAGAAGTCTGAAAACGCACACCTCCAGATTCAAGGGCAGTTCCTTCCCGGCTGTTATCAGGCGACTGAACCATCCCACCACAACCAGAGACATAGAAACATAGAAAATAGGTGCAGGAGTAGGCCATTCGGCCCTTCGAGCCTGCACCGCCATTCAATATGACCAGTGCTGAACTACTATCTAACTCATTGGTGACCTTCGGACTATCCTTGATCAGACTTCACTGGCTTTACCTTGCACTAAACGTTATTCCCCTATCGTGTATCTGTGCACTGTGAACGGCTCGATTGTAATCACGTATTGTCTTTCCGCTGACTGGTTAGCACGCAACGAAAGCTTTTCGCTTTACCTCGGTGCAAGTGACAATAAACTAAACACGTCCAATAAAATTAAGTTATTGCAAGGAGCTGTCACTTGGTTTGATATAATGTCAGGTTTTATTTGATGGTTTGAGAACAGAGATGTAGACAACAATCTCGCTTTAACGCCACTGAAGATGTAACTGGCCCTGGGCAAAATTCTTCCAGGGTGCAATTCAGTCATAACTGCAAGCAACTCCAGGGTGGAACTGCACACTCCTCCTACACCTGCTGTCCGTGAGTCAAGAACAACACCAGTTTCTGCCAATTTCTCCGGTACGATGGAATGGAAAAGATAACAAGTAGCCAGAATCTATTTCTAGTCTTCATTGTTTAGTTTTGCATTGTCTACTTCAGTTCATTGTCACCTGTACAGAGGAACAGTGAAAAGTGTTTTTGTTGCGTGCTAACCTGTCAGCAAAAAGGCTATTCATACATGTTCCTAAGTGAAAGGAGCAGAATTAGGCCATTCGGCCCATCAAGTCTACTCCGCCATTCAATCATGGCTGATCTATCTCTCCCTCTCAACCCCATTCTCCTCCCTTCTCCCCATAACCCATGACACCCACACTAATAAAGAATCTGTCAATCTCTGCCTTAAAAAATATCCACTGACTTGCCCTTCTGTGGCAATAAATTCCACAGATTCACCGCGTTTCGAGTAAAGACATTTCTCCTCATCTCCTTCCTAAATGAACTTCCTTAATTGTTTCCTCACAAAGCCAGGTCAATGACAACATCTCTCACCCAAGGACCATCAACTCAGCACAGACTGGTAATCGAACCCGAGTGACAGCGAAATGCAACAGTTGACCCAAAAGAGGCCTATGTAAGAAACAACGTCAGGAGGATGAGGAGTCATAAGTTCATAAGGGATAGGAGTAGAGTTAGGCCATTCGGCCAATCAAATCCAATCCATCAGTCAATCATGGATGATCTATCTCTCCCACCTAACCCCCTTCTCCTGCCTTCTCCCCATAGCCCCTACTAATCAAGAATCTACCTATCTCTGCCTTAATAATATCCATTGACAGCCTCCACAACCTTCTGTGGCAGGAAATTCCATATATACATGATTTCATGTACAAAATCATGAGAGGAATAGATCGGGAAGAAGCACAGCGTCTCTTGCCCAGAGTAGGGTGATCGAGAACCAGAGGACATGGGTTTAAGGTGTGGGGGGGGTAAGATTTAATAAGAATCTGAGAGGTAACGTTTTCACACAAAGGGTGGTGGGTTGTATGGAACAAGCTGCCAAAGGAGGTAATTGAGGCGGGGAACTATCGCAACGTTTAAGAGACATCTGGGCAGGCGCATGGATAGGACAGGTTTAGTGGGATATGGGCCAAATGCAGGCAGGTAGGACTAGTGTAGATGGGACATGTTGGCCGGTGTGGGCAAGTTGGGCCGAAGGGCCTGTTTCCACACTGTGTGACTATGATTCTCGCAATCGAGCCATCCACAGTGCACAGATACACGATAAAGGGAATAGCTACATTTTAAAAATATGCTCCTTTCATTTCCTCTTTGTAAAATCAAACTTGCACTCGATGACAAGTTTGTGCAGCTGCCAAATTTTCATTTTGATTAATGCTCCTTGTGGTCAGGGATAAAAGTGATCACAACAGAGATTGTCCCCTAATTCACAGAAGGGCGGCTTAAATTGAGTCGGAAGGAACTGCAGATGCTGGTTTAAAACAAAGATAGACTTCTTCAGAGTAAAGAAGGGTCTCGACCCAAAAAGTCACCCATTCCTTCTCTCCAGAGATGCTGCCTGTCCCGCTGAGATTGAAGCGGCTGGGCTTGTATACTCTGGAATTTAGAAGGATGAGAGGGAATCTTATTGAAACATATAACATTATTAAGGGTTTGGACACGCTAGAGGCAGGAAACCTGTTCCCGATGTTTGGGGAAGTCCAGAACCAGGGGCCATAGTTTAAGAATAAGGGGTAAGCCATTTAGAACGGAGATGAGGAAAAACCTTTTCACACAGAGAGTGGTGAGTCTGTGGAATTCTCTGCCTCAGAGGGCGGTGAAGGTTGCTTCTCTGGATGCTTACAAGAGAGAGTTAGATAGAGCTCCTAAAGCGGAGTCAGGGGATATGTGGAGAAGGCAGGAACGGGGTACTGATTGGGGATGATCAGCCATGATCACATTGAATGACGGTGCTGGCTCTGAGGGCCGAATGGCCTACTCCTGCACCTATTGTCTATTTGTTATTCAATTCCATTTTGTCTACTGTTTAAATTGATGTAGTTATCCTATGGACAAGAATATTTTAGAATATTTACAAGAATAGGTAAATGGATAAGAATATTTAGGGACAGACAAAAGTCATTTAAGGCAAATCAAGAACTCACATTTTTTGAATACTTTATGGAAATCTCAGGTCACCTCCGAAGTGTTTGACTAGTTTTGATACATGTTTCATTGTTGTGTTGGTAAACTTGACAAACTAGTTTTAACTTGTTTCACAAATCAGCTTATGCCTACCTGCTTTCTGAATTGTGACATGTGGAGGGAGGAGACACAAGGAACTGCAGACGTTGGTGCATTGAGAGGAGAGCGCAAAGTGCTTGAGGAACTCCGCAGGTCAGGCAGCGTCTGTGGAGGGAACGCACATGAGCCGCGTTTTCGGGTCGGGACACTTCTTCAGTCCTTTGTGCTTTGATTCGTTTTGTTTAGAGATGCAGCGTGGAAACGGGCCCACTGAGCCCGCGCCGACCAGCGATCCCCGTACACAAACACGCTAGCGACAATATGAAGTCTTTACAGATTCCAGTGAACTTGCAAAAATGTTAATCTTAGAAATGGCCTCAGAAATGCCCAGTCTCTCTGGCCTCCACAGCCATCTGTGGCAATGGGGAGAAGGCAGGAACGGGGTACTGATTGGGGACGATCAGCCATGATCACATTGAATGGCGGTGCTGGCTCAAAGGGTCGAATGGCCTCCTCCGGCACCTATTGTCTATTGTCTATTGTCTAATTCCAAAGATTCACCATCCTCTGACTAAACAAATTCCTCCTCATCTCAATAGACAATAGACAATAGGTGCAGGAGTAGGCCATTCAGCCCCTCGAGCCAGCACCGCCATTCAATTTGATCATGGCTGATCATCCACAATCAGTACCCCGTTCCTGCCTTCACCCCATATCCCTTGACTCTGCTATCTTCAAGAGCTCTGACTAGCTTTCTCTTGAAAGCATCCAGAGAACCTGCCTCCACCGCCCTCTGAGGCAGAGAATTCCGCAGACTCACCACTCTCTGTGTTGAAAAAGTTTATCCTCATCTCCGTTCTAAATGGCTCACTCCTTATTCTTAAACCGTGGCCCCTTTCTAAATGTACGTCCTTTTATCCTGAGGCTGTGCCCTCTGCTCTGAGACTCTCCCACCAGTGGAAACATCCCCTCCACATGCACTCTATCCAGGCTTTTCACTATTCAGTAAGTTTCAATGAGGTCCCGCCTCATCATCATACCCCACCCTCATTAATGATGTAAATAAGTCCCGCGGGTGAACCGCGCTCCGTGAGCGGGCCGATTCAACTCCGTGGCCCGGGGCGGTCGAAGCTGCCGAAGCTGCCGCCCTCCAGTCCAGCGGGGATACAACAAGAAAAGTCGCGTCCCCCCCAAAAGGAAGAGACTAAGAACGTTTCTCCCACCCCTCCCACACACATACACTACATAATAACTCAAACTAACGCCAAAAACAAGACAAGAAAACAACAAATAAAAAGAAAAACCGACGGACTGCAGGCGAGCCGCTGTTGCCAGGGCAGTGCCGCCACTCCCAACGTTGGCATCCCTGCTAGTGTATCTTCACCCGGTGCGGTCACAACATCGGAGGCCCGGGTCGCCTCAGCGCAGAGGAAGAGGAAGAGGAAGAAGGGAAGAGACAAAGACAAGATTTTTGCCTTCCACCACAGTGAGGAGGTGTCTGGTGAACTCACTGTGGTGGATGTTAAATATGTGTTTATTGTGTGTTTTTGTTATTTACTATATGTATGACTGCAGGCAACGACATTTCGTTCAGACCGCAAGGTCTGAATGACAATAAAGTTTTCCAAGTCCAATCTTCCAGATGATAGACACAAAACGCTGAAGTAACTCAGCAGGACAGGCAGTATCTCTGGAGAGAAGGAATGGGTGACGTTTTTGGTCGAGAACCTTATTCAGTCTGAGGAGTCAGGGGCGAGGGAGACACAGAGATATAGAAACATAGAAAATAGGTGCAGGAGGAGGCCATTCGGCCCTTCGAGCCTGCACCGCCATTCAATGTGATCATGGCTGATCGTCCCCTATCAATAACCCGTGCCTGCCTTCTCTCCATATCCCTTGACTCCACTAGCCCATAGAGCTCTATCTAACTCTCTCTTAAATCCATCCAGTGACTTGGCCTCCACTGCCCTCTGTGGCAGGGAATTCCACAAATTCACAACTCTCTGGGTGAAAATGTTTTTTCTCACCTCAGTCTTAAATGACCTCCCCTTTATTCTAAGACTGTGGCCCCTGGTTCTGGACTCGCCCAACATTGGGAACATTTTTCCTGCATCCAGCTTGTCCGGTCCTTTTATAATGTTATATGTTTCTATAAGATCCCCCCCCCCCATCCTTCTAAACTCCAGTGAATACAAGCCTAGTCTTTTCAATCTTTCCTCGTGTGACAGTCCCGCCATCCCAGGGATCAACCTCGGGTATGGAATGGCAAGGTGTGAAAACGAGACATCAAAGGGGAACAAAGGTCAAGGAGAATGCAGAATATATCGTTGTTAGCCGGGGGCAGGTGGCAACGAAGCACACAGATAAACTTTGATCGGGGGGACAGTCTGACTGGTCGGAGAACTAGGATGGAGTGAGAGGGAAAGCAAGGGTTCAGCCGATAGAAGGAATGGGTGACGTTTTGGGTCGCACTGAGCGTCAGGGGGGAGGGAATTACGGAGATAAGGAAGTGATCTCTTACACTCCCTTATCTTTGTAAGTCCCTCTCCCCTGACTCTCAGTCTGAAGAAGGGTCTCAACCCAAAACGTCACCCATTCCCTCTACCCATTGATGCAGCCTGTCCCGCTGAGTTACTCCAGCATTTTGCATCTATCTTCGATTCAAACCAGCATCTGCAGTCCCTTCCAACACAGAGAATTTAAGAATAAGGGGTAAGCCAGGAACTGCAGATGCTGGATTAAAACGAAGATAGAGTCTAAAGAAGGGTCTCGACCCGAAAAGTTACCCATCCCTTCTCTCCAGAGATGCTGCCTGTCTCGCTGAGATTGGAGCGGCTGGGCTTGTACACTCTGGAATTTACAAGGATGAGAGAAGCAGATAAATCCCCAGGGCCAGATAGGCTGCATCCCAGAGTACTCAAGGAAGTAGCCCCAGAAATAGTGGATGCATTAGTGATATTTTTTCAAAACTCTTTAGATTCTGGAGTAGTTCCTGAGGATTGGAGGGTAGCTAATGTAACCCCACTTTTTAAAAAGGGAGGGAGAGAGAAAACGGGGAATTACAGACCAGTTAGTCTAACATCGGTAGTGGGGAAACTGCTAGAGTCAGTCATTAAAGATGGGATAGCAGCGCATTTGGAAAGCGGTGAAATCATTGGACAAAGTCAGCATGGATTTACGAAAGGTAAATCATGTCTGACGAATCTTATTGAATTTTTTGAGGATGTAACTAGTAGAGTGGATAAGGAAGAACCAGTGGATGTGTTATATCTGGACTTTCAGAAGGCTTTCGACAAGGTCCCACATAAGAGATTAGTATACAAACTTAAAGCACACGGTATTGGTGGTTCAGTATTGATGTGGATAGAGAACTGGCTGGCAGACAGGAAGCAAAGAGTAGGAGTAAACGGGTCCTTTTCAGAATGGCAGGTAGTGTCTAGTGGGGTACCGCAAGGCTCAGTGCTGGGACCCCAGCTATTTACAATATACATTAATGATCTGGATGAGGGAATTGAAGGCAATATCTCCAAGTTTGCGGATGACACGAAGCTGGGGGGCAGTGTTACCTGTGAGGAGGATGCTAGGAGGATGCAAGGTGACTTGGATAGGCTGGGTGAGTGGGCAAATGCATGGCAGATGCAGTATAATGTGGATAAATGTGAGGTTATCCACTTTGGCGGCAAAAACAGGAGGGTAGACTATTATCTGAATGGTGGCAAATTAGAAAAAGGGGAGATGCAACGAGACCTGGGTGTCATGGTACACCAGTCATTGAAAGTAGGCATGCAGGTGCAGCAGGCAGTGAAGAAAGCGAATGGTATGTTGGCATTCATAGCAAAAGGATTTGAGTACAAGATCAGGGACGTTCTACTGCAGTTGTACAGGGTCTTGGTGAGTACAACTGCATAGAACTTACCTGGAATATTGCGTACAGTTTTGCTCTCCTAATCTGAGGAAAGACATTCTTGCCATAGAGGGAGTACAGAGAAGGTTCACCAGACTGATTCCTGGGATGGCACGACTTCCATATGAAGAAAGACTGGATAGACTCGGCTTGTACTCGCTGGAATTTAGGAGATTGAGGGGGGATCTTATAGAAACTTACAAAATTCTTAAGGGGTTGGACAGGCTAGATGCAGGAAGATTGTTCCCAATGTTGGGGAAGTCCAGGACAATAGGTCACAGTTTAAGGATAAGGGGGAAGCCTTTTAGGACCGAGATGAGAAGATCATTTTTCACATAGAGAGTGGTGAGTCAGTGGAATTCTCTGCCACAGAAGGTAGTTGAGGCTAGTTCATTGGTTATATTTAAGAGGGAGTTAGATGTGACCCTTGTGGTTAAAGGGATCAGGGGGTATGGAGAGAAGGCAGGTACAGGATACTGAGTTGGATGATCAGCCATGATCATATTGAATGGCGGTGCAGGCTCGAAGGGCCGAATGGCCTACTCCTGCACCTATTTTCTATGATTCTATGATTCTATGAGAGGTCATTTTATTGAAACATATAAGATTATTAAGGGTTTGGACATGCCAGAGGCAAGAAACATATTCCCAATGTTGGGGGAGGCCAGAACCAGGGGCCATAGTTTAAGAATAAGTGGTAAGCCATTTAGAACGGAGACGTGGAAGCACTTTTTTTCACAGAGAGGCTATAGAATTTTCTGCCTCAGAGGGTGGTGGAGGCCAGTTCTCCGGATACTTTCAAGAGAGAGCTAGATAGGGCTCTTAAAGATAGCGGAGTCAGGGGATATGGAGAGAAGGCAGGAACGGGGTACTGATTGGGGATGATCAGCCATGATCACATTGAATGGCGGTGCTGGCTCGAAGGGCCGAATGGCCTACTCCTGCACCTATTGTCTATTGTCAGAGAGGTGGTTCAGTTGCCTGATACCAGGAAGCTGTTATCAAGCAATTGAATCCTTCCACCACAACCAGAGAGCAGTGCTGAGCAAATATCCAAAGACCTCATGGGTGACCCGTGGACTATCTTCGATCGGACTTTACTGGACTTGATCTTTCCCTCTATCATGTATCTATACACTGTAAACGGCTCGTTTGTAATCACGTATTTGCCTTTCCGCTGACTGGTTAGCACGCAGCAAATGCTTTTCACTGTACCTTTGTAACACGTGACAATAAACTAACCTTTGTAACACGTGACCATAAACTAACCTGCACTAAACTAAACTAAACTAGGTGCATGTGAAAATAAACTAAACTAACTAAAGTGCCTGTCCCACTTGCCGATTTCTTTTGGCGACTGCCGGCATCATTGACTGACGTACCAGGTCACTGAAGAAATTGCGCCGTGATAAGGCGTGACACGGTGCGATGGCGTATTGACGCGCGTTTTTTTTTTCAAGTGTGGCTACATTTTTTTCGTCCCCGCTGGATTTTTGAAATGTCCAAAATCGTTTGGCCGCACAGATATGACGCCGGCATTCGCCGAAAGAAATCGGCAAGTGGGACAGGCCCTTAAGTAACTAGAGTGCAGCAGGCTGCAGGATTATCCTATAGATTCTATGAACTGCTCTCACCAGCATCAACGCCTCTTGCATTTGATTCACCTTTACCCTATTTTCACTCTGTGATCTGCCTGTGTTATTTTCGCTCGCTCACCCAACAATAGCATCGCAATGCGTCCGATGCCGGCACTTATTCCAGCAGTGTCGTTGTGTGGATTTGGCCTTTGACCAGGGACCGGAGCTGCCATAAAGCTCTCGCTCGCATCTTATTTATTCCTGCACCTCTGTTCGCCTGAGCTAATTAGAGGTCTGCTTCAGTATAAAATTAAAAACCGACCCACATTTGATGTTACCACACCCAATGTTATTATTTTTGATACACAACCTGGGCAGTTATTACGAGGATATTGCTGAGCCTGAGGGCCTGAGCTACAGGGAGAGGTTGGGCAGGCTGGGACTCCAATCCTTGGAGTGCAGCAGGAGGATGAGGGGTGATCTGGTGGAGGTGTATGAGATCATGAGGTGAATGCACACAAAATAAGGTGCGATGGGGAAAGATCTAATAGGAAACCTGAGAGGCAGGTTTTATGGAGAGAGCTGTCAGAAGAGGTACTTGAGGCAGGGCACAAAGTGTCGGAGAAACTCGGAGGCTCAGGTTCAGGTCTGGCGAAAGGTTCCAGAGATGCTGCCTGACCCGCCAAGTTGCTCCAGCAATTTAGCTCAGTTTAGTTTCGAGATACAACGCCGAAACAGGCCCTTCGGCCCACCGAGTCCGCGCCGACCAGCGATCCCCCGCACACTAGCACTGTCTTACACACTCGGGACAGTTTATAGTTTTACCAAAGCCAATTAACCTACAAACCTGGACTTCTCTGGAGGAAACCAGAGCTCCCGGAGAAAACCCACGCAGGTCAGAGTGAGAACGTACATCCTCTGTACACTAGACAATAGACAATAGGTGCAGGAGTAGGCCATTCGGCTCTTCGAGCCAGCACCGCCATTCAATGAGATCATGGCTGATCATCCCCAATCCTGTTCCTGCCTTCACCAAATATCCCCTGATTCCGCTATCTTCAAGAGCCCTGTCTAGCTCTCTCCTGAAAGTATCCAGAGGACCGGCATCCACCGCCCACTAAGGCAGAGAATTCCACAGACTCACCACTCTCTGTGAGAAAAAGTGTTTCCTCGTCTCCGTTCTAAATGGCTTACCCCTTATTCCTAAACTGTGGCCCCTGGTGCTGGACTCCCCCAACATCGGGAACATGTCTCCCGCACCCGTGGTCAGGATGGAACCCGGGTCCTCTGCGCTGTGAGGCAGCAACTCTACCGCTGCGCCTCCGTGCCCCTCTAAACTGTCTTGCGCTGAACGTTATTCCCTTTATCATGTGCACTGTGGATGCCGCTGTGTGCCACTGAGCAACCTCCGCGCCAATGTGCCACTCCATGCTGGCCTTGGGTATACACCAGTAGCTGCAGCTCCTTCCGACACTCACGGCATTTCATATAACAACATTTAAAATACATTTAGACGGGTACATGGATACATGGATAGGACAATACATTTAGACGGGTACATGGATCGGCAACCTTGTTCTGCATAGGGGCCAGGACCCATGCCTGTGAGCGGATGGCGGGCCACATCTATCGCCATGGTTAATAAATGGAGGTAATAATAATACATACTAACTAAATTAGTAATCAGTAATAATACATACTAATAATATATAAATTAGTAATAATACATACTAATAATACCAGGGGTGGGGAACCTGAGGCCTTCAGGCCCCATGCGGCCTTCTAGGCCTTTAAGTGCCGCCTTTTGAATGAATCCACATTTTGTAGAACAAATCCTTTTATTAATAAGTTTTTGTTTGTCTATTATTAATTTTTAATTTTAATCTTAAAATGATCGTATTTAAAATACCAAGGAGTAAAAGAAGATTATTTCGAAATAATCCTCCCCGACTGACGTCCACAATTAAAACATTAATAAGTCCTGAGGGCTATTGTGTCTTAAAACGGCCACATACCATCTGTTGTGTTCACGATTTTGTTCTAATGCGACTCTAGACTCCAGAAAGCAGTCTCAACAAAGTGGTAGTTAACTTTAGAATTAACAATTTTTGTTTCATTTTCTTGAAGTTAGTACATAGTAGTTAGATTTTTACAAACTAATGTACTTTTTGACGTATATCTATTTGAAGTTTCTGGGAAGCGGCCTTATTAGATTACAGCTAACTTAATGCGGCCTTCCGACATGAAAAGGTTCCCCACCCCTGAATAATACATACCAACTAGTGTGACACTGGGCGTTGTTTTCTGCGTTAGTTTTCACGTGTTTTTCAGTTCGTTTTCTGCATTTCCCTGATCCCTCGCATGCCCTGGGACTGGCTGCAGCGAAAACAAATTGATAAAAAAACACCTGCGTCGGATGGTTTCGATGTTACGGGCCGGATCCGGTCCGTGGGCCATATGTTGCCGACCCCTGCCCTACACTTTACCTGACTTTGCATCTTGCCATCACATTTCCGTTCAGGTGTTAAGATCACTTACATTACAGCCCATTTTTACGCAAGGAGACTGCGGAGTAACTCAGCAGGTCAGGCAACATAGAAACAAAGAAACATAGCCAATAGGTGGAGGAGGCCATTCGGCCCTTCGATCCAGCACCGCATTCAATATGATCATGGCTGATCATCCAAAATCAGTACCCTGGTCCACCTTTCTCCCCATATCCCTTGATTCCGTTAGCCCTAAGAGCTAAATCCAACTCTCTCTTGAAAACATCCAGTGAATTGGCCTCCACTGCCTATTGTGGCAGAGAATTCCACAGATTCACAACTGTCTGTCTGAAAATGTTTTTCCTCATCTCAGTGCTAAATGGCCTACTCCTGTTTCTTAATGACATTTCCACAGAATGTGGATAGATGACGTTTTGGGCCGAGAACCTTCTTTAGACTGATGAAGAGATTGAAACAGATCAGCCTGAAGAAGGGTCCCGACCCGAAACGTCACCTATCCATGTTCTCCACAGATGCTGCCTGACCCGCTGAGTTACTCCAGCACTCTGTGAAACGTCACCTATCCATGTTCTCCACAGATGCTGCCTGACCCGCTGAGTTACTCCAGCACTCTGTGAAACGTCACCTATCCATGTTCTCCACAGATGCTGCCTGACCCGCTGAGTTACTCCAGCACTCTGTGAAACGTCACCTATCCATGTTCCCCACAGATGCTGCCTGACCCGCTGAGTTACTCCAGCACTCTGTGAAACGTCACCTATCCATGTTCTCCACAGATGCTGCCTGACCCGCTGAGTTGCTCCAACACTTTGTGCCCTTTTGTGTATTAACCAGCATCAGGAGGGAATAAATAAAGTTCCTCTTGGGATAAATAAAGTTCCATCGTATCGTATCGTATCTGCTGTTCCATGTTTCTGCATCGGCAGTTTAGTTTAGTTCAGAGTTATGATGTGGAAACAGGCCCTTCGGCCCACCAAGCTGGTGCCGACCAGCGAGCCTGGTACACCAGCACGATCCAACACACTACGGACAATTTACAGAAGCCAATTACCCTACACGTTCTCCAACTATGTCATTATTTGTTGGTAGATTCATTTTAATTTAGTTTCGTTTAGAGATACAGCGTGGAAACAGGCCCTTCAGCCCGCCATGCCCGCAGCGACACACACAAGGGACAATTCACAATCTTTACCGAGCCAATTAGCCTACAAACCTGTGCGTCTATTTCGAGTGTGGGGGGAAACCGGAGCGCCCGGAGAAAAACCCACGCAGGTCACGGGGAGAAGCTACAAGCTCCGTACAGACAGCGCCCGTAGTCAGGATACTTTCCTCTAGCGGGAGAGTCTCTGGCGCTGCAAGGCAGAAACTCTCCCCCCTGCCATTTCCATGTCCCGAGGGGACATTTCACATGGCCGATCGCCCAGCTCTTTATTTTTTTTTTGGTCTGCAACTCTTTGCGCATTCACCTCACCGAGGCTAAACCTCCGCCGCTTAGAGAGCGGACACCTGGCTCCGCTAAATGGGGAAGCATAAACCCCTTGTCTTCCCTTTCTGCTCACCCTCCCTTTTAATTATCGGCCAACCTCAGAGAGAGAGAGCACTTCACGTCAGCCGAACCTGCTATTAGACTGGAGGACAAAATTGCAAGTTGCACTCGCAGAAGCCTCAGATGTATTGTGATCAGACACGGGGGAAAATGACTAATACCAGTGCATGGTCACCTACTTCCCACCACGCCTTGCCTCGCATCGCTCTTACCTCTCTCTAACTGCAATAATGACTGTCCCGTTCACAGAGACAGCTGGAAATTGTTACACGATTGTAACTTTGGCTAATAACGAATGTCGGCAGTTTCACTACCGTTGAATGAGAGCTTTACGAGGGCAGTTAAAGGCTGCCAAGTGGCCACAAGACGATTGAACATATCATTTAGAAACCATTTACGGTGCAGACCAGCACTGCAGAAGCACTAACACTTAAACAGGCATGGGCAAATGTCAAGCAAATAGCGTCTGGTGCTTTGATCCTGTATGACATACCGAGTTTAGTTTAGTTTGGAGATGCGGCACGGAAACAGGCCGTTCGGCCCACCGGGTCCGCACCGACCAGCGATCCCCGCATATTAACACTATCCTACACACACACACTAGGGACAATTTACATTTATACCCAGCCAATTAACTGAAAAAGCTGTATGCCTTTGGAGTGTGGGAGGAAATTTCAAGTTGGGAAAAGGGGAAGTACAACGGGATCTGGGGGTCCTTGTTCATCAGTCTATGAAAGTAAGCACGCAGGTACAGCAGGCAGTGAAGAAAGCAAATGGCATGTTGGCCTTTATAACAAGAGGAATCGAAGATAGACAATATATATATATAGGAGCAAAGAGGTCCTTCTGCAGTTGTACAGAGCCCTAGTGAGACCACACCTGGAGTATTGTGTGCAGTTTTGGTCCCCTAATTTGAGGAAGGACATTCTCGCTATTGAGGGAGTGCAGCGTAGGTTTACAAGGTTAATTCCCGGGATGGCGGGACTGTCATATGCTGAGAGAATGGAGCAGCTGGGCTTGTACACTCTGGAGTTTAGAAGGATGAGAGGGGATCTCATTGAAACATATAAGTTTGTTAAGGGTTTGGACACGCTAGAGGCAGGAAACATGTTCCCGATGTTGGGGGAGTCCAGAACCAGGGGCCACAGTTTAAGAATAAGGAGTAAGGCATTTAGAACGGAGACGAGGAAACACTTTTTCTCACAGGAAGTGGTGAGTCTGTGGAATTCTCTGCCTCAGAGGGCGGTGGAGACAGGTTCTCTGGATGCTTTCAAGAGAGAGCTAGATAGGGCTCTTAAAGATAGCGGAGTCAGGGGATATGGGGAGAAGGCAGGAACGGGGTACTGATTGGGGATGATCAGTCATGATCACATTGAATGGCGGTGCTGGCTCGAAGGGCCGAATGGCCTACTCCTGCACCCATTGTCTATTGTCTACTGTCTATTGAAACCGAAGATCTCGGAGGAAAACCACGCAGTTCACGGGAAGAGCGTCCAAACTTCACGCAGACGGCACCCGTAGTCAGGATTGAACCCGGGTCTCCGGCGCTGCGAGGCAGAAACTCTACCGCTGCGCCTCCGTGCCAGCCAGCACTGGCCAGAGTTACTCCAGAACATTGCGTCCTTTCCATCTTAAGTCTACTGTTCAACGTTGGTGGTTTAGAAGCATGAAGCGAGGCCTCAGTGGAAATACTGAAAGGCCTGGATAGAGTGGGTGTGGAGAAAATGTTGCCACTGGTGGGAGAGTCTCGGAACAGAGGCCATAACCACAGAATAAAAGGACGTATCTTTAGAAAGGTGATGAGGAGGAATTTCTTTAATCAGAGGGCGGTGAATCTGTGGAATTCACTGCCATAGACGGCGGTGGAGGCCAAGACAGTGGATATTTTTAAGGCAGAGATAGATAGATTCTTGATTAGTGCGGGTGTCAGGGGTTGTGGGGAGAAGGCAGGAGAATGGGGTTAGAAGGGAGAGATGGATCAGCCATGATTGAATGGCGGAGTAGACTTGATGGGCCGAATGGCCTAATTCTGCTCCTATCGCATATGAACTTGCCATTTGTTCTAATGGTTTCCACATCCACAGTAGTTTTCATTTCGTGTAACCGGTGGCTGAAGAGAGATTTCCTGTTCTGTATCCACACCCTTGTCTAACCTCACGCTTTCACAATAGGAAAGTAATTTGAACGAAGTGAAACTCAGATTACATTCACTGGAAAAGTAGAACGTATCAACCAGAAGGGTTAGGGCGGTATGGTGGCGCAGCAGTAGGGTTGCTGCCTTAAGGGCTGGACAAGCTAGATGCAGGAAAGATGTTCCCAATGTTGGGCGAGTCCAGAACCAGGGGCCACAGTCTGAGAATAAAAGGGAAGCCATTTAAGACTGAGGTGAGAAAAAACGTTTTCACCCAGAGAGTTGTGAATTTGTGGAATTCCCTGCCACAGAGGGCAGTGGAGGCCAAGTCACTGGATGGATTTAAGAGAGAGTTGGATAGAGCTCTAGGGGCTAGTGGAGTCAAGGGATATGGGGAGAAGGCAGGCACGGGTTATTGATAGGGAACGATCAGCCGTGATCACAATGAATGGCGGTGCTGGCTCGAAGGGCCGAATGGCCTCCTCCTGCACCTATTTTCTCTGTTTCTAAGCAGTGATACTTAAGTAGGCATGCATAAATGTGAAACAAATAGGCAATTTTGATGGACAAAGTTAGTAATGGACAGGTGTACCAAGAGGAAAATTCCATGAAACCTCCAGTGGGTTGCAGTGGTTTGGGGAAACCAGACTGGCAGGCCACGATCCTGACTACAGGTGCTGTCTGTACGGAGTTTGTACGTTCTCCCCGTGACCGCGTGGGTTTTCTCCTGGTGCTCCGGTTCAAAAGTCTCAAGGTTTCAAAGGTCTTTTATCGTCACGTGTGATCATGGCCTAAACATGGCCAAAACATCCATCAGGCGAGAATGAAATGCTTGGAGAAGGAGAAAGGGGTGCAGCGGACAGGCCTTGAACCTGGTGAGACGCAGGAGGAGCCCGGCCGGGACTCACCCCACAGAGCCCAGTCCCTCCACCCACTAGAGTCTCCCTAACCCTGCAGAGTAGTTACTAAGATGGCTGATCCGTGGGCGGTTGCTGCTGGGACGCAAGTCGGGGCCTGATCAACCCCGGCTGGGTCGCCTGGGCGAGGGGGTCTGATGTTGTTCGACCCGAAACACCCGATGACCCCAGGTCACTCACTCACTCTCACGCGCTCTCACACACACTCTCACTCACTCACTCCCATGCGCTCACACACACTCTCACACACACACACACACACACACACATAAACGTAAAAATAAATAAGCAAAAAAACAAAACCATTGGTCCCAAGTCCATGTGGTTCTGAGCCTAGTTGGGAGGATGTCATGTTTAACAGCCTGAAGGCTGTAGGGAATAAGCCGCTCCTGATACTGGGCGTCACAGTTTTCAGGCTCCTGTACCTTCTTTGTGAGTTTTGGGGTTGTTTCACCGGCACCTGCAGTTCCTTGAGCCGTGTGCTGGTTGCAATCGGCCCCACCCTTGGAGCGGGCTGCGACACACTCCTCCGATGCTGGGAATATGTGCGCAGATTCCCCCAGCTCACAGCGAACACAAAATGCACGAGGGCACTGGCGGGCAGGAAGCGACTGCAAATACTGGGTTAAACCAAAGATAGACACAAGGTGCTGGAGCAACGCAGTGGGGACGGGCTGTGTCTCTGGAGAGAAGGAGTAGGTGACGTTTCACACGCTGGTGACTTAAAGCTCCCGGGCAAAAGAGCAAAACCACATCAGATGAGGCAGTCTGCGTGCACGCTTGCACCCGGCTGGCTGGCAGTGGCAATGAGTGTGGCTCGATCAGCTGTGCTTCCTCGCCACACAATTTGCATATTGGGTGATGGCATATCAGGCTTTCAAACAATTGAATTTAGTACCCAACCCCCCCCCCCCCCCCCCCCCCCCCCCCCCCCCCCCACCCCAGCGGTGAGCAGAGTCAGGGAACACGGCATGGTTTACAGCGGTGGTTTTATGTCAGGATGTAAGGGCCTGTCCCACCTGGGCGTCACTAGTGCGTCACGCAGGTGGCGCGCGGAGATTTTGTACATCCCAAAACCCTGGAGCGCCGCGCGCAACCGCTCGTCACTGCCTACGTCGCCATGCACCATGCGCGCGTAATGCGCACCACACGCGCATCGTGACACGTGTTCTTAAATTATATTATTATTAGTTCTTTTACAGTAATCTCGCAATGTAATGAAGGCAGTCTCAGTTCATTAAAATTATCTTTCCTCAGAAAGATAATGGACTTATAGAAACATAGAAACATAGAAAATAGGTGCAGGAGGAGGCCATTCGGCCCTTCGAGCCAGCACCGCCATTCATTGTGATCATGGCTGATTGTCCCCTATCAATAACCCGTGCCTGCCGTCTCCCCACATCCCTTGACTCCACTAGCCCCTAGAGCTCTATCTAACTCTCTCTTAAATCCATCCAGTGATTTGGCCTCCGCTGCCCTCTGTGGCAGGGAATTCCATAAATTACCAAATCTGGGTGAAAACGTTTTTTTCTCACCTCAGTCTTAAATGACCTCCCCTTTATTCTAAGACTGTGGCCCCTGGTTCTGGACTCGCCCAACATTGGGAACATTTTTCCTGCATCCAGCTTGTCCAGTCCTTTTATAATTTTACATGTTTCTATAAGATCCCCCCCCTCATCCTTCATGACGCGCACAAATGCCGCCCAAGTGGGACAGGCCCTATATTCAGCGGGACAGGCAGCATCTCTGGAGAAAAGGAAAGGGTTGAGACCCTTCTTCATACTTTCCCAAACAGTGGTTTATAGGTTAATTGACTTCTGCAGATTGTAAATTGTAAATTGTCCCGACTGGGTTGATCGCTGGTTACTGCGGACACGGTTCGTTTAAATTTTAGTTTTAGTTTAGAAATACAGCGCGGAAAAACAGGCTCTTTGTCCCACCGAGACCGCACCGACCAGCGAGGACCACATGAACACCATCCGACACCCACTGGAGTGTTTCCACTGTTGTGTCTCTAAACGAAACTAAACGAAACTAAAAACAAGGCTTACAGTGCTATTTATCATGCCCCGATTTCATAGGTCACTAAACTTGCAGGATTGATTCAATCTGTAGGAAGGAGCCGCAGATAATGGTGTAAACTGAAGATAGACACAGATGCTGCAGTAACTCAGCGGGACAGGCAGCAGGTTGCTAAAGAAGGAACTGCAGACGCTGGAGAATCGAGGGATGCACAAAAGGCTGGAGAAACTCAGCGGGTGCAGCAGCATCTAAGGAGCGAAGGAGATGGGCGGCGTTTCGGGTTCGAGACCCTTCTTCAGATCCGCATCTCTGGAGAGAAGGAAGAGACGACTACAGAGATGCTGCCCGTCCCCCACAGGTTGCTCCAGCCTATTCGGCCTATCTGCGGCAGGATTCAATGCTGCATCGTAGCTATTGTCTGCAAGGTGCAGATGGCATTCGGGCGACTGTCAGATAACATGAGCCGCCCACAAAGGTTTGAAGAAATGCCATCTCCAAAAAGCGAGTCTCGCCACCCACATCCTCTATAATTATCACCAAAATCCCCCATCGCCACACGTCCTGTGGATTACTATCGACCAGAAACTTAACTGGACCCGCCGTGTGAATCGGGTGGTACGGTGGTGCAGCGGCAGAGTTGCTGCGTATCAGGAGGGATCGGATATAGGAGCAAAGAGGTCCTTCTGCAGTTGTACAGAGCCCTAGTGAGACCACACCTGGAGTATTGTGTGCAGTTTTGGTCCCTAATTTGAGGAAGGACATTCTTGCTATTGAGGGAGTGCAGCGTAGGTTCACCAGGTTAATTCCCGGGATGGCGGGACTGTCATATGCTGAGAGAATGGAGCGGCTGGGCTTGTACACTCTGGAGTTTAGAAGGATGAGAGGGGAACTTATTGAAACATATAAGATTATTAAGGATTTGGACTGTTTGTTTAACTGATTATTAAGAGTTTGGCCCTCTCGCCGGGATGATCAGAACACGCTTGGAATTCCCGAATCGGCCGCACCTTGCCGGAGACCGCGGCTTCACAATGTTAAAGACCACGGGCCAGCAGTCAGAGCACCTCTACCGGCGATCCCGGGGGCAAGGGATCCCCGGCAAGGGATGGTAAGTCCGCGCCGCACCCAGCGGCTAGAAGCTCCGAAGATCGCTGCAGTCAGCAGGCTCCCCGCGGGTCGGAGCTCCAACACTGGCGGCCCTCGGCAAAGGATCTCACGCTCCGCGCTGGGCCTGCCGCTGAAGCTCTGGGCCGGTCTCCGGTCTGGAGAGGCCGCACCAAACCAGTTGTTAGGCCGCGAGCGGGGCGAAGACGCGACGAGGAGAAAAGTCGCATCTCTGTCGATGTAAGTGACTGGAAACGGTTTCCCCCTATCCCCCCTCCCCCCCACATAAAACATATCGAGAAACATTAAATCATACATTTGGAAGCACTAAAAATAACAAAAAAAGTCGAAAGGACAGACGGGCTGCTGGCGAGGCCACCCGATTAGGTTGGACATTGCTTTCAGCGAGTGTCTTGTACTGAACAGTACATAGAAATGAATTTCACTGTACCTCAGTACATGTGACTAATAAACTACCATACCGTACAGCTTGCTTTGTGGCCTTGGTTTTGTCATCACAATAGACAATAGGTGCAGGAGTAGGCCATTTGGCCCTTCGAGCCAGCACCGCCATTCAATGTGATCGTGGCTGATCATCCCCAATCAGTGCCCCGTTCCTGCCTTCTCCCCCATATCCCCTGACTCCGCTATTTTTAAGAGCTCTGTCTAGTTGTCTCTTGAAGGCATCCAGAGAACCGGCATCCACCGCCCTCTGAGGTTGGCCGAACTCACCCGCGTGTGTCCATCGCTGCAGGCGATTCCCGCACCTGTTTTCAGCTTCTTCTTCTTGCGTGTGGCGTGCGCAGCCTAAAGTTGTCGGACAACTTGTTCTATTTGATCTTATTTGATTGTGCGCGCCGGCTTGATTGCATTCGTCGAAACAGGGCGGACCACGTGAAGGTTGCGATCTTCCCACCCCACCTGTTTTCGGCTGACTGAAGTTAGTCACAACTGGTGCCTCAGCGACTGTGAAGGAACTCTAAAAAATCACCCTCGACTTTATTATGCACTGACTAATTACATTCCATAAATGATGTTCCCCAGGTTCTGTGGAAGCTGGAGGTGATTAATTAATTATTCACGATGAAACTGTACGGACTGGAAAGGCTTGGAAGTTTCTCGTGTCAATGGATTCTGTAACGAGTTGATTTCATTAGAGAATGACACTGGGAACATCGCGACACAGCGTTTGATGTGTAAATAGTGGTTGGCCAAACATGTGTCTACAAGTCTATTGCCTTGGCTCCCCTTGTCAACAGAGTCACTGAAATGTAAATGGAAAACTGACAGGAAAAGCTGGAGTAACTCAGGCAGCGTCTCTGGAGAGAAGGGATGGGTGACGTTTCGGGTCGAGACCCTTCTTGGGACCGGGAGTCAGGGGAGGGGGAAACGAGAGATACAGACGGTGATATAGAGAGATATAGAAAAGATATGCAAAAAAAGTATCGATGACCAAGGCAACAGGCCATGGATCCTCGAAAATACATCAAGCACGATAGAGTTTTCAGGTGAGAGGGGCAAAGATCAAAAGGAGGTTTCGTTCAGTTTAGGTTATTGCCACGTGTACCGAGGTACAGTGAAAAGCTTTTGTTGCGTGCTATCCAGTCAGCGGAAAGACAATACATGATTACAATCGAGCTGTCCGCAGTGTACAGATACATGATAAGGGAATAACGTTTAGTGAAAGGTCAAGCCAGTAAAGTCCGATCAACGATTGATCGAGTTCAGCGATACTGCACGGAAACAGGCCCTTCGGCCCACCGAGACCGCGCCAACCAGTGACCACCTCGTACACTAGCACTATCCCACACACGAGGGACTATTTACCATTTACAGAAACCAATTGACCTACAAACCTGACCGTCTTTGGAGTGTGGGAGGAAACCGGAGCACCCGGAGAAAAACCCACTTGGTCACGTCCAAACTCCATACAGACAGTACACTAAAAATTATCTTACACTCAAGGGACAATTTTACATTCATACAGAAACCAATTGACCTACAAACCTGACCGTCTTTGGAGTGTGGGAGGAAACCGGAGCACCTGGAGAAAACCCACTTGGTCACGGGAAGAACGTACAAGCTCCATGCAGACAGCACCGGTAGTCAGGATCGAACCCGGGTCCCTGGTGCTGTGAGGCAGCAACTCTAGTGTTAGTGCGCAGAATGGTAAATGACCGGAACGTGCGGCCAGGGGTGATGACGGAGCCAGACACTATGGTGATGTTTAAGAGCTTTTTTTTTTTGGTTAAATATTTTTATTAGACGTAAGTACATATTAATAAAATATACTTCTCACATACATTCGTAATATTATTAATATTAACAATTATGTCATGTATTTCTATACATTTTTTTTTTGCAGATAAGAAAAGATAGAGAAAAATAAAGTAAAAATAGAAAATCAAAAATAAAGAAATGAGTGGAGTATTAAAAAATTTATCCATCATTGGAGATATAACCATGATTTGTTATACGTGATTCTTCATCTATTCCATTATTCAGGCTTCAGTCAGGCACTCGCACCGAGCCATTTTGACCCTTTAGATATTCAATAAATGGAGACCATATTCCTCTGGAAAGATCCAACTTGTCCAGTAGGACAAGCCTTAATCTTTCCAGATGAAGTGTCTCCGACATTCCTGTAATCCACATTTTGATTGTGGGGGACGTAGGACCTTTCCAGAATTTCAATGTTAATTTTTTCCCAATTATTAAACTGTAATCAATAAAGATTCTTAGATTTGTTGTTATTAATTGATCTGTTTCTAATATTCCCAGGATTATTAACTTTGAGTCAGGGATCAGATTCATATTAACAACATTCGAAATTATCTTAAATATTTCTCTCCAAAATTTAGTAATTTTTACACAATTTGTAAATGAGTGCGTTAAGTTAGCTTCTAAGTGCTAACATTTATCACATATGGCAGATACATTTGAAAAAATACTATGTAGTTTGGATTTTGAATAATGTAGTCTATGTAATATTTTAAATTGTATAAGAGAGTGTCTAGCATTTAACGAGCAATGGTGTATGTGTTGTAAACTTTCATCCCATACTTCAGGTCTAATGATTTGACCTAATTCGTTTTCCCATGATTGCCTATATATTTCTGTCATTGGGACATCGTTTTCCAATAAATGTTATAAATATATGATATCAATTTTTCTGTGTTCGGGTGTTTATTTAGACATTCATCTAACATTTCTGTCTTTCTATTTCTAATTTCCTGTGTGTTTGCTTTTGCATAGTCTCTGATTTGTAAATATCTAAAGTAATCATTTGAATGTAATCCATAAATTTGTTGTAATTCTTGAAATGAAAGGAAAGACTTTTCCCTGTAGAGATCGCCCATCTTATTAATTCCATAGTTTTTCCATTGTAAAAAAACCTTTGTCCATCATTGAGGGTTTAAATGTAACGTTATTGACAATGGTAAGGGCTAGTGGTATACATTCCGATTTTAATGTTTTCTTTATTTGTTTCCAGATACGTATTCCACTTTCTATTATAGGGTTTTCACAATAGGTTTTCTTACCTAGTTTAGTATTGGCGAATAAAATCGAACTAATTTCAAAAAGGCGAACAATCTCTTTTTCCATTTTTTAACCAGATTGGTTGTTTATCTGTCTCTACTAACCAAAAATTAATATTTTTAATATTAACTGCCCAGTAATAAAACATAAAGTTTGGCAGTGCTAGACCGCCATTTATTTTTGATTTACATAAATGTTTTTTATTTATTCTATGGCTCTTATAATCCCAGATAAAGTTGGTAACTATAGAATCCACCTTCTTAAAGAAATTTTGAGGAAGATATATCAGAATCAATTGGAAAAGATATAGTAATTGCGGGAGAAAAATCATTTTTATTGCATTAATTTTACCTAGCATTGAGATAGGTAATGTTTTCCACTATAAAATGTTCTTATTTAATTTATTCAATAATAGTGGAAAATTGGATTTAAATAAAGAATCAAATCTTTTTGTTACAAAAATTCCAAGATATTTAATTTTTTTGTTTGCTATCTTAAAATGAAATTGTTGTAATATGTAAGTTATTTACCATTATTGGCATGAGTTCACTTTTATTCCAATTAATACTATATCCTGAAAATAATCCAAATTCAGTTATTAATTTTAGTAAATTTGGGATACTAATTTCCGGCTTTGTAATATAAAGTAATACATCATCCGCATATAAGGAGATTTTATTTTCAGTATCTCTGGTGTCATACCCATATATTTCAGGATGTAATCTCACACGTTGAGCTAATGGTTCTATTGCAAGTGCAAACAGTAGCGGGGATAAAGGACAACCTTGTCTGCAGCCTCGAGATAAATTAAATTTAGTTGATAGCATTTGATTTGTTATTATTCTGGCTGGTGGATTAGTGTATAATAATTTAACCCAAGTAATAAACTTCTCTCCCAACTTAAAAGTTTCCATAACCGAAAACAAGTAAGACCATTCCACCTGGTCAAAGGCTTTCTCCGCATCTAACGAAATAATTACTAGGTCTTTATTAATACCTCTTTTTGAATATATAATATTTTATAATCGTCTCAGATTATATGAGGAATATCGTTTTGGTATAAATCCTGTTTCATCGGGGTGAATTAATTTATTAATAACTACTTAATCTTTGTGCTAATATTTTGGTTAGTATCTTTTGATCAGTATTTAAAAGAGCTATAGCTCTATATGATCCTGGGTCATCCAGATCTTTATCTATTTTAGGTATAAGTGTTATAATAGATTCATTTAATGTTTCTGGTAGTTTCTGGTGAGTATAAATGTATTCATAGAGTATCTTCAGACGTGGTGCAATCAGATCATAAAATGTTTTATAAAATTCCAAGCCAATACCATCTGGTCCCTGTGTTTTAGCATTTTTTAATGATCTGATAGATTCTTCGATTTCTTTTACTGAAATGTCATCATTTAGTGATTCTCTATTTTGAGAATCCAACCTATTCAGATTACATTTTTTTAAAATGCTTCTATTCCTATCCTGTTTTCTGTCATTTTAACTGAATATAAATTTTTATAATATTGCAAAAATCTCTCATTAATATCTTTAGGTTGTACTAATGGTTCGCCATTATAAGATTTAATCCTATGAATTATTTATTCTCCCTACATCTTTCTTAATTGACGAGCCAATAATTTTTGAGGTTTATCTCCAAATTCAAATTGTAATTGTTTAGTGTATTGGTAGAGTTTTACATTTTAATCTGAGTATATTTTATTTAATTTATATTTCAGTGCAGTGATTTTATTATGTGTTGTTATGGATGGATTAGCAGCGTTCTCTGTGTCTAATTGTTTAATCTCCTTTTCCAATTCCTGTTGTTCCCTCCGATTCTTTTTATTATAAAATGCTTGAGAAGAAATCATAATTCCACGGGCATATGCTTTAAAAGTTTTCCATAAAAGGGAAGAGGATATTTCCGGTTTATCATTTATTTCAAAGAAAATCTTGATCTGTTCTATAATATATTCCTGAGTTGCTTTGTTTTTTAAAATTTGTGGATTAAATCTCCATTGTCCCCGTTTTTTTTTTTCCGTTTTACCATTTATTTGAATCTTAAAAGTTAAAGGTGCATGATCTGAGATTGTAATATTATGGTATTTTGAATTATAAGTAAGTGAGATAAGTTTAGCGTCAACCAAAAAATAATCTATTCTTGAATAGGTTTTATGTACAGGTGAGTAAAATGAATATTCTCGTCCAGTTGGATTTTCTACTCTCCAAACATCTTTAATATTACTAGTATCCATATATGCATTTAATAAGTCACTGGAAGGGGATTTGGTTTTCCTTTATCTTGTGGATCTGTCTAAATAGGAATCTAATGTACAATTTAAATCTCCTCCAATTATTAAGTTATGTTGTGCTATTTCCGGGATATTATTAAATATTTTCTTAAAAAACAGTGGACTATCAAAGTTTGGTCCATATACATTAACAGAAATCATTTTTTGTGCATTTAATTCTCCTATTACAATAATGTATCTGCCATCATTATCAGTTATAGTTGATGTATGTTTGAATAAAGTGCCTTTACGAGCTTTTAGGTCGGACTTCACTGGACTCTACCTGGCGCCCCACCCAAGGCTTCCATGAGACGCCAGAGGTTTTGGTCACTCGCCTGGAAAGCCTCGACCGAAGTGTGAGCCGCATCTACTGACCAAAGATCCCACACACACACACACACACGCACGCACGCACGCACGCACGCACGCACGCACGCACGCACGCACACACACACACACACACACACACACACACACACACACACATCGCGAAGGTGGGGGCCAGGGACAGCGGAGGAGCGCTGTCTGCGCGATGAAGAGGAAGGTAAACGGCTGCCACAGAGCACGGTAAGTCCTTTAGAGAGCGCGGGAGGGAGGAAGGGAGAGAAGAGGAGACAAGGACAGAGAAGGGGTAGAGAAGGGGAGGGAGAAGGGGGGAGAAGGGGAGAGAGGGAGGGGGGGAGAAGGAGTGGAGACAGTTTGAAGAATTTAATAAAGTTAGCGGGCATTTTACCTTCCGGCGGATCTTCTAGGTCCTGAAAACCAAAGATCCTATAGGATCTTTGCTGAAAACTCCAATGAGCCAATCAAAATGGCTGGTCAGCAAAGGAGATGGCCTTCGACTGCCTGTCAGTAAATAGCAACCCCACGCCACTGGCTTTGACCAAACGGCAACTTATTTTTAGTCGAGGCCGGTTTTGATTTTGTTGAAATAATCGCAGGAACATAGAAAAAGCCTCAACTCCACGGAAACTACTTTCGACCATTAGGGAGAGTGACCAAAACCTCCGGGAACCCCACGGAAACCTTGGGTGGTGCGCAAGGTCACCAGAGGTTTCCTAAGTGGGACAGGGGCATTAGTGTGCAGGTATCGCTGGTTGGTGCCGGCTGGTGCGGTGGGCGGAAGGGTCTGTTTCCACGCTGCATCTCTAAACTAAATGAAACATCCTTTGAACTTTGCCTAACTCACCTTGAAGCTGTGCCCTCTAACCTTTGACACTAACCTCCCGAAAGTTAGTTAGTTTCAAAATCCCAATGTTGACATTGTATTTTGTTCTGTACAAACTTGGATGAGTGTTTCCTGGATTGTGACACGGTCAAACTATGCTTCAAATATGAATGGAATTCTGTCGGAGATTGCAGCAATTGGGATATAACTCTGGTGCAATTGCAAATTGTGTATTAGGGGCTGATTCATTACCAATTCCATAGCACTGAGCTCATGAACTTCACCATGATCATTCCGTTTATCCCAATCCTAACTATTTATTTAATCATTTTTGTTTAAGAAGGAACTGCAGATGCCGGAAAATCAAAGGTAGACAAAAATGCAGGAGAAACTCAGCGGGTGAGGCAGCATCTATGGAGCGAAGGAAATAGGCAACTATTTGGCTATTTAACAGGTTTAACAAACTGGTTACTTACAAAATTCTTAAGGGGTTGGACAGGCTAGATGCAGGAAGATTGTTCCCGATGTTGGGGAAGTCCAGGACAAGGGGTCACAGTTTAAGGATAAGGGGGAAGTCTTTTAGGACCGAGATGAGAAAATCGTTTTTCACACAGAGAGTGGTGAATCTGTGGAATTCTCTGCCACAGAAGGTAGTTGAGGCCAGTTCGTTGGCCATATTTAAGAGGGAGTTGGATGTGGCCCTCGTGGCTGAAGGGATCAGGGGGTATGGAGAGAAGGCAGGTACAGGATACTGAGTTGGATGATCAGCCATGACCATATTGAATGGCGGTGCAGGCTCGAAGGGCCGAATGGCCTGCTCCTGCACCTAATTTTTATGTTTCTATGTTTCTATGTTTCAGTCTGAAGGAGGGTTTCAGCCCAAAACGTTGCCTATTTCCTCCCTTCCATAGCTGCTGCCTCACCCGCTGAGTTTCTCCAGCATTTTTGTCAATTTGTTTAATCATCCCTGGATTTATTCGTTGTGGCGAGACTAAGCAGTAATTTAGAGATACAGCGTAGATCCAGGCCTTTCAGCCCACTGGGTCCGCGCCGGCCAGCACTAGTTCTATGCTACACACCAGGGGCAATTTACAGAGGCCAGCTGCAAACCTGCACGTCTTTGGACCGTGGGAGGAAACCGGAGCACCTGGAGAAAAAACCCACGCAGGTCACGGGGAGGACGTGCAAACTCCGTACAGACAGCGCCCATAGTCACGATTGAACCCGGGTCTCTCTGGCGCTGTAACGGGCCTGTCCCACTCGGCGACTGCCGGCGTCATATCTGTGTCGCCCAAAGATTTTGAATTGTTTCCAAAATCCAGCAGCGACAAAAGAAACTGTCGCGACACTTGAAAAAAACACCGCGCGGCAATACGTCTTCACGCCGCGTCGCGCCGTGAATTTTTCGGTGACCTGATACGCCGGCAGCCGGCGAAAGAAAATCGCCAAGTGGGACAGGCCCTTGAGGCAGCAACCCTACCGCAGCGCCATCGCCCCGCCCTGATTGTAATTGGTGTGAAGTGTTGTTCTGCAAGTTCAATTGGGCCCTGTGCCAGACCTCAACGCTCGTTGGATGGCAACTGTCGTCATGCTACCTGTAAGAGTCAATTCAGTTTCAGGAATAAATGAGGAGTGCTCTGATGTGGAGTAGCTACCACGAAAACAGGAAATGATTTTTCCCCTTCCAAACATGGGTGTATCTGAGCTCACTATCGTGTGTTGTGGGCTACCAGAGCGTAGGGCATGAAAGACTACATCAGAATACCATCAAGCAATTCACAGCTAACACAGTTGTCCAATCGCGATCTGATCACAGTTGCTATAGAGTCATCGTGTCTGACCGTGTGGAAACAGGCCTCATAACCCAACTTGCCCACACCGGCCAATATGTCCCAACTACGCTAGTCTCACCTGCCAGCCTTCAGTTCAGTTTCAGTTTAGTTTATTGTCACATCTACAGTGAAAAGTTTTTGTTGCGTGCTAACCAGTCAGCGGAAAGACAATACATGATTGCAATCGGGCCGTTCACAGTGTACAGATACTGGATAAGGGAATAAGGTTTAGTGCAAGGTAAAGCCAGCAAAATTTGATCAAAGATAGTCCGAGGGTCACCAACGAGGTAGATAGTAGTTCAGGACCACTCTCTGGTTGTGGTGGGATGACCCAGTTGCCTGATAACAGCTGGGAAGAAACTGTCTGTGAATCTGGACGCGTGCGTTTTCACACTTCTGTACCTCTTGCCTGATAGTCAACATTTTTCACAGAGAGTGGTGAGTCTGTGGAATTATCTGCCACAGAAGGTAGTTGAGGCCAGTTCATTGACTATATTTAAGAGGGAGTTGGATGTGGCCCTTGTGGCTAAAGGGATCAGGGGGTATGGAGAGAAGGCAGGTACAGGATACTGAGTTGGATGATCAGCCATGATCATATTGAATGACGGTGCAGGCTCGAAGGGCCGAATGGCCTACTCCTGCACCTATTTTCTATGTTTCTATAGCCGAGGGGAGTAGAGAGAGTGAGCAGTGAGGGAGTACACAGTGAACAGTCGGGCTCTGGGGAGTGTTGTAGAGCAGAGGAATCTAGGAATGTGGTTGCATGGATCCTTGAAGGTGGTCGCAGGTAGATAGAGTGGTCAAAAAGGCTCTTGGCACATGGGCCTTCATCAGTCAGAGTATTGAGTATAGATGGGGGCACACAAAATGCTGGAGAAACTCAGCGGGTGCAGCAGCATCTATGGAGCGAAAGAGATGGGTAGCGTTTCGGGGCGAAACCCTTCTGATGTCGGGAGGTCATGTTGGAATTGTATAAGACGTTGGTGAGACCGCATTTAGAGTCGTATGTTCAGATCTGGGCACCGTGTTATAGGAAAGGGTTGTTGTCAAGCTGGAAAGGGTACAGAGTAGATTTACGTGGATGTTGCCAGGACGAGAGGGCGTGAGCTATAGGGGGAGGTTCGGAAGGCTAGGATTCTTTTCCTTGGAGCGCAGGCGGACGAGGGCTGATATTATAGAGGTGTAAAAGATCATGTGAGGAATAGATGCTGGAAGGCAGTAGCTCTACTGCTACACCAGTGAGCAGTTTGGGGGAGTGGCGGCGCTTCTGGGAGTGGCGGCGTTGCCCTGGCAGCAGCGGCTCGCCTGCAGTCCATCTGTTTTTCTTTTATTTGTTGTTTTCTTGTCTAGTTTTTAGCGTTAGTTTGAGTTATTATGTAGTGTATGTGTGTGGGAGGGGTGGGAGAAACGTTCTTCGTCTCTTCCTTTTGGGGGGACGCGACTTTTCTTGTCGTATCCCCCGTCTCCGTCTCCGTCTGCGCTGAGGCCTATCGCGGAGCTGGCGGCCTCCAACTTTAACTGCGACCGACCCGAGGCTCCGGAGGCAGAGCCGGCCAGGACTTACCAGCGCGGGGCTGGCCGACTTCGGGGCTGCGGCGGGTTCAGGCGTTCCGGCGGCGTGACTCGGAGCTGTGGCGGCTTTCCGGTGGCGGTGGCGGCGGCGGCAGCGACTTCGGAGGTCCGGCCGCGGGCCCAGTGGACGACATCGTCGGGAGCTCGCAGGTCACAGGTTGGTGACCTGTTTTACCGGAGCTCCCGCGGCAACAGCTGCGTCCGCTGGACTGGAGGGCGGCAGCTTCGACCGCCTCGGGCCGCGGAGTTGAACCGTCCCGCTCGTGGAGCGCGCTTCACCCGCGGGACTTATTTACATCACCCGGTGCGGTCACAACATCGGAGGCCCGGGTCGCCCCAGCGCAGAGGAAGAGGAAGAGGAAGAAGGGAAGAGATAAAGACAAGATTTTTGCCTTCCACCACAGTGAGGAGAGGTCTGGTGAACTCACTGTGGTGGATGTTAAATATGTGTTTATTGTGTGTTTTGTTATTTATGACTGCAGGCAACGACATTTCGTTCAGACCGCAAGGTCTGCATGACAATAAAGTTTTCCAAGTTCCAAGATTCGGGCCCATACCTGAGGAAGGATCTGTTGTCAATGGAGTAGCTTTGGGCCTGTCCCACTTGGACAGGTTTTCTGGCGGCTGTAACTGAAAAACCGGCGACTGGAACAGCGGCTGTCAGAGTGGAGCACACATACACACGCGCGCACGCACGCACGCACATGCACACACACCACACACAAACATATAAAAACACACACACACACACACACACAAAAACACATAAAAACACACACACACACACAGACACACAGACACGCACACACACAACACACACACACACACACACAGACACGCACACACACACACGCACACGCACACATAAAAACACACACACGCGCGCACGCGCACACACACACACACGCACGCGCACACACACATGCACACGCACGCACACACGCACACACACACACACACACACACACACACACACACCCCTTCGCCAGCCCGTATTGCAGGCGGGGAACAGGGCAAGCGGAGTGAGAGTAAAATTCAGTCTGAGTAAAATTCACACGGTGCAAAGCCAAGGTGATACAGACACACACCGCGATGAACAGGAAGGTTGGCGCTGTAATTAAAACGGTGAAAGCACAGTGTACGGGGAAGGTCACGTAAGTCCTTTAAAAGAGGGGCGGGGGAGAATGAGGGGAGAAGGAGTGGAGACAACCTTTAAGAAGCCAGAGATACACGGCTGTGAAGCTCATCGGACACTTAACATTACCGGTCGGTTATCCTTGGTTCAGAAAACTGCTGCTTATGTTTTTTTCCCCAATGAGCCAAAGAAATTCACCGGTCAGCACCGGCTACAACCTACGAGGACCTCCTGGCAACCCACTAGGACCTCCTGGCCACCCACCTACGCACGAGAATTCTCGCTACTCTCCATGGCGGCTAATTTTTCAACATGTTGAAAAATTCGCGGCGACCTGAATGAAGCCGCGACTAGTTCCCAGAATGCGGGAACTCCTCACGACCATGAAGGCGACTCCCCGGCAACCGCCCGCGAACATGTGGCGACAGATGTGGCGGCCGGCAGAGTCTCCTGCAGTCGCCTGAAAAGCCGCCTAAGTGGGACAGCCCCATTATGAGAATGATCCCAGGCATGAGTGGGTTAACATATGATGAGCGTTTGTCGGCACTGGGCCTGTACTCGCTGGAGTTTAGAAGGATGAGGGGGAGGACCTCCCCTGACATTGAAAGTTACCGAATAGTGAAAGGCCCGGATAGAGTGGATGTGGAGAGGATGTTTGCACTGGTCGGAGAGTCTAGGACTCTCCGACCAGTCACAACGGCTGGGAAGGCGGATGAAGGCTGCAGCAGGAAAGGGTCCCCAAGGTTGGGGGAGTGGGCAGATGCATGGCAGATGAAGTTTAATGCGGATAAATGTGAGGTTATCCACTTTGGTATCAAAAACATGAAGGCAGATTACTATCTAACTGGCGTCAAGTTGGGAAAAGGGGAAGTACAACAGGATCTGGGGGGGGTCCTTGTTTATCAGTCTATAAAAGTAAGCATGCAGGTACAGCAGGCAGTGAAGAAAGCGCATGGCATGTTGGCCTTCATAACAAGAGGAGTCGAGTATAGGAGCAAAGAGGTCCTTCTACAGTTGTACAGGGCCCTAGTGAGACCACACCTGGAGTATTGTGTGCAATTTTGGTCCCCTAATTTGAGGAAGGACATTCTTGCTATTGAGGGAGTGCAGCGTAGGTTTACAAGGTTAATTCCCGGGATGGTGGGACTGTCATATGCTGAGAGAATGGAGCGGCTGGGCTTGTATACTCTGGAGTTTAGAAGGATGAGAGGGGATCTCATTGAAACATATAAGATTATTAAGGGTTTGGATACGCTAGAGGCAGGAAACATGTTCCCGATGTTGGGGGAGTCGAGAACCAGGGGCCACAGTTTAAGAATAAGGGGTAAGTCATTTAGAACGGAGACAAGGAAACACTTTTTCTCAAAGAGAGTTGTGAATCTGTGGAATTCTCTGCCTCAGTGGGCGGTGGAGGCCGGTTCTCTGGATTCTTTCAGGGGAGACCTAGATAGGGCTCTTAAAGATAGCGGAGTCAGGGGATATGGGGAGAAGACAGGAACGGGGTACTGATTGGGGATGATCAGCCATGATTCAGATTCAGATTCAGATTCCTTTATTGTCATTCAGACCTTTCGGTCTGAACGAAATTTGTTACCTTGCAGTCATAACATGTAATAAATTAAAACAAAACACACAATAAACACATATTTAACATCCACCACAGTGAGTTCACCAGGCACCTCCTCACTGTGGTGGAAGGCAAAAGTCTTAAAGTCTTTGTCATTTTCCCCTACTTGTTCCCCCTCTGTACTGAGGCAATCCAGGCCTTCGATGTCATCGTCCACCAGGCCCGCGGCCGAGCCTCCGAAGCCAGGCCGCCACCGCCGCCGCCGCCGGAACGCCGGAACACCACCACAGCCCCCAGCCAGGATCGACCACGGGAACGCTGGAGCCGCCGGAGCTCTGAAGCCGGGCCGCCGCTGGAGCACCTGCTGGAGAGCCGCTGGAGCGCCGAAGCCCCGAAGCCGGGCCGCTGCTGGAGCACCGCTGGAGAGCCGCCGGAGCGCCGAAGCCGGGCCGCCGCTGGAGCACCGCTGGAGAGCCGCTGGAGAGCCGCCGGAGCGCCGAAGCCGGGCCGCCGCTGGAGCACCGCTGGAGAGCCGCTGGAGAGCCGCCGGAGCCGCCGGAGCGCCGAAGCCAGGCCGCCGCTGGAGCACCCGCTGGAGAGCCAACTGGAGAGCCGCCGGAGCGCCAATGCCGGGCCGCTGCTGGAGCACCGCTGGAGAGCCGCCGGAGCGCCAATGCCGGGCCGCTGCTGGAGCACCGCTGGAGCAACTGCTGGAGCGCCGAAGCCCCGAAGCCGGGCCGCCGCCGCCGCTGGAACACTGGAGCTCTGAACGCTCGCCACAGCTCCGAGGCCACCAGCTCCGCCATTAGGCCTCAGCACAGACGGAGACGGTGACGGGGGACACGACAAGAAAAGGTCGCATCCCCCCGAAGGGAGAGACTAAAACCTTGTTTCTCCCACCCTCCCCCCCCCCCCCCCCCCCCCCCCCCCCCCCCCCCCACACAAACACAGCCTAATAAACCAAAATTCTAACTAAAAACAGACACAAAAGCACAAAAGGAGCGCATTGAATTCTGGGAGTGGCGGGCGTTGCCCTGGCAGCAGCGGCTCGCCTGCAGTCCGTCTGCTTTTCTTTTTATTTGTTGTTTTCTTGTCTTGTTTTTAGCGTTAGTTTGAGTTATTACGCAGTGTATGTGTGTGGGAGGGGTGGGAGAAACGTTCTTCGTCTCTTCCTTTTGGGGGGGACGCGACTTTTCTTGTCGTATCCCCCGTCTCCGTCTCCGTCTGCGCTGAGGCCTATCGCGGAGCTGGCGGCCTCCAACTTTAACTGCGACCAATCTCGAGGCTCCGGAGGTAGAGCTAGCCAGGGACTTACCAGCGCGGGGCTGGCCGACTTCGGGGCTGCGGCGGGTTCCGGCGTTCCGGCGGCCCGACTCGGAGCTGTGGCGGCTTTCCGGTGGTGGTGGTGGCGGCGGCGGCAGCGACTTCGGAGGCCCGGCTGCGGGCCCAGTGGACGACATCGTCGGGAGCTCGCAGGTCACAGGTTGGTGACCTGTTTTTCCGGAGCTCCCGCGGCAACAGCTGCGTCCGCTGGACTGGAGGGCGGCAGCTTCGGCAGCTTCGACCGCCCCGGGCCGCGGAGTTGAACCGGCCCATTCACGGAGCGCGGTTCACCCGCGGGACTTATTTACATCACCCGGTGCGGTCACAACATCGGAGGCCCGGGTCGCCTCAGCGCAGAGGAAGAGGAAGAGGAAGAAGGGAAGAGACAAAGACAAGATGTTTGCCTTCCACCACAGTGAGGAGGTGTCTGGTGAACTCACTGTGGTGGATGTTAAATATGTGTTTATTGTGTGTTTTGTTATTTACTATATGTATGACTGCAGGCAACGAAATGTCATTCAGACCGCAAGGTGTGAATGACAATAAAGTTTTCCAAGTTCCAAGAATGGCGGTGCTGGCTCGAAGGGCCGAATGGCCTACTCCTGCACCTATAGTCTATTGTCTATCACTCACCCATGTCACCCTGCATTCTCATAGCATGCTCCTCACACTGTATCATCCGCAAATGTGCTAATGTCACTGGTAATCCCTTCATCTAAATCATTACTGGAGTTATATCCCCACTTGTTTAGAGACACCTTGGCTCTGCCAACGCCAGTTCTCAATCGATTTAAGCATTTCCATCTGGGCCCAACCTGCGTCCACACCAGGGAGGACTTGGTCGCTAGCTTGGCGTTAGTCCCACGGTGGTTTAGGGAGGCGGAGTGCACATTCTATCACCCCACGTGGGAGACTCGTGCTTCACTTGCTGTAATGCCAGCCTCAAGAGGAGTCACACAGTTGAGAAAACCTTTCCTCGACCCCGGGCGGCTGGGAAATGGTGTCTGGCCAGACATTGGATGTGGTTCGTCTGTTGCCTGCCGCTGGCAATCCTTCCTGCTGGCACCTGCCAGGAGGTAGTGTGGAAAAGTGACTTGAAATAACTCATTTCATCTTTTGAAGGCATGATTGCATTCTTCATCATTAACCACCAGCTGCAGCGGATAATGACTGTAGAGATACATAAAAGCAAACAAAATGAATAATGAGAATTATATAATTCATTGCAGTGTAAAATATTCTCCAAATATGAGTCATTGGATGATAGATTCTTGGCATTAGATGCAATTGTAATGTAACATGGGGCATGACCGATACAGTACAGAGACGCAATGTGGAAATAGGCCCTTCGGCTCATCTAGGCCGTGCCGACCGGTGATCCCCGTACACTAGCACTATCCAACACACCCGGGGCAATTTATAATCTTTACTGCAGCCAATTAACCTATAAACGGAGAGTCGGTTTGTCAAGGAGGACTCTCTCTAACTTCTACAGGTGCACAGTAGAGAGCTTGCTGACCAGTTGCATCGTGGCTTGGTTCGGCAACTTGAGCGCCCTGGAGAGGAAAAGACTACAAAAAGTAGTAAACACTGCCCAGTCCATCATCGGCTCTGACCTCCCTTCCATCGAGGGGATCTATCGCAGTCGCTGCCTCAAAAAGGCTGGCAGCATCATCAAGGACCCACACCATCCTGGCCACACACTCATCTCCCCGCTACCTTCGGGTAGAAGGTACAGGAGCCTGGAGACTGCAACGACCAGGTTCAGGAATAGCTACTTCCCCACCGCCATCAGGCTATTAAACCTGGCTCGGACAAAACTCTGAACATTAATACTCCTCCATCTGTTATTTGCACTTTATTAATTTATTAATTAATGTGTGTATTTAAGTATATAACTGTAGTCAATGCCTACTATGCTCTGTTGTGCTATGCAAAGAAAGAATTTCATTGTCCTGTCAGGGACACATGACAATAAACTCTTTTGACTTTTGACTTTTTTTGACTTTGAAACCTGTACGTCAGTGGAGTGTGGGAGGAAACCGGAGAACCCGGAGAAAACCCACGAGGTCACGGGGAGAAGGTACAAACGCCACACAGACAGCACCTGTGGTCAGGATCGACCCCGGGTCTCCGGCGCTGTGAGGCAGCAACTCTACCGCTGCGCCACCGTGCCGCCCATAACAGTGTGATCTTATAGAGGTGTGTAAAATCGTGAGAATAGTGTGAATGCTCAGTCTTTTTCCCAGGATAGGGGAAACAGAGGGCCTAAGCAAATGAGGGGCAACAGAGGGCAGTGCGTGTGTGGAATAAGCTGTCAGAGGAGGTAGTCGAGGCAGGAACTATAACTAAAATACAGGTACGTGGATGGGAAAAGTTTAGGATATGGGCCAAATGCAGGCAAATGGGACTAGCATAGATGGGGCTTCTCGGTTGGTATGAATTAACTGGGCTGAAGGGCCTGTTTCAAAGCTGTACGAATCTACATCTCTAAGACTATATCTTACATTTTCAAGGGGTGGCATAATAGCGCAGAAGTAGAGTTACTGGCTTAGACGCCAGAGACCCTGGTTTAGTCTGAAGAAGGGTTTCGGCCCGAAACGTTGCCTATTTCCGTCGCTCCATAGATGCTGCTGCACCCGCTGAGTTTCTCCAGCACTTTTGTCTACCTTCGATTTTCCAGCATCTGCAGTTCCTTCTTAAACAATAGACAATAGACAATAGACAATAGACAATAGGTGCAGGAGTAGGCCATTCGGCCCTTCGAGCCAGCACCGCCATTCAATGTGATCATGGCTGATCATCCCCAATCAGTACCCCGTTCCTGCCTTCTCCCCATATCCCCTGACTCCGCTATCTTTAAGAGCCCTATCTAGCTCTCTCTTGACAGTATCCAGAGAACCGGCCTCCACCGCCCTCTGAGGCAGCGAATTCCACAGACTCACCACTCTCTGTGTGAAAAAGTGTTTCCTCGTCCATTCTAAATGCCTTACCCCTTATTCTTAAACTGTGGCCCCTGGTTCTGGACACCCCCAACATCGGGAACATGTTTCCTGCCTCTAGCGTGTCCAGACCCTTAATAATCTTATATGTTTCAATAAGATCCCCTCTCATCCTTCTAAATTCCAGAGTTTACAAGCCCAGCCGCTTCATTCTATGAACATATGACAGTCCCGCCATCCCGGGAATTAACCTTGTAAACCTACGCCGCATTCCGTCAATAGCAAGAACGTCCTGCCTCAAATTGGGGACCTTTGTTGCTGGGAAACCCCGTACTGACTTTATTTAGTTTAGTTTTAAGGGCCTGCCGGCGACTAGGCTGTCACCGTGGTGACGCCTGTATGGTCGTGAGGCGTCTCCTCAGTCGCCCAAAGAGTCTGAGTTTTTTCTGGTCGCCGCTGGATTTTGAAATGTTCGAAACGTTTCGGCGACCTTGTCGTAGCTTGACTTCTCCTGACGTAGGTGCCGTCGCAGGTTGGCGTAGGTTGTTCCCAGGATGGCGTAGGTTGTCGCCGGTGCTGACTTTGCTGAATTCCGTTGTCGTAGTCGCCAGCAGTGGCCTAAAAAATCGCCCAAGTGGGACAGGCCCATTAGTCCAGTCTCGGGTCTCTCGGCGACCTGCTACGACTATGACAGTCGCCTAAAAAAATCGCCTAGTGGGACAGGCCCTTTAGTTTCCTTCGGCCCACCGAGTCCGCAGCGACCAGCGATTCCCTGCTCATTAACGCTGTCCTACACACACTGGGGACAACTTACATTCATACCAGAAGGTAGACAAAAGTGCTGGAGAAACTCAGCGGGTGCGGCAGCATCTATGGAGCGAAGGAAATAGGCAACGTTTCGGGCCGAAACCTTATTCAGAGTGCTATGTTCAGTCTGAAGAAGGGTTTCGGCCCGAAACGTCACCCATTCCTTCTCTCCACTCTTCCGCACCCGCTGAGTTACTCCAGTTTTTTGTATTTATCTTTAATTAACCTATAAACCTACAAAAAGAGGGAAGAATATTAGACTTCATTGCCTTGCATCACAGTGAGGAATGTGGGGAATCTGCTGTGGTGGATGTTTAGGTTGACTTTTATGTACTTGTGTGTCTTGTTGCTTCTTTTAGTATGGCTGTATGGTAAATCAAATTCCACTGTGCCTTAACTGGTACACGTGATGATAAACTGACCTTGGAACCTTTGAACCTTTGAACCTGTACGTCTTTGGAGTGTGGGAGGAAACCGAAGATCTTGGAGAAAACCCACGCAGGTCACGGGGAGAGCGTGCAAACTCCGTACAGACAGCGCCCGTAGTCAGGATCGAACCCAGGTCTCTGGCGCGGTGAGGCAGCAACTCCACCGCTGCGCCACCGTGCCACCCACTCTATCAATCTATGACTATGACAGCACTTTGGGGCCATTGTTGGGCTTTTTTAGTCAACCACAGGTGGTGAATCTGTGGAATTATTTGCCACAGAAGGCTGTGGAGGCCAAGTCAATGGATATTTTTAAGGCGGAAATAGATAGATTCTTGTTTAGTACGGGTGTCAGGGGTTGTGGGGAGAAGGCAGGAGAATGGGGTTAGGAGGGAGAGATGGATCAGCCGCGATTGAATGGCGGAGTAGACCTGATGGGCCGAGTGGCCTAATTCTGGCCCTAGAACTTATGAACTTCTGAACTGATCATTTAAAACCATATAGCCATTGATGGTATATTGAGAATCTTCTCCGCGGATTGTCACCTTGTCGTGGTGGAGAGGCTCGTGTGGACCTGAGATCCTGAGAGCGATGCCGTCTGGAGCTATGCTCCTGGTAGGGCCACCCATGGCAGTAAGGTCGAGGGGGAGGTCTCTGACAAAGAGCAATCCAACCAAGACCTCAACGGTGGAACAGGCGGAGGACGATGGCTGACCTTAGTGGAGCGTCACAACGGCTGGGAAGGTGGATGAAGGCTGCGGCAGGAAAGGGTCTCCGGTCGTCTTGGACTCCGTGCCACTGGATCCTGACCCAGATCTGTCAAGGACCGTGGGGTGGCTGTCTGTGCACCAGTCTCCCCACGGTAAACAAAGTCACGCACGGGCGTCCTCCACAAGAGGACAGACATACTCGTTTCGAGCGACTGCTGATGATGATGATATTGAGAATGCAATCTAGCTGGAATGATTGTATAGGCGTTGCTGTTCTGCTTTAGGCTAAAGCATCTCCACTTGTCATGATCTCATTTAAGTAAATACGAGACTAAGTGGGACCCTGCTTAGGCCTGGTCCCCCCCCCCAGCGCAACCCATTCCCCAACGCAATGTTCCACCACTCACCCGTTCCCCCAAAGCAATGTTCCACCGCTCTGTGGAGAGGGTGCGGGGGAGGGGGGTGTGGGGGGAGGTTGTGTTTGGGGGAGGAGGAGGAGGGTGTGTGTGGGTGAGGAGAGTGTGGGGGAGGGAAGTGTGGGGAGGTGTGGGGAGCATGGGGGAGGGGGTGGGGGTGCGGGGGAGGGGGTGTGTGTGTGGGGGAGGGGGAACCTTCAAAACCTTCATAACTTTTGTACTATTTCACCGATCGGAACAAAACTTATTTGACTTGCAGCAGAGGAGAATGATGAGTAAGGTGGCGAAAAATCTTAGCGCTACGGGGGATCGTTTTTGCGCAGATTTAATTACAATGCCGGCAGGAAGTGGTCAAGATGAGAGTTTGAGTAATATATATAGAAGATAGAAGATAGATAGATAGATGAATGTCACTTTATTTACAAAGTCTTGGTTAGGCTTGACCTTTAAATTAGTCACTTCACACCCACTACACAATGCGTTTACTGAGTGTTGCCCCTGGCCGTATCTTTCCCACTCCATTCCAAGTGGAGGAACTACAGATGCCGGTTTACACCGTCGATAGACACAACAAGCTGGAGTAACTCTGCGGGACAGGTAGTGTCTCTGGAGATAAAGAATGGGCGATGTTTCGGGTCGAGACCCTTCTTCAGACTGAGAGTCGGGGGAGAGTGTGACACAGAGATCTGTCCTGAGCGAGTGCTGGTGCAGGATTCCCAAAAAGTTTATTTGCGAGTTCAATCGGCAGGTGAGGCAGCGGTTCACCTGCACCTCCTCCAACCTCATCTACTGCATCCGCTGTTCCAGGTGTCAACTTCTCTACATCGGTGAGACCAAGCGCAGGCCCGGCGATCGCTTCGCCCAACACCTCCGCTCAGTTCGCAATAACCAACCTGATCTCCCAGTGGCTCAGCACTTCAACTCCCCCTCCCATTCCGAATCTGACCTTTCTGTCCAGGGCCTCCTCCACTGTTAGAGTGAGGCCCAGCGCAAATTGGAGGAGCAGCGCCTCATATTTCACTTGGGTAGTTTACTCCCCAACGGCATGAACATTGACTTATCTAACTTCAGGCAGTCCCTGCTTTCTCCCTCCTTCCCCTCCCCTTCCCAGCTCTCCCACAGCCCACTGTCTCCACCTCTTCCTTTCTTTTTCCTTCCCCCCCCCCCCCGACATCAGTCTGAAGAAGGGTCTCGACCCGAAACGTCGCCTACTCCTCTCCACAGATCGGGGGTTCTTAACCTTTTTGGCACAGTTCGGAACAAAATATTGCATGCGGTATGTACCTTTGTTAGGTTCCTAAACATGGGCTCAACAAATTGATATGTTAAAGAAGGAACTGCAGATGCTGGAGAATCGAGGGTACACAAAAGGCTGGAGAAACTCAGCGGGTGCAGCAGCATCTAAGGAGCGAAGGAGATAGGCGACGTTTCGGGTCGAGACCCTTCTTCAGACATAAATTGATATGTTATTTGTGTCCCCTTCATGACCCCCGGCAAAGCCCCAAACGACCCCCAGATTAAGAACCACTGCATATAACCATATAACCATATAACCATAGGTTTACTGGAATGATCCCTGGGATGATTGATATAACCATATAACCATATAACATATAACAATTACAGCACGGAGACAGGCCCTCTCGGCCCTTCCAGTCCGTGCCGACCATTTGTTTTCCCCTAGTCCCATCTACCTGCACACAGACCATACCACTCCATTCCCTTCACGTCCATATACCTATCCACTTTACTTTTAAATGTTAAAATCGATCCTGCCTCCACCACTTCTGCTGGAAGCTCATTCCACACAGCCACCACCCTCTGAGTAAAGAAGTTCCCCCTCACGTTACCCCGAAACTTCTGTCCCTTAATTCTCATGTCATGCCCTCTTGTTTGAATCTTCCCTACCCTCAATGGGAAAAACTTATCCACGTCAACTCTGTCTATCCCTTTCATCATATAGATGCTGCCTCACCCGCTGAGTTTCTCCAGCATTTTTGTCCAACTTAGAGATATGGAAGGGTAAGGTGCGAAAAAACAGATCAAAGGGGGCGATGGACAAGGAAATGTCGAATGGTTCATTGTTAGGTGAGGGGAAGGAGACAACGAGGCATGCAATCAGTAATGTTTAATCAGGAGGACAGTGAAACTAGGGTGGAGAACTAGGGTGGGGGAGGGACGGAGAGAGAGGGAAAGCAAGGGTTACTTGACGTTGAAGAAATCAATGTTCAAACCACTGGGGTGTACATTGCCCAAGCGAAATATGACGTGCTGTTCCTCCAATTAGCCTTTGATTCAGTCCTATTTTAATTCCTCGCGGTAAATTCGCAGAATGCCATTCGAGTGACTTGTACTTTCATTATAGCACAGTAAGGCCGGACTGAGAATTCCTAAACATTTCGACAGGTTTAATTTCAGCCAGCGGTGAGATGGGATTTTCCAAACAGTGGTTTAGTCTAAGGTAGGCAAAAGTGCTGGAGAAACTCAGCGGGTGAAATTTCCTTCGCTCCATAGATGCTGCCGCACCCGCTGAGTTTCTCCAGCACTTTTGCCTACCTTCGATTTTCCAGCATCTGCAGTTCCTTCTTAAAAACAGTGGTTTAGTCTAGCTCAGTTTAGAGATACAGCGCGGAAACAGGCCCTTTGGCCCACCGGGTCCGTGCCAAGCAGCGATCCCCGCACGCTAACACTATCCCACACCCACTGGGGACCGTTTTACATTTACACCAAGCCAGCGTAACTCCAAACCTGTAGTTTGGACTCGTTGGAGTGTGGGGAGGAGACCGAAGATTTAATGGGAACTGGTCACGGGGAGAACGTGCAAACTCCGTACAGACAGCACCCGTAGTCCGGAGGATGGAAGCCGGGCCTCTGGGGCTGTAAGGCTGCAATTCTACCGCTGCGCCACTCTGCCACCCTGGTGAGAATTAGACAGTGGGTAGGGCGGCAAAGGGAATTCAGGCCAGGTGCGAACCTGTCTTCATTCATTAACAGACGGTCAGCCAGCACCTCTGGAGAAAAGGATAGGTGGGCACGGTGGCGCAGCGGTCGAGCGGGTGCCTTTCAGTGCCAGAGACCCGGGTTCCATCCTGACTACGGGCGCTGTCTGTCCTGTCTGAATCTACTCCACCATTCAATCATGGCAGATCTATCTCTCCCTCTCAACCCCATTCTCCCGCCGTCTCCCCATAGGCCCTGACACAAGAATCCGTTAATCTCCGCCTTAAAAATACCCAATGACTTGGCCTCCACAGCCTTCACTGGCAGTGGCCACTGGCCCTGGACTCTCCCCCTAGTGGGAACATCCTCTCCACATCCACTCTATCCAGCCCTTTCACTATTCGGTAAGTTTCAATGCGGTCCTCCCCTCTTCCTTCTAAACTCCAGCGAGTGCAGGCCCAGTGCCGTCAAACGCTCATCGTATCATTTCTGGGATTGGGGACAAGAGTTGCCCTGGTATCCATCTCCACCGCACCAGATGTGCGTATCTGGGGCCCCATATCTGAATGGCGGAGCAGACTCGATGGGCCTCGATGGGCTTAATTCTGCACTTATGACGTGTGCAATTACTCCATGTACTATGCTACACAATTTCCGCCATCCCGAACATGTTCCAATCATCAGTCCTATCATCCTCGTTCCCACCCCATTCCTGCCTAATGCAGGGACCATCCATTCATGGGTCCCTGGTCTGGTCTTCCGACCACTCCCACCTTTCCCATAGAGTCATGGATTCACTGTCATAGAATGATGGACTCCTAGGGTTCATCGGTTCATTGGTTCCAGCTGATTCTAGCTATCCTACACACACACACACAGGCAGGTGGGACTGGTGTAGCTGGGACATGTTTGTCGGTGTGGGCAGGTTGGGTCGAAGGGCCTGTTTCCATGCTGTATCACTCTATGACTCTCTAATAGCCGAATGCAGACCACCAGGAATGATTACTGGAGCTCCAGAATATTGGGGAGGGAATCCTGCCTTCTCCCCATATCCCCTGACTCCGCTGTCTTTAAGAGCCCTATCTAGCTCTCTCTTGAAAGTATCCAGAGAACCGGCCTCCACCGCCCTCTGAGGCAGAGAATTCCACAGACTCACCACTCTCTGTGAAAAAAAGTGTTTCCTCGTCTCCGAGGATCTGATTAGGGAGCTTAAGGTAACGGAACCACTGGGAGATAGTGACCCGAGTATAAAATTGAACCCGCAAATCAGACATGTCCGTAATTCTGTAGAGCAAAGGTGACTCCAGAAGCATGAGGGAGGAGCTGGCTAAAGTTGGTTGGAAAGGGACCCTGACAGGAATGACGGTGGAACAGCAATGGCAGGAATTTCCAAGTCAGATAAGCCATGATTGAATGGCAGGGTGTGGATTTGATGGGCCAAGTGACCTTATTCTGCTCCTAGAACCGCCTGCCTGTGTGTGTGTGTGTGTGTGTGTGTGTGTGTGTGTGTGTGTGTGTGTGTGTGTGTGTGTGTGTGTGTGTGTGTGTGTGTGTGTGTGTGTGTGTGTGTGTGTGTGTGTGCGTGTGTAGGATAGCGTTAATGTGCAGGGGATCACTGGTCAGTGTAGACCCGGTGGGCCGAGGGCCTGCTTCCGCGCAGGCCAATTTCCCTCCGGGGATGAATGAAGTTGCATGTCATCAACTCGTTACACAGACATAGGAGTTAACAGGCATGTTTACTTTGAAGAATATCTCCTCCAGGAGTTTAATGTTCATTCAATGACTGCCCGTTGTTATTGATGTTCCCTTTGATCCACCCCATGTCCTCTCTCACCTCGTCTAATACTTGGGTCTAACTTGTTCTCTCTCTCTCTCTCTCTCTCTCTCTCTCTCTCTCTCTCTCTCTCTCTCTCTCTCTCTCTCTCTCTCTCTCTCTCTCTCACACACACACACACGCACACAGTTCTGACGAAGGGTCTTCATTCTGAAATGTCAATTAGTTCACCTTCCGCAGATACTGTTTCATTTGCTGAGTTTGTCCAGCATTTTGATTTTGGCTTCAGATTGCGCTATCTGCATAGAACACAAACTCTTAAATCAAATACACAAGATTATAGGAATAGAGAACCAGAAATCCTTGATGAATGTTTGAATAAGCATCCTAATGAGGGGGGATCTTATAGAAACTTACAAAATTCTTAAGTGGTTAGATACTGAGGGGGGATCTTATAGAAACTTACAAAATTCTTAAGGGGTTGGACAGGCTAGATGCAGGAAGATTGTTCCCGATGTTGGGGAAGTCCAGAACAAGGGGTCACAGTCTAAGGATAAGGGGGAATTCCTTTAGGACCGAGATGAGGAAAACATTTTTCACACAGAGAGTGGTGAGTCTCTGGAATTATCTGCCACAGAAGGTAGTTGAGGCCAGTTCATTGGTTGTATTTAAGAGGGAGTTGGATGTGGCCCTTGTGGCTAAAGGGATCAGGGGGTATGGAGAGAAGGCAGGTACGGGATACTGAGTTGGATGATCAGCCATGATCATATTGAATGGCGGTGCAGGCTCGAAGGACCGAATGGCCTACACCTGCACCTATTTTCTATGTTTCTATGTTTCTATTATGGAAATGTCGGAGACCCTACACCTGGAAAGAGTCAGATTTGCCTTAATGGACAAACAAGAACTTTTTGTTAAAATATGGTCTTTCATCGATTATTTGAAAGGGTAGATTGAAAGGTTCGGCAAAGGGAACCTAACTGAAACTTGGACTCAGGATCAGATGAAAACTTCATTCTCTATATTCCTTGATCTTATCTCCAATGATGTATTAATGGTAAATTATTCCATTCCTTATGATTTTTTTTTCTTTTTTTCTCTCTCTTTTTTATTAATCTTAATCTATAAATAAAAATCAAAAAACTATTAGAGGCAGAATGATTCAATTGATAATATTAATAATGTATGATTGATGTACACACGAAATATTTCTACCATAATATGTGTTTCCCAATTCATTGTTTACCTCTAATAAAAATATATTTAAAAAAATTAAAAAAAAGAACACAAACTCAGCGGGTCAGGCAGCACCTTTGGAGAACATGGGATAGATGACACTTATAAGATTATTAAGGGTTTGGACACGCTAAAGGCAAGAAACATGTTCCCGATGTTGGGGGAGTCCAGAACCAGGGGCCACAGTCTAAGATTAAGGGGTAAGCCATTTAGAACGGAGACGAGGAAAGACTTTTTCACACAGAGAATTGTGAGTGTGGAATTCTCTGCCTCAGAGGACGGTGGAGGCCAGTTCTCTGGATACTTTCAAGAGAGAGCTTGATAGGGAGTGGCGGACTGGCCAGGGTGTCAGCTTGCCCGATGGCAAGTGGGCCCCTGATGAAGTGGGCCCCCTATATCAAGTGGGCCCTTGATGAAGTGGGCCCCCTTTGTCTCCTGGCAACCAATATTTTTAGACCCAGTCCGCCACTGTTGATAGGGCTCTTGAAGATAGCAGAGTCAGGGATATGGGGAGAAGGCAGGAACGGGGTACTGATTGGGATGATCAGCCATCACATCGAATGGCTCGAAGGGCCGAATGGCCTACTCCAACACCTATTGTGACTTTGTGTCTCCCTCCGATCATTAGTCCGGCCATTAGACTGCACTGTAAATTGCTTGTTTCTAAGCTTACCCCCAGTCTAGTTTCAGTAAAAACACTGAATCAAGCACTTGAAACAACTACATTTTATTTTAACAAAAGCGCGTCACAGGTCAACTACTGTACCTATCCCACCGTGGGTTCGATCCTCGTGTCTGCCTGTTCAAGCCCTCTAGGCCTCGCTCAGACAGAGACACTCCAGAAGGTTACCCAGACCCAAGCTCTCTCCCAGACGATCGACGCTGGACCTCGTGGCAGTGGACTGTTATATGTCCCGGGACCTCGAGGGGCCGAACCACATGGGGGTGGTCTCTTAATAACCCAATTACAGATATCGATTAACCCCACACATAACAGACATTTCCCTAACCCAATGATACAACAGCTCAATACATTGTATTCAAAATTCACAAGGAAGCCAACTTAAAAACATTTAACCTGATCTGCCAGAAACCCAGAAAAGACTCAATACCTCATCCAATCAACACTCGGCAAAGTAGAACTCTGCAACATTATTTATAATTATTTACAAGGTGTAATTTTTTTATAATTAATCTTATAATTATTTACAAGGTGTATGTCTGGTTTGCAGCCATCATTCTATGCATTTTGCACCTAATTGACAGGGCTTGCAGATGATCTCATTCTTTGCTTGCAAATTGAGGCTCTAGACGCACTGGCACCTCTTCGTAGCTTGTACCAGCTCTGCAGAGAGCAATTCCAATTGGCCAAATCTCCCAGCAGTCCTCAAGCTTTTATCCCATTTTGAAGTCCGAGCCTCTCCATTAGCCAGGATTAACAGCACCATCTCTGAACCCCTTGCATCACACAATCACACTCCCTCAGCAAGGCCCAGCAGCATAATCAATGACCTATCGCACCCCTCTTCTCCCCTCTCCCATCAGGCAAAAGGTACAGAAGTGTGAGTGTGCTCACCTCCAGATTCAGGGACAGTTTCTTCCCAGCTGTTATCAGGCAACTGAACCATCCTATCTACAACTGGAGATCTTGACCTACCGTCTACCTCATTGGAGACCCTCGGACTGTCCTTGATCGGACTTTATCTTGCACTGAAGGTTATAGAAACATAGAAAATAGGTGCAGGAGCAGGCCATTCGGACCTTCTAGCCTGCACCGCCATTCAATATGATCATGGCTGATCATCCAACTCAGTATCCTGTACCTGCCTTCTCTCCATACCCCCTGATCCCTTCAGCCACAAGGGCCACATCTAACTCCCTCTTAAATATAGCCAATGAACTGTGAATATAGCCAATGAACACTGAAAACATTTTTCATGTTTTATTTCCTTTTATCATGTATCTGTACACGGTGGATGGCTCAGTTTTAATCGTGTGCGGTCTTTCCGCTGACTGGTTAGCACGCGACAAAAAGGTTTCTCACTGAACCTCGGTACCCGTGACAAGAAACGGAACTAAAATCGGTTGAAAGATTTTGATCTAAAAACATTGGCTCACTTTTGCTCTCCAAACATGACCTAACCTGCAGGGCGCCTCTCAATGTTGCCGGCATTGATTTCACAACTCCTGCGTCTGCGGTGTTTTGCTTTTGGCTTGAGAAGATAAAGATCTTCTGCATGGTGGAGATCAAGAGGGACGCAAGGAGCCATGAGCAAAAGTGTCGTCGAACGTGCCAAAATATCAAGATGAATGGGGAATTATTCTTTTCATGCCGTGCCAACGTTACATCCTGGCTCTCTGTTGGTGTGTCGCATGTTTATGCATCAAGATATCAATCCAGTTACATTAAAAAAAATTAACATATATACAACTTCCCAGAAAATATACACCTTCTGGTTCAACGTCTGAAAGTGAGGGAAAGCAAACAGAGATTTCGTTTCAGGTTTAGAGACACAGCGTTCACAGAGTACGGGACCCTCGGCCCATTGAGTCCGCGACAACCAGCCATCACTAGTTGTACCCTACACACGCTGGGGGAATTTATTTCACCGAAGCCAATTATCCTGCAAGACCCGCATGTCTTTGGGATATGGGAGGAAGCCGGAGCACCCGGAGGAAACCCACGCGGTCACGGGTTGAACTTGGATGTAGACAATAGACAATAGACAGCGGGAACAGGAAGGAGAATGGGGTTGAGATTGAAAGATAGATCAGCCATCAGTGAATGGCGGAGTAGACTTGAAGGGCCAATCGCCTAATTCTGCTCCTAAAACTTATGAACTTGTGAACTTAACCCATATTCTTCCAATCCCTGTTCCCGCTATTGGGGGAATCCAGAACCAGCGGCCACAGTTTAAGAATAAGGGGTAGGCCATTTAGAATCACAGAGACTTTTTCTCACAGAGTCTGTGGAATTCTCTGCCTCAGAGGGCGGTGGAGGCAGGTTCTCTGGATGCTTTCAAGAGAGAGCTAGATAGGGCTCTTAAACATAGCGGAGTCAGGGGATATGGGGAGAAGGCAGGAACGGAGTACTGATTGGGGATGATCAGCCATGATCACATTGAATGGCGGTGCTGGCTCGAAGGGCCGAATGGCCTACACCTGCACCTATTGTCTATTGTCTATTGTCTGTTCTGTTCCATGTTCTGTGTTCTAATTCCAAAACAGAAGCAAGTCTAGTGGTAGAATTTAATTTAGTTTAGTTCTGTTTATTGTCACATATACTGAGGTACAGTGAAAATATTTTGTTGTGTGCTACCCAGTCAGCGGAAAGATAAGACATGATTACAATCAAGTCATCCAAAGTGGACAGATACATAGAAACATAGAAACATAGAAACATAGAAATTAGGTGCAGGAGTAGGCCATTCAGCCCTTCGAGCCTGCACCGCCATTCAATATGATCATGGCTGATCATCCAACTCAGTATCCCGTACCTGCCTTCTCTCCATACCCTCTGATCCCCTTAGCCACAAGGGCCACATCCAACTCACTCTTAAATATAGCCAATGAACTGGCCTCAACTACCCTCTGTGGCAGAGAGTTCCAGAGACTCACCACTCTCTGTGTGAAAAAAGTCTTTCTCATCTCGGTCTTAAAGGATTTCCCCCTTATCCTTAAGCTGTGACCCCTTGTCCTGGACTTCCCCAACATCGGGAACAATCTTCCTGCATCTAGCCTGTCCAACCCCTTAAGAATTTTGTAAGTTTCTATAAGATCCCCTCTTAATCTCCTAAATTCCAGAGAGTATAAACCGAGTCTATCCAGTCTTTCTTCATAAGACAGTCCTGACATCCCAGGAATCAGTCTGGTGAACCTTCTCTGCACTCCCTCTATGGCAATAATGTCCTTCCTCAGATTTGGAGACCAAAACTGCACGCAATACTCCAGGTGTGGTCTCACCAAGACCCTGTACAACTGAAGTAGAACCTCCCTGCTCCTGTACTCAAATCCTTTTGCTATGAAAGCTAACATACCATTCGCATGATGCGAATGATACATGATAAAGGGAATAACATTTAATGCAAGGTGAAGACCAGTAAATGCTGATTAAAGACCGCTCTCTAGTTGGTGTTAGAATGGTTCAGTTGCCTTATAACAGCTGGGAAGAAACGATCCCTGAAGTTGGGTCTCGACCTGAAACGTCACCCACTCCTTCTATCCAGAGATGCTGCCCGTCCCGCTGAGTTACTCCAGAGTTTGCGTCTATCTCCTAAATGTGGAGTTGCTCGTTTTCACACTTCTGTACCTCTTGCCTGATGGGAGAGGGGAGAAGAGGGGGTGAGTGGGGTGCGACTGGTCCTTGATGATGCTGCTGGCCTTGCCGAGGCAGCGCGAGGTGTAGATGGAGTCAATGGAAGGGAGGTTGGTGTGCGTGATGGTCTGAGCTGCGACCACAATTCTCTGCAATTTTTTGCGGTCTTGGATGGAGATATTTCCAAACCGTGTTGCGATGCACCCCCGATAAAATGCTGCTTAAGGCTATGACTCAATGAGCGGTGTGGAGAGCGGTCGATTGCTGTGTAGAGGGAGTCAATGATAGATAAAATGCGTGGGAAGGAACTGCAGATGTAGGCTTACACCTAGATAACAAGATAGACACAAAATACAGTCCAAAGGAGGGTCTCGACCCGAAACGTCACCCATTCCTTCTCTCCAGAGATGCTGCCTGTCCCGCTGAGTTACTCCAGCATTCTGTGTCCACCTTTGATAGAAAAAATACATTGGGTGGAGGTGGATAGTCACCACTTGTGAGATAACCATCACCACTTAATGAACCATAATCTGTACGACATAATAGTGGGGAAATTGGAAAGAATGAGGAAGGCGTGCGGTATTTTCACCTCTGCAGTCTACTCCAGGCTTAACCCAGTGTGGATTGTCCAAAGTGGCTTGATGCACTTTGTGCCAGAGGTTGCAGGTTCAAATTCCACTCCAGACAATTTTCAGCACGGCAATTTTGGGATGATGAGGGACGCACGTCACGGGGAGAATGTACAAACTCCGTACAGACAGCATCCCAAGTTGGGATCGATCCCGCATCTCTTGCCCTGTGAGGCAGAAACTCTACCGCTGCGCCACCGTGCCCCTGACTGACTCGGTGCCGGCGAGATTGAGGGAAGGCCTGATGGAAGCATCTTAAATTATGAGGCGGGAAGATAAGGTAGACAGTCAGAAACCTTTTTTGCCAGAGTGTGGAATTGTCTACACTGTCTGGACTTGACCTCTGTGTCATCTCTCCCACTAATTCCGATTGATGGAATTAAACGTGTGTACGCATTTTAGACTGCCACTTACGGATATAAATTAGAAGTGAAGCAAGCTACTAATTTAACAGTAATATAAGTAGGGAACTACATTATTTATTGGAGACATAGTTATTTTTAGTGACCTCAGTGACTTAATTCTGCGAGTCTATTACTATTTTATATTATAACTTAACTAAAGATTCCAAAATGCCCAGAGCATCTTTGTTACTTTTGTGAAGATCGCCTTGACATGTACCAATTTCTTGGTTTAAAAATATAACAGTGAAATCTTAAATTATATTATTATTAGTTCTTTTACAGTAATCTCTGCCCTCCAATGTAATGAGGTACAGGCAGTCTCAGTTCATTATCTTTCATTTGGTTCATTTGGCTTCATTATCTTTCCTCATGAAAGATAATGGAGCCTCTTAGCTTAGTTTAGAAACATAGAAACATAGAAAATAGGTGCAGGAGGAGGCCATTCGGCCCTTCGAGCCAGCACCGCCATTCATTGTGATCATGGCTGATCGTCCCCAATCAATAACCCGTGCCTGCCTTCTCCCCATATCCCTTGACTCCACTAGCCCCTAGAGCTCTATCTAACTCTCTCTTAAATCCATCCAGTGATTTGGCCTCCACTGCCCTCTGTGGCAGGGAATTCCATAAATTCACAACTCTCTGGGTGAAAAAGTTTTGTCTCACCTCAGTCTTAAATGGCCTCCCCTTTATTCTAAGACTGTGGCACATGGTTCTGGACTCGCCCAACATTGGGAACATTTTAGTTTAGTTGTTTAAAAATACAGCGACCTGACAGAAGTATATAAAATCAGGAGAGACATAGATAGGGGTTTAGTACTGCCATTATTTCTTGGGGCTTCCATGGAGCAGGGACGTCTGTGACACGGGGATTATTCACACTTCCTTCACTGGTCGAATCTGCTGTGCCCAGCCTGACTGGGAGCTGCCTATCTGTTTAACCTGTAAACTTTTGGTTACATCAAAATCTACCTCAGTATCTTCAATCACTGTCTCACCCTCAGATGAATCTCCCCGTTCGCTAGGGGATTCTCGATACTGCCCAAATAAATTGTTCCTCTTTCTTGTAATCTTTTTACAAATTTAAAAAAAAAAAAAAAAAAAAAAAGTCATTTTATTTTTTACTGGAAGCATTTGTACAAAAGAGGATGAATGACGGAACAATTCTACAACTCTAGAACAGCTTCAGTTTTAACATTTTATGAAACAGAATATTAAATTGAAAAAATAAAAAAAGAGAGAAAAAAGGAAAGAGAGAAATGGAAAGAAGGGGAAAGAAGAGATGTCCGTCGACCCGCCCCCGCGCCCACTCACCCAGCCTTACAATCCGTTTTGAGTTTGTGTTCAACCATTGTATTGTTCAAGAAATTCAATAAAAGGAGACCATATTTTTAATTGTCAGTCAAAATTGTAAGTCAAGACAAACCTAATTTTTTCTAGATGTAGTGTCTCTGTCATTTCCGTAATCCACATCTTCACTGAGGGGACTGACGTCTTTTTCCAAAATTTGTATACGTTTTTTAGGAGATATTAGATTGTAATCAAGAAAGCACCTTTGAAATACCATTAGTTTGACACTTGCCTCTGATATTCCCAGTATTATCAGTTTTGGGTCTGGCTCTAGTGGAATTTTCAGTGTTTTGGAAATAACATTAAAGACTTCCGTCCAAAAGTTTTCTATTTTTGTACAAGGTACAAAAGTATGGGTTAAAGTGGCTTCTTGAGAATGACGTTTGTCACAAAGGGGGGAAACACTGGGGAAAATCTTGCTCAATTTGGTCCTTGAGTAATACAGCCTGTGCAGTACTTTAAACTGTATCAGGCAGTGTCTGGCATTTAAAGAGCAATGATGTATGTGTTGTCATCCCATATATCCTTGGAGATGTGTTCACCCATCTCATCCTCCCATGAATGTCTATAAATCTCGCATGATGGGGTGTCGACGTTTAGGAGGGAATTGTAAATGTGGGATATCAACTTCTCTGTATCTGCGTGTTTATTCAAACATTCATCAAGTTCAAGTGAGTTTATTGTCATGTGTCCCTGATAGGACAATGGCATTCTTGCGTTGCTTCAGCACAACAGAACATAGCAGGCATTGACTACAAAACAGATCAGTGTGTCCATATACCATTATATAAATATATACACACACGAATAAATAAACTGATAACGTGCAAATAACAGATAATGGGTCATTAATGTTCAGAGTTTTGTCCGAATGCCTGATGGCTGCGGGGAAGTAGCTATTCCTGAACCTGGTCGTTGCAGTCTTCAGGCTCCTGTACCTTCTACCTGAAGGCAGCAGGGACCTTCTGGACCAACAGAGGAGCAGTTTTGCATGTATGTCCTCACGTAATCCCTAACTTGGAGGTATCTGAACACATTATTGGTGTTCAAATCGTATTTCTCCTGCAGTTCTTGAAAGGAAGAAAGAGTCCCCTTCTGATGGAGGTCTCCCACAGTCTTGATTCCCTGATTCTTCCATTGAACAAAATACCACATCTAGAGTAGAAGGTTTAAAAGAGGGATAATTTGCAGATTACAGATTCTCCTTCTAATCTGTCTAGGTTGTTGTGGCTCACAAAAATACGCTTGCGGTTGCACTATATCGACCATACCTTCCTTTTCTCTAAACACCGGAGCTGACCTTCTCGTTCTACTCCGGGTGCCATAATCCACTGGACGATCTATCAGTGATGGCGTGGATAAGATCGAAGAATCTGGTACCCCAGTATCTGCTGATGGTAGAATCTGTTCAAATGTAGAATCTGCAGGCGTTGTTATATGCAGACCTAAAATATTTATTACGGACACAAGTCATACACTAGTGAAGCCTGGGTAATGCAAGAGGAACACGGTGGGAGCTGTGAACTTCCACTAGCGTTAACATTTGTCCGTTCTTCCAAATACTCATCTCCTTCCCCCTCAAAGTCAGCACTAACCATCGGATCCCTAATTTGACAGGGACTAATATCCTTCCTGGAGATCTGCCTTTCTGTGCGTTTCCCTTCATCTGCACTCCTGTCCTTCCTACTGCCTGGAGGTCGATCTACTTCACCTTCTTTCAGTTCTATTCCAAGTTTAGCGATTGCTTTTTCCCAACTAGCCATTCTCTTAACCTCCTTATTCGCCTTCCGTTCCTCGAAATATTTTCTCCATAGCCCTATTAATTCTTTTGCATTTTCGTTATTACTATGCTGCCAAATAATCCATTGTATGTATTTTATCCCTTAAGCTCTTCTAATTCCCTCCCGCGGCCAGAGTTTGTTTCCGAATTTCTTATTTAACACTTCTGATACATTTTTATATTTATCTGCTTTTTAAGGGAACTCATTACACATTAGTTGCAATGGGCTCTTTTCCACTTCTGTTACGTCTCGATCTACATTATTCCCCATGCTTCCGATCACCCGAAACAGAATTCCTAAATCCTTCCTTTTGATCCCTAAATTTAACAAGCTCGCTCCCAAACAATGGCTAATGCCTCAAAGCGTTAGCAGCCTTTGAACTGGTATTTTGTTGGTTCACATGCTTGATCAATGGTGTTTTATCATTAATGTCTTATTATTATTAATGTTTAGTGTTTTCTGAGTCATTCGTAACTGTCACTGTATGCCATGCTGTTACTTGTGGGCGGAGCGCCAAGGCAAATTCCTTGTATGTGAATACTTGGCCAATAAACTTACTTACTTACTTACTTAACTCTTTACTCCTTTGCTCCACCAATCCTACTCTCCCATTCAAATTATTCTCCTAAACCCCACACGTCCACGCCCTTTCAACCGTACAACTTTCTCAATCCCCAGTCATTCAAGGATCAAAGTACTTCAGGGAACCATCAAACACATCCAAACACAATTAAACATATTCTTGCGCTCGTTTAATCCTCAATCCTCAATCGAAAAACCCGAAAATGATCTTCAGACACGCAAGCAACACAGTAAACAAGCAGGATAACATGCTACCTATTACTATCGGGCACAACCACACTCCTTCATAAACCACAAACATCTTATCTTATTTTACTTTCTTATATTTTCTGTCTTCTATTTTTTTCCTTTCTTTTCTTTTGGTTTTCTTTTTTATTCTTTCTTGTGTCTTACGCTTCTACGGGTTCTTCCTGATCACTCTCTCACGCACTTACTATCTTATCTAACTTTCTCTATTCTTCTTCTTCTTAAAGTTTCAAATAAGAAGTGGTGCACGAAATGTATGATGTTATTTTTGGCTTATATCATTGTAATGTACATTACTTCTAATAAAGAAAATTTAAAAAAAAAATAAAATAAACCACAAACATTTGTTTATTCCGACGGTAAATTACACTCTAATAAATCTTCCTCGTGGTGCAATCGGTCAGCGGAATGACTCCTCCCCCGACACAGCGATCGGAAGAGTACAGTCCCTGATTGAACCATGGCTCAGGTTCTCACAATACTACGATCTAAACAACGGCAAACATCTAACTCAAACGCACTTTTACTTCAAGTATCTAATTCCTTAAACACTCACACAAGCAGCAATACAAACGACAGTCCGCGAACTTAACACCGTCTAAATCTTAACTTCTAAATCTTAACTTTCTAAATATATTTACGTACACAGAGTATTTACACAGTTTGGATCCAATTACAATACGGAAAGCTGGATTTGTACAATTTACAAAAGGATTTAAAGCACTAGCGCACAGTTTACAAATACTCAAACACAACGCTGCGTCACGCTGTTATCCATCAGTGAACCTCTCCCTCTGATACTGAAGATTTTCCCCTTCCTAGGGTACTCTTTGCTGAGGGGTACTACTTCTTAAATGACTACTTTTCCTCCCGAATGTTACCATCCTACCAAGACTGGACTTCTAAAGGGGGACCTTGATCCATCCTCTCTAAGTTCAACAGAATTCGATGTACCCTTCGCATTCAGATTACTTTTCACCATGTAAACAGGTTCCCGTCACTTAGGTACTCTTCGCTATCAGGTACTAATCAACAATCGATCAGAGGGTTACTATTCACTGTTGATCAGACGCAATTCGGAATCGATCACGGTCATGCTTCGAAGTTCTATGTACAGGAATTCGAATTCCACATTACGGGCAGAACATCAATGTGAAATTCTGTATTTGGAAATTTGACTCTGCCAATATAGACTCGTTGTCAAACTCCTAGTATGGGGGCACTCGACTCAAACAAAAATTGGCCAATTAAATTCTCGAATGGACTAGAGTATTCTGGCCAAACTATACTCTGACCACCGAGCCCAGTACCTTTACGAGATTCCTCGTCCGTCACACAGGACTCAGACACCTTCACGTAGACATTCCTCTCTGCTGCGCACTGGGGGTTCAGCGCCTAGCCGCTTCGCGCCGGCAGTTATCGATGACGATTTTTAGAGTGCACCTTTCCAATTCCCGCTCCCGGCGAAAATCCGATCGATACGTAGGTCAGACCCGTATTTCAATACCCCACCAATTGGATACCAAATCTAACCTTGGGCACCCCTCGCCCAATGAAGCACGTCAGGCTCACGTTAAAGCAGCTGCAGTCTGCCAACTACGATCATGTTTTGGGCCACTCCACACCCTGTTTTATGGGCCCCCAATCCAAAGGAGTGCTAACCACCCCCCCCCCCCCCCCCCGTACGTGCTAGACTGTTCTAATGATCTCGATTAGACCCTTTCCCAATCCCGCGAATGATCGATGCGCTCCGACTAGCGAAGTGCCGAAAACCAATGCGAAAACCGCACCGTGGGCCCGATTTCTGCACTCGCGATCGAAACAGCTCAACACCCTTGATCGCAATCTTGTGTTTGGGGGTCTGTTGAGATCCCGGGCGAGCCCCCAATGTAAATTGCTCGTTTCTAAGCTTCCCCCCAGTCTAGTTTCAGTCAAAAACCACTGAATCAAGCACTTGCGCAACTAATCTTTATTTTGACAAAACACTATTACAGTTCCAACTACTGTACCTATCCCACCACGGGAGTCCGATCCTCGTATCTGCCTGATCAAGCCCTCTTTAGCCTCGCTCAAGCAGAGACACTCCAGAAGGTCATGCAGTCCCAAGCATTCTCCCCGAAGATCGACGCTGGACCTCGTGGCAGTGGACTTTTATAGCTCCCTGGACCTCGAGGGGCTGAACCACATGGGGGTGGTCTCTTTACAATCCAATTACAGATATCGATTAACCCCATACAAAACTGACATTTCCCTAACCTAATAATGCAGAGGCTAATATATTGTATTCAAACAGGGCTTCTTGGAGGAAGCAAACCTTGCAACATTTACCCTGATCTGCAAGAAAACCAGACAAGGCTCAATACCTCATCCAACCCAACACTCGGCAAAGTGAAAGTCTGCAACATTATTTACAATTATTTACAAAGTGTATGTCTGGTTTGCAATCATGCAATCCATTCTATGCATTTTGCACCTAATTGACAGGGTCTGCAGATGTTCCTATTCTTTTTCTGCAGCTTGGATCTGGGCTCAAGACAAACTGGCACCACTCTGCAGCTTGTCCCAGTTCCACAGAGAGCACTTTCAAATTGACCAAATCTCCCAGCAGCCCTGAAGCTTTTACCCCATTTTAGAGTCCTAGCCTCTCCAATCTGGCCAGGATGAACAGGGGTAGAGAGTCAGAACCTATTCCCCAGGGGTGAAAATGTCAAAGGCTGAATGGGACAGCTTTAGGCTGAGATTTAAAGGGGATGTGTGGGGCATCATTTAAAGGGGATGTGTGGGGCAGGATTTTTTTGCACAGCGAGTGGTGAGTAAAGAATGTTTCTGAAATGGGGGATTTTGCAAATATAACATACACTTTATGTTCTATCATAAGGTAGTGGTGTTTAAGAGATTTTACAATAGCCACAAAGATATACAGGGAATGGAGAGATATGGGTGACAGGCAAAAGGTACAGAATGCTTTCAAGAGAGAGTTAGATAAAGCTCTTAAAGATAGCAGAGTGAAGAGATATGGGGAGAAGGCAGGAACGGGTTCTTTAGCAACTTGTCAGTTTCTTTGTTGAACTAAATTAAGGCGCATGTTGCAATCAAAACGCTTGAACAATGGGTTGGGACGATCAGCCATGATCACAGTGAATGGCAGTGCTGGCTCGAAGGGCTGAATGGCCTCCTCCTGCACAATAGACTAATTGTCTACTGTCTATTAAGTGTGAAAACGCACACCTCCAGATTCAGAGACAGTTTCTTCCCAGCTGTTATCAGGCAACTGAACCATCCTACCACAACCAGAGAGCAGTGCTGAGCTACTATCCACCTCGTTGGTGACCCTCGGACTATCTTCGACCGGACTTTACTGGACTTTACCCTGCGCTAAATCATGTATCTGCACACTGTCAATGGCTCGATTGTCACCACGTCTTGTCTCTCCGCTGACTGGTCAGCAAGCAACAAAAGCTTTTCACTGTACCTCGGTACACGTGACGATAAACTAAACCGAACTGAATTGAGTTATTATTTTGCCAAATGCTATGAGGATGTATTACAGAGTAACAGATCCGGGGTGGAAGATTGCAGCCTTCACCTGGTCCGCCCTGTTTCGACTAATGCAATCCACTCGACGTGCACAAACGGAAGATCAAACAGAACAAGTTGTCCAACAACTTTAGGCTGTGCACGCCACACGAAGGAAGAAGAAGTAACAGATCCGATGAACTTCTGAGCTTAATGTAATCCAAATCATAATATCTGAAATGATTCGTGACAGGATAAAAGATGCAAGTTTTAAAAAGTATGCAGAACTAGAATCCAACATCTTTCTTCTTGCAACTTTGCATTGCCAGAAGGAAAAAGCGTTAATAATTACTCCACAGCCATGGCATAACACCTTCAGCAGCCTGGACGAATGTTTCTGAAGTAATTATATCCAATTATAACCACCCTTCCATTGACTCCATTAACGTTTCTGAAGTCATTATATTAAATGCAAAATGCAAAGTATACTTTTTATTCAGGAGAACTTTGCTTTGATCTCCTGTGACTTTAGTTATAGTCAGTGTAATTGCTTCATTCCTGTGTCTTCAATCACAACCAATTCACTTCTAACAAAGGCCCCTGTAGAAGTAACGCCTTGTAGCTGGGCTTCTACTCGCTGGAGTTTACAAGGATGAGTGGGGACATCATTGGAACTTACCAGACCGTGAAAGGCTTGGATAGAGTGGATGCGGAGAGGATGTTTCCATCAGTGGGAGAGTCTAGGACCAGAGGACATAGACTCAAAATTAAAGAACGTTCCTTTAGGAAGGAGATGAGGAGGAATTTCTTTAGTCAGAGGGTGGTGAATCTGTGGAATTCATTACCACAGAAGGCTGTGCAGGCCAAGTCAGTGGATATTTTTAGGGCAGAGAAAGATATATTCTTCATTAGTTTGGGTGTCAGGGGTTATGGGGAGAAGGCAGGAGAATGGAGTTAGGAGGGAGAGATAGATCAGCCGTGATTGAATGGCGGAGTAGACCTGATGGGCCAGATTGCTTAATTCTGCTCCTATCACTTATGACCTTATGAATTTATGAGCCCCCCAACAATGGTACATCTTTCTCGATTTCACACCAACGTTTCAACGTGTTCGAATCTCATTCAGACCTTTCTTTCATCTAATTCATCTGTCTCCATTTTTTTTTTAGGAATACAGCGCGGAAACAGGCCCTTCCTCAGAAGGCTTAGGAAGTTCGGCATGTCCCCAGCTACCCTCACCAACTTCTACAGATGTGCAGTGGAAAGCATTTTATCGGGATGCATCACAGCACGGTTTGGGAACAGCTCCATCCAAGGCCGCAAGGAATTGCAGAGAATTGTGGAGGCAGCCCAGACCATCACACAAACCGAACCTCCCTTCAATTTACACCTCGCGCTGCCTCATAAGCAAGACCAGCAACATAATCAAGGGCGAGTCGCACCCTGGCCACTCCCTCTTCTCCCCTCTACCAAGAGGCATAGAAATGTGAAAGCGCACACCTCCAGATTCAGAGACAATTTCACCCAGGCTGTTATCAGGCAACTGAACCTTCATATTAATAATAATAATAATAATAGTAATTTATTATCCAAGTATGTTTTGCAACATACGAGGAATTTGATTTGCTGTACAGGCATACGAATAAAGAGCAAAGACACCCAAATAAATGTTTAACATAAACATCCACCACAGTGACTCCTCCACATTCCGCACTGTGATGGAAGGTCAAAAAGTTCAATCTTCTTCCCTTCTTTGTTCTCCCGCGATCGGGGCACTCGAACCTTCCGCTATCGGGGCGATCCTGGCTCCCGCAGCCGGCGATCGGACGCCGGAGTCGGGGCTGGTCGAACCTCGTGCGGCTTGGAGCTTCCCGACATCAGTCCCTACCCGAGACTGCGAACTCCTCGATGGTGAAATCCGCAGGCCGCGGTTGGAGCGTCGATCGTCATTCACGTTATACCCGTGTACATGGTATCAATTCACTGCGGACGGCTCGATTGTAATCACGTATTGTCTTCCCGCTGACCGGTTAGCACGCAACAAAAGCTTTTCACTGCACCTCAGTGCAATAAACTAAACTCAACTCAACCTTCGGCCCACAGAGTCCGCGCCGACCAGCGATCTCCCCGTACGCTTGCATTATCCCTGACACTAGGGACAATTTACGATTTTACCCAGGCCAATTAACCTGCAAACCTGTACGTCTTTGGAGTGTGGAGGAATCCTGAGAATCCGGAAAAAACCCACGCGGTCACAGGGAGAACGTATAAACTCCGTACAGACGGCACCCGTAGCCAGGATGGAACCCGGGTCTCTGGCGCTGTGAGGCAGCAACTCTACCGCTGCGCCACCGTGCCTCCCCTTGGTTGCTCCACTTTCCTTTCGCACTCCAAAGATGCGCGGGTTTTTTTGTTAATTGCCCCCTGTAAGTTGCCTTTAAAGGGAAAGCGGGATAATTAGTGTGAACGGGTGACAGATTGTTGGCATGGACTCGGTGGGCCGAAGGGCCTGTTTCCATGATGTATCTCTAAACTCGAGCCAAACCATAGCGCAGAAGGTAAAGCATAGTGTTCCAGAATAGGGCGGCAGGATGGCGCAGCGGTGGAGTGGCTGCCTCGCCAGCGCCAGAGACCCGGGATCAATCCCGACTACGGATGCTGTCTGTACGGAGTTTGTACGCTCTCCCCGTGACCTGCGTGGGTTTTCTCTGAGATCTCTGAGATCTTCGGTTTCCTCCCACGCTTGTCCCACGCTTACATGGTAAATGGTAGGGAATTGAGGAATGCTGTGGAACAGAGGGATCTAGGAATAACTGTGCATAGTTCCCTGAAGGTTGAATCGCATGTAGATAGGGTGGTAAAGAAAGCCTTTGGTGTGCTGGCCTTTATAAATCAGAGCATTGAATATAGGAGTAGGGAAGTAATGTTAAAATTGTGCAAGGCATTGGTAAGACCAATTCTGGAGTACGGTGTACAATTTTGGTCGCCTAGTTATAGGAAGGATGTCAACAAAATAGAGAGAGTACAGAGGAGATTTACTAGAATGTTGCCAGGGTTCCAGCAACTATGTTACAGAGAAAGGTTGAACAAGTTAGGTCTTTATTCTTTGGAGCGCAGAAGGTTAAGGGGGGACTTGATTGAGGTCTTTAAAATGATGAATGGGATAGACAGAGTTAACGTGGATACGTTTTTCCCATTGAGGATAGGGAAGATTCAAACAAGAGGGCATGACATGAGAATTAAGGGACAGAAGTTTAGGGGTAACGTGAGGGGGAACTTCTTTACTCAGAGGGTGGTGGCTGTGTGGAATCAGCTTCCAGCAGAAGTGGTGGAGGCAGGATCGATTTTAACATTTAAAAGTAAAGTGGATAGGTATATGGACGTGAAGGGAATTATTAGGGGTTCAGTATTGATGTGGATAGAGAACTGGCTGGCAAACAGGAAGCAAAGAGTAGGAGTAAACGGGTCCTTTTCACAATGGCAGGCAGTGACTAGTGGGGTACCGCAGGGCTCAGTGCTGGGACCCCAGCTATTTACAATATATATTAATGATCTGGATGAGGGAATTGAAGGCAATATCTCCAAGTTTGCGGATGACACTAAGCTGGGGGGCAGTGTTAGCTGTGAGGAGGATGCTAGGAGACTGGAAGGTGACGGATAGGCTGGGTGAGTGGGCAAATGTTTGGCAGATGCAGTAAAATGTGGATAAATGTGAGGTTATCCACTTTGGTGGCAAAAACAGGAAAGCAGACTATTATTTAAATGGTGGCCGATTAGGAAAAGGGGAGATGCAGCGAGACCTGGGTGTCATGGTACACCAGTCATTGAAAGTAGGCATGCAGGTGCAGCAGGCAGTGAAAAAAGCGAATGGTATGTTAGCTTTCATAGCAAAAGGATTTGAGTACAGGAGCAGGGAGGTTCTACTTCAGTTGTACAGGGTCTTGGTGAGACCACACCTGGAGTATTGCGTACAGTTTTGGTCTCCAAATCTGAGGAAGGACATTATTGCCATAGAGGGAGTGCAGAGAAGGTTCACCAGACTGATTCCTTGGGATGTCAGGACTGTCTTATGAAGAAAGACTGGATAGACTCGGTTTATACTCTCTGGAATTTAGGAGATTGAGAGGGGATCTTATAGAAACTTACAAAATTCTTAAGGGGTTGGACAGGCTAGATGCAGGAAGATTGTTCCCGATGTTGGGGAAGTCCAGGACAAGGGGTCACAGCTTAAGGATAAGGGGCAAATCCTTTAAGACCGAGATGAGAAAGACTTTTTTCACACAGAGAGTGGTGAGTCTCTGGAACTCTCTGCCACAGAGGGTAGTTGAGGCCAGTTCATTGGCTATATTTAAGAGGGAGTTGGATGTGGCCCTTGTGGCTAAGGGGATCAGAGGGTATGGAGAGAAGACAGGTACGGGATACTGAGTTGGATGATCAGCCATGATCATACTGAATGGCGGTGCAGGCTCGAAGGGCTGAATGGCCTACTCCTGCACCTAATTTCTATGTTTCTATGTTTCTATGAATGGAGGGGTATGGTCTGAGTGCAGGTAGATGGGACTAGGGGAAAACAAATGGTCGGCACGGACTGGAAGGGCCGAGAGGGCCTGTTTCCGTGCTGTAATTGTTATATGGTTATATGCTTGTCCCTAGTATGTGTAGGACAGTGTTAGTGTGCGGAGATGGCTGGTCGGCATGGACCCGCTGGGCCAAATTGGCCTGCTTCTGCTCTGAAACTCTGAACAAAATGAAACTTTTTCTTTTTTTTAATTTCAAAATATACTTTATTCAAATGATAAATATATACAATACATTGACCTTGCGGAAAATCCATCCGACATCTTCGGAGGCTGAACAATAGATCAATACAGTTTAGACATTTCTTTTCCCCAAATTCCACAAATCAGTCCCCCACTCGTGCCACAGTGGCGTGGGACACCTTCCCTTATTTTCAGGGGCGTCTCCACCATACCGTACCCCCCATGTCCAGCAGCGGAAGGACCTTAGACTGTGGCCCTCCCCCACCGAGCCTTGGCGTTGGCTGCACCGAGCTTCAGTGCGTCCCTCAGCACGTACTCCTGCAGTCTGCAGCGGGCCAGTCGGCAACATTCCCTGACGGACATCTCGCTCTGCTGGGTGGTGAACAATGCTCGGGCAGACCAAAGGGCGTCTTTCACCGAGTTGATGACCCTCCAGCAGCAATGAAACTAAACTAAACTAAACTAAACCTAGCAGGCTTAGACACATTTTGAACTAGACTGTGATTCAACTGTAGTGAGTAGTTTTTGGTTCCCTGTTGACACAATGTGAGCCGATCAGGGAAATGGGACAAGGGCTCACATCCTGATATTTAACGTAATCTAGTGATGGTCAGATGCTTCCGACTGGGACAAGTAAACAGGAAGATACTCATTCAGAACTGTTCGCCAGCACGTTTCAGCTCCACATTGCACCTCAGTGGCAATGCAGAAGAGTGTGTGCAACTGAATCCATGTTAACTGAGGACGTACGCATAAAATGCTGGAGTAACTCAGCGGGACAGGCAGCGATTCTGGGGAGAAGGGACGGGCGACATTTTCGGACTTCCACAGATGCGCCGCAGCAAGCATTTCATCGGGACGCATCATAGCGTGGATTGGGAACGAGCTCCAACCAAGACTGCAAGAAGCGGAGAGAGTCATGGACGCAGCCCAGACCATCACACAAAACCAACCTCCCTTCCATCACACAAAACCAGCCTCCCGTTTACACCTCGCGCGGCCTCGGCAAGGCCAGCAGCATCATCACGGACCAGTCCCACCCCGGCCGCTCCCTCTTCTCCCCTCTCCCATCGGGCAAGATGTGCAGAAGGGTGAATCTGGCACACCTCCAGATTCAGGGACAGTTTCTTCCCAGCTGTTATCAGCCAACTGAACCATCCTACCACAATCAGAGATTAGCCCTGACCTCCCATCAAACTCATCCGGAGACTCTAAGAACGATCTTTAATCGGACTATACTGACTTTGTTTTGCACTATACATTGTCTTTATCCTGTATGTATACACCTCGTACGGCAACATTTCTTAATTCCCTTATCATGTATCTGTACACTGTAAAGGGCTCAATTGTATTTATGCATTGTCTCTCCGCTGACTTTATAGCAAGCGACAAAAGATTTTCACTGTACCTCAGTACGTGTGACAATAAACTGCAAGGCAGCAACTCCACTGCTGCGTCACCATACCTCCGTGCCACTGTAAATTGTAATGTTATGTTGTGGTTGTACAAGGCACTGGTGAGGCCTCACTTGGTGAATTGCGTTCAGTGTTGGTCACCCGACAGCAGGGGGACGATGTTTAGGTGGAAACAGTGCAGAGAAGGTTGACGAGGACGTTACCGGGACTTCAGGCCTACAACGAGAGAGCGGACAGGCCAAGACTTAATTTATTTTGGGTGGGGGGGGGGGGGGGGGGGGCAAAGGATCAGGATTGATCTGGAGGCAGCACGGTGGCGCAGCGGTAGAGTTGCTGCGTTATGCCCCTGTCCCACTTAGGAAACCTGAACGGAAAGCTCTGGAGACTTTGCGCCCCACCCAAGGTTTCCGTGTGGTTCCCGGAGATTCCCGGAGGTTTTTGTCAGTCTCCCTAATGGTCGAAAGGTAAGACCTTTTTCTCACCCAGTTTTATTCCACCAGGGAGGTCTTACCTTCCACTACCTGCAACCTCCGGCAACCACCTTCAACTAGCATCGCAACCGGCTTCGACTAAAAAATTCCCGATTTTTAAAACGGCAACCTATTGTTAGTCGCGGCGGTTTTGAATTTTTTGAAATAACCGGCGGAACATACAAGAAGCGGAAACCACTTTCGACGATTAGGGAGACTGACAAAAACCTCCGGGAACCGCACGGAAACCTTGGGTGGGTCGCAAAGTCTCCAGAGCTTTCCGTTCAGGTTTCCTAAGTGGGACAGGGGCATTACAGCGCTTTCGGCACCAGAGAACGGGTTCGATCCCGACTACGGGCGCTGTCTGTACGGAGTTTGTACGTTCTCCCCGTGACCTGCGTGGGCTTTCTCCAAGATCTTCGGTTTCTTCCCACACTCCAAAGAGACGTACAGGTTTGTAGGTTGTTTGGCTTTGCATAAATGTAAATTGTTCCTTGTGTGTGTAGGGTAGTGTTAGTGTGCGGGGATTGCTGGTCGGAGGCTGAAGGGTCTGTTTCCCCACTGAATCTCTAAACTAAACTAAACTAAACGTGTAGAGGTGCATACAGTAAGATCACAAGGTGAATAGACAGAGTGAATTGAGTGCAGTTTTGGTCCCCCAATTTGAGGAAGGACATTCTTGCTATTGAGGGAGTGCAGCGTAGGTTTACAAGGTTAGGCCTCTCTCGCCATTCCAGTCTGGGATGGCGGGACAGTCATATGCTGAGAGAATGGAGCGGCTGGGCTTGTACGCTCTGGGGTTTAGAAGGATGAGAGGGGATCTTATTGAAACATATAAGATTGTTAAGGATTTGGACACGCTAGAGGCAGGAAACATGTTCCCGATGTTGGGGGTGTGGGGCCCAGTTTAAGAATAAGGGGTAAGCCATTTAGAACTGAGACGAGGAAACACTTTTTCTCACAGAGAGTGATGAGTCTGTGGAATTCTCTGCCTCAGAGGGCGGTGGAGGCAGGTTCTCTGGATGCTTTCAAGAGAGAGTTAGATAGGGCTCTTAAAGATAGCTGAGTCAGCGGATATGGGGAGAAGGCAGGAACGGGGTACTGATTGGGGATGATCAGCCATGATCACATTGAATGGCGGTGCTGGCTCGAAGGGCCAAATGGCCTACTCCTGCACCTATTGTCTATTGTCAATTGTCTATTCAATGCACAGGTTTTTCATGCAGAGTAGGGAAATAGATCGTTCGTAGAGTTTGTATGTTCTTCCTGTGACAATGTGGGCTTCAAGGAACCATGTACTTGCACTCCTAGATTCTAATTGGGGCAGTGAGTTAGGACTAATAGCTCAGCTCAGATCAAGCCTCCATTAAGCTGGAATTTACCTCATGCAATAGATACTGCAGCTACGAGCTATCAGCCACAGATATCTTCCACCCATTCATTATGATTTAATTAACTAATTATTGCTAAATAAAAACGTACATGGTCTCACAATAGCTTGGCGATCGCAGGCATCGCCCTGTGTGTCACTGAAGCATTAGGACCAGGGGAATTCTTCATTTAATTGAGTCACCACATGCAAAATGGTCACCCTCTAGGCTTTTTTTTAAACCTTAGTTTAGTTTGGAGAAACAACCAACCATCGGCCCACCGAGTCCGCACCGACCAGCGATCCCCGCACATTATCGCTACCCTACACACACTTGGTAGCTATGTTCCAAAATTTTGTGATTTTAAAAATCAAGTCTGCAATTTATCCCATCAGATAAAGCATAAAAAAGAAGTTTAATTTGACACCTAATTCACTTTCATATCTTCAGTATTAAAAAAGATATGGCCATTTTCATACTCGGAAATTAGCATCTTGTTCCCTATTGCTTTTCAATTGACTTTACACAAAACCTGTGATCGAGGGCAGTCAAAGGCCCATAACTTTCTTAAAAATTAAGAGAACTGAAAGAAATTTTCAGTTATTATAGATTGAAGCATTCTGAAACTAATATGAAACAATCTTACTTTGATGATCTGAAATTAAAGCATATAATTAGTTAGTTACCCAATTGTAGCTAATTGCAAAATTCAATTAGTAGATCTGAACATCTATCCATTTCTTAAGAAAATATTAACATTTTTTTTAAAGATAAACATTTTTAAAGCCTAAGTGTCCAAATAACATTCACACAAGAATTCACAATATAACATGATTTTTCAATCTAATTGTCATTAATTTATAGGCCAAATTGAAGGAATTTAGTGTTTAATGCCCGTAAATTAATGGCCATTTAAATCATCTTGCGAGTGGGATTTTATAGAACGCGATGGATTGGAATGTTGCCGTTGCGGTGAATTTAAACCCCAAGTCGGCAGGAAAAATACTGCCGGTTCGTATGGGGAATAAATCACCGTTTCGCAACATGAAATATTGATTAAAGTCCCCCAAACAAGCAAGTTTATATGTAAAAATAAACAGCTTTCCTTTACCTGTCCCCCACGTAAAATCCGTCCCCGTTGTCGGCGTTCACGGCAGTAAGCGCTAATTTTTATTTTACTGCGGCGCTGAAATAGTCGGGCGATTAAAAAAAAAAAATTTACTTACCGGCAGTCGGAACGAATCTCCAGAAATAGATCGCACTCCGACAAAATATAATTCCGGATGGCAAGGGAAAAACCGCATTTTAACCCCGCCCCACCCTCCCCTTAAAGGCGCCAAAGTCGCGCACACGGCCTGCGGCAGAACTGCAGCACCGCTAAAGGTAAGTTTTGTAACATACCTACACTTGGGGCAATTTTTACATTGATACAAGCCAATTAACCTATAACGCTGCACGTCTTTGGAATGTGGCAGGAAACCGAAGATCTCGGAGAAAACCCACGCAGGTCACGGAGAACGTGCAAACTCCGTACAGACAGCGCCCTCATCCAGGATTGAACCCGGGTCTCTGGCGCTGTAACAACCCTGCCGCCTTGACTATCTTCTGTCCTGCTCTGAGCTAAGTCGGCTGATCTGTATAGAGAGGGGGAGGAGGAGAAATAGGCAAGAAGGCTGCAGCCATATCTGTTGTTGGTTTTCCTCAAGGCATAATGCGGAACTTTTGGGAGAGCATGTTGCCAAGCTGGAAAGGGTGCGGAGAAGATTCACGAGGGTGCTGCCAGGACCCGCGGACGTGGGCTGCAGGGGGAGGTTGAGTAGGCTGGGACTCTATTCCCTGGAGCGCAGGAGGAGGATGAGGAGTCTCTTGCCCAGAGTAGGGGAATTGAGGACCAGAGGACATAGGTTTAAGGTGAAGGGGAAAATGATTTAATCGGAATCTGAGGGGTAACTTTTTCACACAAAGACTGGTGGGTGTATGGAACGAGCTGCCAGAGGAGTTACTCGAGGCTGGGACTATCCCAACGCATAAGGTGTTGAGTCTGGCACAATATTTTTGACTGTACACTATTATTGGTTGTTTATCTGTTCATTCATTTTGTAAAATTATATATATATATAATTTTGTGACATAAATCTATAACTTTATAACATCTATATAACATTTTACTTCGAAGTCACGTGTGTGACTACGTGAAGAAGACCCCATCAGGCCGCATGCCCGTCATTAACGTCATACGCACTGGCGCAGCGACCCGGTTAGGAGGAGCAGCGCTTCTCCAGCGGTAAGTTTAAAAACCCCAAGGTAAGTGAGAGCTTGGTTGGAGGTCGCTTTTTAGTTGGAGGGCTTGTGTTTCAGGTGCAAGTTTATTCTATAAAGAAAATGCAGGAAGCGACAGCGGTGAAGGCGAGGCGCGCCGCTAGTAAGATGGCAGACCGCGGGAGTGCGGGCAGCGGGCGCCCGCTCAGTTCACCAAGCCCGTCATAGAAACATAGAAAATAGGTGCAGGAGGAGGCCATTCTGCCCTTCGAGCCAGCACCGCCATTCATTGTGATCATGGCTGATCAATAACCCGTGCCTGCCTTCTCCCCATATCCCTTTACTCCACTATCCCCTAGAGCTCTATCCAACTCTCTCTTAAATCCATCCAGTGATTTGGCCTCCACTGCCCTCTGTGGCAGGGAATTCCACAAATTCACAACTCTCTGGGTAAAAAAGTTTTTTCTCAGCTCAGTCTTAAATGACCTCCCCTTTATTCTAAGACTGTGGCCCCTGGTTCTGGACTCGCCCAACATTGGGAACATTTTTCCTGCATCTAGCTTGTCCAGTCCCTTTTATAATTTTATATGTTTCTATAAGATCCCCCTCATCCTTCTAAACTCTAGTGAATACAAGCCTTGGCTTTTTCAATCTTTCCTCATATGACAGTCCCGCCATCCCTCCTAACATCCTCTTCACAGTTCACACTGCCACCCAGCTTTGTGTCATCCGCAAACTTGCTAGTGTTGCTCCTAATTCCCTCTTCCAAAACATTAATATATATGGTAAACAATTGCGGCCCCAACACCGAGCCTTGCGGCAATCCACTCGCCACTGCCTGCCATTCTGAAAAGGACCCGTTCACTCCTACTCTTTGCTTCCGGTCTGCCAGCCAATTTTCTATCCATGTCAGCACCCTGCCCCCAATACCATGTGCTCTAATTTGGTGGCAGGGAGGCCACCGACTGCAGACTCAGTGCCTTTACGCACCGTGGCCACGCCCTTGGGCGTAAGGCTACTAGAAAGTCTGCACAGCCCATTGACTCGGAGGAGTCGGGTTCCCCTCCGGAAAAGGATGCCGTTCTCACACGGTTATCCAAAGTGGAGCTCCTGTTGGAGAGGATGCTCCATCAGGATACACACCCGGAGGAGGGGGTGGTATCCGGGCCGGCCTACAGGCGGGTCCGCCTGGAATAGGGCTGCTCAGTCGCTCCCTCTTGGAGGAGGAGAGCTTGACGGGTCAGGGTTATTCCGACGCCGAATCTGTGGAGAGCAGAACCCACGGGGTGAAGGGCATGAGCCCGTAATACCATGTCTGGCAGCAAGATCTGCCGTCCCCACAGAGGCTGGGGAGCTGTTGGATGAGGAGTTGGCAACAACTATAAACTATTTGCCCTCCCATCAGCTGCAAGAGCTGACCATGGACGATACGGCGAAAAGATATGAGACCCCGGTTAATTGTCAACTACTGAAAGTACCGGCGGTTAACCATGTGATATGGGGCCATATGGGCGTTGGTATTCGGGCACATGAGATGAAGCTCCAGCGGGTGCTGAAGTTGCTCGCTGCAGGCATTACTGCGTTTGCCAGATCGGTGGACCAGGGGCCGTCTGTTTTACAGCAGGATGCCTTAGCCCTTCTGTGCAGAGCCCACTTTGAAATAAACTGTTTGCGCAAAAGTGCAATACGCCCGACGACACACCCTAAATTTGCGGCGCTCTGCAAGCCCAGTAATATTCAACCGCCAAATTTGTTATTTGGGGACGACCTCGCTAAGCGAGTGAAAGAGCTCGACGAGGAGGCAAAGACGGTGGGGTTAATTAAAGCAACGATCACCAGCAGAATGGTTCGGCGGCAGTACTCCTACCGGCGGGCTGCAGAGACCAGGGCCGGTCAAGCGACCAGCCGGGCATTTATGAATGTGCGCAGTTGGCGCACTGCTACTGGGGCACGAGCAAACGTGACTCCTCCCACCAGGAACTGGGGGCAACAAATTCCACCGGTAACCATGGAGGTAGGTGGATCTGGTCCTGATAGGAACGTATTAAGTGACGAACACCTACAAGTCTGGGGGAGATTACACGGGTTCCTAAAAGAATGGTCTGAGGTAACATCAGATGCGTTTACACTGTGCCACATGAAAGGTTTTCGAATTGAATTCTATCCCAATTTGAGTCCACCCACTCAGCATGTTCCAAGCCGGACACTCATTTTCTCACAGAGAATATGGAGATACAGGCAGAACTTGAAAAATTATGCAAAAAAGGGGTAATTGAGAAATCGGTTCGCCAACTCCACCAATTTGTGTTAAATATTTTTCCTCTGTCAAAAACGGATGGAGGATGTAGAATCATCCTCAACCTGACAAGCCTTAACCCCTTTGTACAGTATAAACATTTCAAAATGGAAACTTTTACTACTTCTAATCACCTGCTTTCCAGACGATGTTATATGGCAAGCATCGACCTTAAAGAATCATATTACTCAGTGTCTGTTCACTGCGATGATAGAAGATATTTGAAATTTAGCTGGGTGAGGCAATTATGGCAATTCAAAGCACTGCCTAATGGATTAACCTCAGCTCCGAGATTGTTCACCAAATTGTTAAATTTAGCTCAGGGTCATATTGTAATGGCCTATTTGGATGATATTTTTATTGTAGGTAAGACTCGGGACACAGGTGAATCATCCGTTTCAGTTGTTAACCTCACTTTTGAGAAATTGCAGTTTATCATTCATCCAGGTATGTCCAAATTAACACCAGTCAGAGTTAATATTAACTATTAACTCAGATCACATGTCAGTGACTCTGCCCAGGGACAAAAGGCTGCAGCTAATTGAAGGCTGTATTAAGCTCATTGAAGCACAACGACCTTCAATTAGACAGGTGGGCAGCTTGATTGGCAAATTAGTGGTTTCATTTCAGGCTGTGCCGTTTGGACATTTGCATTACCAGCAATTACAACGAGCGAAGGAACAGGCACTGACGATGCATTCAGGTCGTTATGACAGGCCCATGCAATTACCAGCTGCGGCCATTGCTGAAGTACAATGGTGGATTATGAATGTCTCAAGTTCTTCCAGCCAAATTCTGGTTGAACCACCTTCTATTGTCTTACAGACTGATGTCAGTGCACTAGGTTGGGGCGCTACCGAGACTATTTCCAGCTGTGGAGGCTGATGGAATATGCATGAGACACCTCTTCTGCAATCACGAGGGATTAATTATTTAGAGCTTTTAGGAACATTTTATGGGCTTAAAGTTTATTGTTCTACTAAGTGTCACTTGCATGTTCAAGTTCAGATTGACAACAGTACGGCAGTGGCGTATGTTAATCACATGGGTGGAATCAAGTCGGAATCTTGTGATAGATTGGCAAATCTGATTTGGGACTGGTGTATTTCCAGAGACATTTGGCTTTCAGCTAACTACCTACCAGGTAGATTCAACATTGTGGCAGACACAAGGTCTCGCAAATTCAATGACAACACAGAATGGATGTTGAATCATGACATATTTAACGATGTTGATGCTCGGTATGGGATGCCAGATATCGATTTGTTTGCATCCAGATTAAACCTCCAGTTGCCTAAATATGTTTCATGGGAACCAGATACTGGGGCAGTAGCGGTAGATGCATTCTCGCTGCATTGGGATGGAATGTTTGTGTTTGCATTTCCTCCTTTCTGCCTCATCAGTTGGTGTCTGCAAAAAATTAAGCAGGACTCTGCCTCGGGAGTATTGGTGGTACCCGACTAGCCTACTCAGCCATGGTTCCCTCTCATGTTACAGATAAACATTCAGCCAAACATCCCAAACATTGTTCCCAAACATCGAAACCTACTGGTACACCCAGTAACTGGTGGTCAACACCCTTTATATGATCGCATCAATCTGTTGGTTTGCAGATTCTAAGAAGGCCATACCTGGGGACAGTGATCCGATCGCACTGTGGATGTTCTTACTGTGGCCTGGAGGGATAGTACCCAGAAGCAGTACATCTCTTATATAAGGAAATGGGAGGTGTTCTGCTTCCGGCAAAATATTTCATATTACACGTCAGACTTCTCCGACGTACTAGAGTTCCTGTCAACCCTCTTTTTCGATCAAAGATTAAGCTATAGTGCGATCAACACAGTCAGAAGTGCCCTGTCTTCTTATTTATGGACGGGATCAGAACAATATTCTGTGGGGTCACACCCTCTCATCTCTAGATTTATGAAGGGAATCTTTAATTCCAATCCACCCAGGCCCAGGTATTCGACAATCTGGGATGTTAGCAAAGTACTTATGCTCCTTCGCCAATGGACTCCTATCACAGCCCTGTGTTTGGCCAAACTCTCCATGAAGGTAGTCATGCTCATGGCACTGGTTTCGGCACAACGGGTGCAGACATTACATAAGCTGCGACTCGACAGGTTGGAAGTATCTGCAAATCCCATTACGTTTTCCATCTACGATCTACTCAAACAGAGCAGACCGAGGGTGACAGGGTTTCGGATTACCTTTTCGGCATACCCTACGGATTCACGCCTATGTGTGGTGTCACACTTAATATGTTACATCAAAGTTCACCAGCACCCTAAGAGGTGCGGAATCAGCATTATTGATTAGCCACAGAAAACCATAGTAAGGTGTCCATTTAGACTATTTCAAGGTGGCTAAAGCAGGTTCTGGTTTATGCAGGTATTGACACTGACATTTTTAAATCTCATTCCACCAGGGCGGCATCAACATCAGCGGCCAGGGCAATGGATGTCCCCATAGACCATGTCCTCGCGGCCGCAGGGTGGTCAAGTGAGCGGATGTTTCAGCAATATTCACAGAAAAAGACCCTTCAGCCCATCTCGCCCATGCACGCCTAACTATCAGAGTTAGGTCCACTTGCCTGGGTTTAGCCCATATCTCTCAAAACATTTTTCTATCCATGTTGTTAGCTATCTAAAACTGGAGAAATCAATGTTCATACCATACGGTCGTAAGCTACCCAAATGGAATATGATTAAGAAGGAACTGCAGATGCTGGAAAATCGAAGGTAGACAAAAATGCTGGAGAAACTCAGCGGGTGAAGCAGCATCTATGGAGCGAAGGAAATAGGTGACGTTTCGGGTCGAGACCCTTCTTCAGACTGATGTGGGGGGGGGGGGGGGGGTGGGGCGGGAAGAAGAAAGGAAGAAGTGGTGACAATGAGCTGTGGGAGAGCTGGCCACTGTCTCCACCTCTTCCTTTCTTCTTCTCACTCCCCCCCACCCCAACATCAGTCCGAAGAATGGTCTAGACGCGAAACGTCACCCATTTCCTTTGTTCCATAGATTCTGTCTCACCCGCTGTGTTTCTCCAGCATTTTTGTCTACCAAATGGAATATGAGGTTCTGCTCCTCCAATTTGCCATGGGCCTCACTCTGTTGATGGAGGAGGCCCAGGACAGAAAGGTCAGTTTGGGAATGGGACGGGGAGTTAAAATGGTTGGCAACTGGGAGATCCTGTCGGCCATTGGCACACCGAGCGCAAGTGTTCATAGTTCATAAGTTCGTAAGTTCTAAGGAGCAGATTTAGGCCATTCGGCCCATCAGGTCAACTCCGCCATTCAATCATGGCTGATCTATCTCTCCCTCTCGGCTCAAATTCTCCTGCCTTCTCCCCATAACCCCTGACACCCGAACTAATCAAGAACCGATCATCTCGGCCTTTGTAAAATTCTATTGACGACCTCCACAGCGTTCTGTGGCAATGAATTCCACAAATTCCTCCTCATCTCCTTTCTAAAGATACGTCCTTTTATTCTGAGGCTGTGCCCTCTAGTCCTAGACTCTCCCACTAGTCGCCGGGTCTCCACTTGAATGCGGACTCGCACACGGTGGCTAAACCTGTCCAGTTACACAGTCTGCCGACGTGCGCAAGACAATTCCATGCTGAAAGGATTCACGTGGTCAGGTTGCCATGAGGCTATTGGTGCAGAGGAGGTGGAAGAGGCTTAAAATTAACCGCAGATAGTTTCCTCCCATCCATTATGATTTGATGTTGTCAACTACACCAACAGAGACAAGGGCAATAGCCCTGACTGTACGGACCGTGACCGCGTGGGTTTTTTCCAAGATTTCCTCCCACATTCGAAAGACGTACGGGTTTGCAGGTTAATTGGCCTGGCGTAAATTTAAACAGGCACAAGTGTAGGATGACGCTAGTGTGCGGGGGTCGCTGATCGGCGCGGACTCGGTCGACTGAAGGGCCGGTTTCCGTGCTGTATCTCTAAACTGAACTAAGAGCACCAACGCCTGTCGGCTGGGGATCGAAGCTCCAGCCGCGGGGCCTGTGGACTAACATCGTGAAGCCTGCGGTCTCCAGAGGCTGGCTCGGGAGCTCCATGCCAGAGAGTTCCACCCCCTCGACGCGGGAGTTTCGATCACCCCGACTGGGTCTTCGATCATCGGCTGTGGGGGCTATGATCGCCCCGACTGAGGATGGTTTGACTGCCCCGACCGCGGGAGAACAAGGGGAAGAAGATTGAACTTTATTGAACTTCCATCACAGTGAGGAATGTGGGGAATCCACTGTGGTGGATGTTTATATTAAATGTATGTCGTTGTGTGTCTGGTTGCTTTTCACTTAGTATGACTGTATGGTAACTGCAACTTCACTGTACCGTAACGGGTACATGTGACAATAAACTGACCTTGAAACCTTGAACCTGTGGAATTCATTGCCACAGACGGCTGTGAAGGCCAAGTCAATGGATATTTTAGAAACATAAAAACATAGGAAATAGGTGCTGGAGGAGGCCTTTCGGCCCTTCGAGCCAGCAGCGCCATTCATTGTGATCATGGCTGATTGTCCCCAATCAGTACCCCGTGCCTGCCTTCTCTCCATATCCCTTGATTCCACTAGCCCCTAGAGCTCTATCTAACTCTCTCTTAAACTCTCTCAGTGACTTGGCCTCCACTGCCCTCTGTGACACGGAATTCGACAAATTCACAACTCTCTGGGCGAAAAAGTTTTTTTCTCACCTCAGTTTTAAATGGCCTCCCCTTTATTCTAAGACTGTGGGCCCCTGGTTCTGGACTCGCCCAACATTGGGAACATTTTATAAGGCGGATATCGACAGATTCTTGATTAGTGCGGGCGTCAGGGGTAATGGGGAGAGGGCAGGAGAATGGGGTTGAGAGGGAGGGATAGATAGATCAGCCATGATTGAATGGCAGAGTAGACTCGAAGGGCTAAATTGACTAATTCTGCTCCTATCACGTTTGGACACGAACTGCATGCAATATTCCAAATGCGGCCGAACCAAAGCCCTGTAAAGCTGCATCATGACTTCCCGACTCTTATACTCAATGCCCTGACCAACGGATGGGCACGGTGGCGCAGCGGTAGAGTTGCTCCCTGTCCCCACTCGCAGCGCCAGAGACCCGGGTTCGATCCCGACCACGGGCGCTGTCTGCACGGAGTTTGCACGTTCTCCCCGTGACCCGCGTGGGTTTTCTCCGCGATCTTCGGTTTCCCCCCACGCCCCAGAGACGTGCCGGTCTGGAGATGAATTGGCCGGGTACAAGTTTAACGTTGTCCCTACAAGGTGAGTGTAGGACGGCGCTAGTGTGAGGGGATCACTGGTGGGCCGAGGGGCGGGCTCGGTGGGCCGAGGGAAGGGCCTGTTTCCACGCTGCATCCCTAAAATACCATCTGCCTTCATCACTACTCGTGTTGGCACTTTAACGGAGATGTGGACTTGGACACCAGTGCTGTTAAGGTTCTTGCCATTAGCAGCATAAGACCACTCCACCATTCAATCACAGCTGATCTATTTGAACCCCATTCTCTTGCCACGGGGCACCGGTCAGTAATGCGCGTCCAGTTCATTTGAGGCAGGAACAAGGATGGCTCCATTTGAACGGCTCGCGTAGGCAATTCCATGAATACAGTGGGGAGGTGGCTTTGAAGTGACCTCCTTCTCGCTTTCACTGATCTTTCAACACACGTCCAAGTGGGTCGAATTCAATGGTCCTCATCCCGAAACGTCACGCATTCCTTTCCTCCAGAGATGCTAACCTGACTCGATGAGCTACTCCTGCATTTTGCGCCTATCTTCGGGTCGCTTTCAATGCCTTGGCAACTGCACTTGGGGTTGGCCGGGGGGGGAGGGGTGGCAAAAGCCATAACAAATACAAGAGGCAAACTTCAAGGTCTAGGGTGGTGCAGCGGGTAGAGCTGCTGCCTCACAGCGCCAGAGACCCGGGTTCGGTCCTGACCTCGGGTGCTGTCTGTGTGGAGTTTGCATCGGATCCCTGTGACCGTGTGGGCTTCCTCTGGGTGCTCTGGTCTCCCCCCACTTTCCAAAGACGTGCAAGATTTCTAGGCTTCTGCAAATTGCCCCGAGCATGAGAGGAAAACATAGAACTGGAAGGGACACGGAGTAACTCAGAGGGTCAGGCAGCATCTCTGGAGAACAGTGCTGGATCAGGCAGTCATCTGTGGAGACATGGATAGGTTTTCACAGAGTGCTGGAGAGTAACTCAGCGAGTCAGGCAGCATCTCAGAGTGGAGAACAGCGGTCAGGCCTTGGGACAGGTGACGATTCAGGTCCCAAACACACTTCTTCTGTCCCATCCTGAAAAATTCCCTACCTTTGTTCTCCACAATTGTGTAGAAGGGCTGCCTGACCACAAAGCACTGGAGTGAGTTATCTCTCACAGCACTCTGCGTCCTTTTGTGTAAACTAGCAACCCCGTTCCTGCCTTCTCCCCACCCTGTGACTCCGCCTTTTAAGAGCTATCTAGCTCTCTCTTGAAAGTATCACACCGTCCTCCACGCTAACGGATGATCGGGAACATGTTTCCTGCCTCTAGCGTGTCCAGACCCTTAACAATCTTCTACGTTTCAATAAGATGCCCTCTCATCCTTCTAAACTCCAGAGTGTGCAAGCTCAGCCGCTCCATTCTCTCAGCATATGATAGTCTCACCATCCCGGGAATTATCCTTGTAAACCTACGCTGCACTCCCTCAATAGCAAGAATGTCCTTAGGGGACCAAAACTGCACGCAATACTCCAGGTGTGGTCTCACTAGGGCCCTTATTCTTAAACTGTGGCCCCTGGTTCTGGACTCGCCCAACATTTGGGAACATGTTTCCTGCCTCTAGCGTGTCCAAACCCGTCCTTTTTCTCCAGAGATGCTGCCTGACTCGTCGAGTTATGAGTTACTCCAGCGCTTTTTGTCTATGAACCCGCGCCTGCAGTTCCGTCCTGTACATGCCCCTCTTCAGGTCTGCTTCCATGTGTAAAACTATAAGCCAAAAAAAAAATCCAAAACCTTTGCCCCTCCGCCGGGTCGAATCTTCTTTTCGGAAAGCAAAGTCACGAGTTTGGCACGAGTTAGCGGGCATTTTATACTTTAATTTACACTTTTGACATATTGCGCATAAATAACATTGTAAACCTGAATGTAAACGAGAAGAATCAGCCCAAAGGGCCCAGAATACCTGGTCGCTTTGGTCAAGGAGGACATTTAAATTAATATTTTTTTTTTTAAAAACAAACCAAAGTAAAAATGACTCCCACAGTCAGCAATTATTTCCAGGCGGGGTTATGAAGACATTCGCTGGAATGGAGTTCATAGTCTTGCCCCCGGCTGACCCGAGGGTCTATGCAGTTGGTTCACACGGTGTTTCAGGTTAAAATTAAACAAATCCAAACACAGAAGAATTACAGTTAAACAGGAATAAAGTGTATCCAGTGATAAGAGTAGTAGTGATGACATAAACCAGTGAACAACAATAACTCCATTAAAAGTCCAAGGATGATAAAACTGCTGGAGAAAACTCAGCGGGTGAGGCAGCATCTGTGGAGCGGAGGAAATAGGGGTTTCAGGTTGTTCTTCATATTCCCTCCTTCTCGACCCGAAGGAGTACAGAGAAGGTTCACCAGACTGATTCCTGGGATGGCAGGACTTCCATATGCAGAAAGACTGGATAGACTTGGCTTGTACTCGCTAGAATTTAGGAGATTGAGGGGGGGGGTCTTATAGAAACGTACAAAATTCTTAAGGGGTTGGACAGGCTAGATGCAGGAAGATTGTTCCCGATGTTGGGGAAGTCCAGAACAAGGGGTCACAGTTTAAGGATAAGGGGGGAGTCTTGTAGGACCGAGATGAGAAAAATCATTTTTCACACAGAGAGTGGTGAATCTGTGGAATTCTCCACCACAGAAGGTAGTTGAGGCCAGTTCATTGGCTATATTTAAGAGGGAGTTAGATGTGCCCCTTGTGGCTAAAGGGATCAGGGGGTATGGAGAGAAGGCAGGTACAGGATACTGAGTTGGATGATCAGCCATGATCATATTGAATGGCGGTGCAGGCTCGAAGGGCCGAATGGCCTACTCCTGCACCTATTGTCTATGTTTCTATGTTTCTATGAAACATCACCTATTGAGTCTGAAGAGGGGTCTCGACCCGAAACGCCACCTATTCCTCTGCTCCATAGATGCTGCCTGTCTCGCTGAGTTTCTCCAGCATTTTTGTCTACCTTCGATTTTTCCAGCATCTGCAGTTCCTTCTTAAACAGATAAAAGTCCAGTTTCTTTAAAGGGAACCCAGAACGGTACATGGTCTCTCCCTCTGGTCCAAAGCACCCGTTCCACAACGGGCCTTATTGATTCTCACTCACGGTTCATAACTTAAACAGGATTTTTTTAAAACATTTCTTTCATTTAAAAAAAAATACACAAATATTGTCTGCTACATATACCAGTAAGCAAGAAATAACAACTGCCGTCCAGCTTTCTCCCCTGCTGCTTCCCTGCACCACTGGACACACACTATGAGGTAGCCTTTGTTCAGCTCTGCAAACCCTTTCCGCCATTCGGTGGAGGCACAGATAGGAGGGGAGGGGAGGGGAGGGGGGTAGAGGGAGAGTGGGGGTAAGCAACAGAGGAGGGTGGGGTGGGGGGGTGGGGGTGCTGAGGAGGGGCAGGGGGAGGGGGGGGGGTAAATGATAGTGAAGAGAGAAGTTGGGAGGAGGATGTGAATAGCAGCATAGAGGAGGGAGGGGGGGAGTGGGGGCTGTAGGGGAGTGAGGGGGAGGGGGGGTGGGGTTACCAGGGGAGGGAGGGGGAGGGGAGGGTGGGGATTATACGGGAGGGGAAGGGGTGGTGTCTATAGAGGAGGGAGGGGGAGGGGTGACAGAGGAAGTTGGGGATGGGGGATGACAGGTGGGGGGGGTGGGGGTGACAGAGGAAGGGGTGTGGGGATGACAGGAAGTTGGGGGTGGGGGTGACAGAGGAAGGGGGGTGGGGGTGACAGGGGGGTTGGGGGTGACAGGTGAGGGGGGGGTGGGGGTGACAGAGGAGGGGGTGTGGGGATGACAGGAAGTTAGGGGTGGGGGTGAGACAGGGAGGGGGTGGGGGTGACGGAGGGGGGAGTGGGGATGACAGGTGGAGGGGGGGTGGGGGTGACAGAGGGGGGGGGGGTGGGGGTGACAGAGGGAGGGGGGGTGGGGGTGACAGAGGGAGGGGGTGTGGGGTGACAGGTGGAGGGGGGTGTGGGGTGACAGAGGGGGGGGGGTGGGGGATGACAGGTGGAGGGGGGGTGGGGGTGACAGAGGGAGGGGGGGGGGTGGGGATGACAGGTGGAGGGGGGTGGGGGTGACAGAGGGAGGGGGGTGGGGGGTGACAGAGGGAGGGGGTGTGGGGTGACAGAGGGAGGGGGGGGGGGGTGACAGAGGGAGGGGGGGGGGGTGGGGGTGACAGAGGGGGGGGTGTGGGTGACAGGTGGAGGGGGGTGGGGGTGACAGGAAGGAGGGGGTGGGGGTGACAGAGGGAGGGGGTCTGGGGTGACAGGAAGTTGGGGGAGGGGGTGGGGGTGACAGAGGGGGTGGGTAATTAGAGGGAAGGGGAGGTAAATGCCGGAGTGGGGGAGGGGGGGGGGGAGATAAAGAACGAACAAGTGAGGGGGAAGGGAATAAAAACAGGGATTATGGAAAAGAAAGGAAAGATTCTGTAGACTCCACGATTCTCTATAGACTTCCTGCTTTGGCAATACACCATATTGCGACAATATTTTACAAAACTATTTTCAAATACACCAATTTAAATATTCAGATCGCCCCTTCCACTAGGACCCCGTTCATTTTAATTTTTAAAACTGCAAACCCAGTGTAAAGCAACTATACAGAATGGCAACAGAGAGAATACAAACCGTTCCACATGCGATTGCAAGGATTAATGGGTGAAGTCACTGGGTGAGCATGATTCTTCGGGTATTGCATAAGAAAGTCATTTGCATAATAAATTATGGACGATTCTTGGAAAAATAATTCTGCTGAAAATGATTGTCCTCAAGCATTATTTCCCCCCCCTTCCCTTCCCCCCCCCCCCCCCCACCCCGTTTCGTGTAAGGCTTGCCGATGTCAAATATTTCATTGAGGATACCCTGAGATGAATGCCTCGACGCCCCTTCTACTGGGGACTGAGGACAATGCCGACAAGAGATCAGTCAGTCCACCCGGCAGCTGTCTGGGTTTTTCTCGGTGTGGAGAGCTATGTACATTTGGAAGTCCCTGAGTCATTGTGCCTGAGATGAGGACCGGCCTGGATCTCAAGAGGCCGTGGTTTCCGTGCTTTCCTGCTTGACCTGGACAGGCACCGGAGGTCGCGGGCTGCCGTGCGCCATTTTCATGACCGACGGGTCGAGCCTCTCGTACAGGTTGCCCCCGGGGGCCATGAGGTTGCCCCCCAAGCCCCTCTGGTACGTGCCCTTCAAGGTGGCCTCCTCCAGCTCCCTCCTCAGCATGGAGAAGATCTGCTTCTCCACTGTGCAGCCCACCTCCTCGCCCTGGCCCATCTCGTCCAGCTTGTCCGCCCCGTCGCTGATGTCGAACCGGTTGATCTCCTCGTTGAAGCGGTGGAGGTCCTCCAGCGAGCGGCCGGGGGCGGGGGCCATGGGGCAGTTGCCCCTCAGGTGGGCCTTCAGGCTGCAGTTGTGGATGTAGGTCTTGTGGCACTGGAGGCACTTGTGCGGGCGCTCCCTGGTGTGGAGGCGCTTGTGGAGCTTGAGGTGGACAAACTGGGTGAACTTGGCCGGGCACAGCTTACACTGGTACGGCTTCTCCCCTGAATGTAGACGCTGGTGAGTCTTCAGGTTGCTGGTGCTGCTAAACCTCTTGCGACACACCTGGATGTGAGAGGGACACACGGATCAGCCATCATTGTAATATTTTAAAGAAGGAACTGCAGATGCTGGAGAATCAAGGGTACACAAAAGGCTGGAGAAACTCACCCGCTGAGTTTCTCCAGCCTTTTGTGAGCCATCATTGTAAGTAAGTTTATTGGCCAAGTATTCACATACAAGGAATTTGCCTTGGCGCTCCGCCCACAAGTAACAGCATGACATACAGTGACAGTTACGAATGACTCAGAAAACACTAAACATTAAAAATAATAAAACATTAATGATAAAACACCATTGATCAAGCATGTGAACCAACAAAATACCAGATCAAAGGGAGGCTACAGATTTTTGGCTGTTGAGTAGAGCAACTACTCGAGAATAAAAACTGTTTTTATGTCTGGCTGTGGCAGCTTTGACAGTCCGGAGTCGCCTTCCAGAGGGAAGTGATTCAAAGCGTTTGTGGCCAGGGTGAGAGGGGTCAGAGATGATCTTGCCCGCTCGCTTCCTGGCCCTTGCAGTGTACAGTTCATCAATGGAGGGAAGGTTGCAGCCAATAACCTTCTCTGCTGATCGGACGATTCGCTGCAGCCTCCGGGTGTCGTGCTTGATTGCATGTTCAATATTTACTTCAGTTCAGATTAGTTGTGAGATACAGCGCAAAAGCAAGGCCCCTCGGCCCACCTAGTCCATGCCGACCAGCGATCCCCGCACACTAACACAATCCTACGCACAATAGACAGGGCTCTTGAAGATAGCGGAGTCAGGGGATATGGGGAGAAGGCAGGAACGGGGTACTGATTGTGGACGATCAGCCATGATCACATTGAATGGCGGTGCTGGCTCGAAGGGCCGAATGGCCTACTCCTGCCATTATTCTATTGTCTGTGGAATTCTCTGCCTCAGAGGGCGGTGGAGGACGGTTCCCTGGATGCTTTCAAGGGAGAGCTAGATAGGGCTCTTAAAAATAGGGGAGTCAGGGGATATGGGGAGAAGGCAGGAACGGGGTACTGATTGGGGATGATCAGCCACGATCACATTGAATGGCGGTGCTGGCTCGAAGGGCCGAATGGCCTACTCCTGCACCTATTGTCTATTGGGGCAATTTACATTTACGTAATGTAGCCAACTAACCTACAAACCTGGACGTTTTTGGAGTGTGGGGGGGGGGGGGGAACTAGCGATCTCGCGGAAAACCCACACAGGGAGAACGTACAGACAGCACCCATAGTCGGGATCGAACCCGGGTCTCAGTGGCTGTAAGCGCTGTGAGGCAGCGAGCGACATTACCGCTGCGCCACCGTGACTGCCCGTTAACGAGGAGGAATTAGGAGGGCGAGATAGATCCGCCATGATTGAATGGTGGAGTAGACTGGATAGGCCGAATGGCCTAATTATGCTCCGCTCACTTATGAATCTACGAACGTGTAATATGTACCTCAGGACTGGAGTATAAAAAACAGAGAGGTAATCCTGAGGCTTTATAACACACTGGCCAGATCCTAATTTGGAGTATTGTGAGCAGTTTTGGACCCTATATCTGAGGAAGGATGTGCTGGCCTTGGAGAGGGTCCAGAGGAGGTTTACGAAAATGATGCCAGGAATGAGTGGGTTAACATATGATGAGTGTCTCATGAGTATAAAAGTATAGAAGTATAGAGAAATGTGAGGTGTTTCAATTTGGGTCGTCTAACAAGGGCAGGGCCTACACAGTGAAAGGTAGGCCTCAGGGGAGTAGAGGGATCTAGGAGTACAGGTGCATGGTTCCTTGAAGTTGCAGTCGCAGGTAGATTAGGCAGTCAAAAAGCCTTTTGGCACTTTGGCCTTCATCAGTCAGAGTATTGAGTATAGACGTTGGGAGGCCACGTTGCTGTTGTGTCAGACGTTGGTGAGGCCATTATTGGAGTATTGTGTTGATTTTTTGGCATTGTGTTATAGAATGATACAGAATAAGGTGTTTCCAAGCTGGGGCAGGGTGCTGAGCAGATTTACGAGGATGTTGCCAGGACTCGAGGGACTGAGCTATGGGGAGAGGTTGAGCAGGCTGTGATTCTATTCCTTGGAGCGCAGGAGGTTGAGGGTTTATCTTATGGAGGTGTGCAGACTCACGAGAGGAATACATCGGGTAAAAGCACCACCGTCTCTTGCCCAGAGTAGGGGAATCGAGGACCAGAGGACATAGGATTAAGGTGAAGGGGTAAAGATTTAACAGGAACCCGAGGGGTAATTTTTTTCCACAAAGGTGGCGGTGGGTGTATGGAACAAGCTGCCGGAGGAGGTCGTTGAGGCTGGGACCATCGCAATGTTTAAGGAACATTTTAGACAGGTACATGGATAGGACAGGTTTAGAGGGATTATGGGCCAAACACAGACAGGTGGGACCGGTGTAACATAGAAACATAGAAAATAGGTGCTAGAGGCCATTCGGCCCTTCGAGCCAGCACCGCCATTCATTGTGATCATGGCTGATCATCCCCAATCAATAACCCGTGCCTGCCTTCTCCCCACATCCCTTGATTCCACTAGCCCCTAGAGCTCTATCTAACTCTCTCTTAAATCCATCCAGTGACTTGGCCTCCACTGCCCTCTGTGGCAGGGAATTCCACAAATTCACAACTCTCTGGGGTGAAAAAGTATTTTCTCACCTCGCTCTTAAATGGCCTCCCCTTTATTCTGAGACATGTTAATCAGCGTGGACAAGTTGGGCCAAATGGACTGTTTCACTGCCCCTCTCACCTTAAACCCATGTCCCCTGGTTCTTGATTCCCGTACCAGGGGTAAAGAACTCTGTGCATCACCCTATTTTGTACCCATATAATTTTATGCACCTTTCCCTCTCACCTTAAAAATGAGACACAAAGTGCTGGAGTAACTCAGCGGGTCAGGCAGCATCTCTGGAGAACATGGATAGGTGACGTTTCACAGTGCTGGAGTATCTCAGCGGGTCAGGCAGCATCTCTGGAGAACATGGATAGGTGACGTTTCACAGAGTGCTGGAGTAAACTCAGCGGGTCATGGCAGCATCTCTGGAGAACATGGATAGGTGACGTTTCACAGAGTGCTGGAGTAACTCAGCGGGTCAGGCAGCATCTCTGGAGAACATGGATAGGTGACGTTTCACAGAGTGCTGGAGTAACTCAGCGGGTCAGCCAGCATCTCTGGAGAACATGGATAGGTGACGTTTCACAGAGTGCTGGAGTAACTCAGCGGGTCAGGCAGCATCTCTGGAGAACATGGATAGGTGACGTTTCACAGAGTGCTGGAGTAACTCAGCGGGTCAGGCAGCATCTCTGGAGAACATGGATAGGTGACGTTTCACAGAGTGCTGGAGTAACTCAGCGGGTCAGGCAGCATCTGTGGAGAACATGGATAGGTGACGTTTCACAGAGTGCTGGAGTAACTCAGCGGGTCAGGCAGCATCTGTGGAGAACATGGATAGGTGACGTTTCACAGAGTGCTGGAGTAACTCAGCGGGTCAGGCAGCATCTCTGGAGAACATGGATAGGTGACGTTTCACAGAGTGCTGGAGTAACTCAGCGGGTCAGGCAGCATCTCTGGAGAACATGGATAGGTGATATTTTGGGTTGGGACCCTTCTTCAAACTGACCCTGACCTGAAACATCACTTTATCATTGTTGTAAAGTCATAAGAGTCATACAGCGTGGAAACAGGCCCTTCTTCCCAACTTGCCCAACGCTTGGTCCACATCCCTCCAAACCTGTCCTATCCATGTACCTGTCTAAATGATTCTTAAATGTTGGGATAGTCCCGGCCTCAACTACCTCCTCTGGCAGCTCGTTCCATACACCCACCACCCTTTGTGTGAAAAAGTTACCCCTCAGATTCCTATGTAATCTTTCCCCCCTCACCTTCAACCTGTATGCTCTGGTTCCTCTGCCTCTGCTCTGCACTGGTGTCACATGTTAGGAGGCAGGCCGCAGGGCAGTATTGCAGATCTAAGTTGGTAACGCTCTCTACATAGGAATAACTTTCCTTGCCTTTCACTGAACAGTCTGCAGACACTCGCTATCACCACTTCATGTATTACAAACAGCCACAGGCCATTTGTTCTAGTGCAACACTGGCCCACAAGCAATGTTAGCTTAAGACCACATACCTTTCACAGTCACATACATGACAACCTTCTCCCCTAGGCTGCAGAATTCTGGAAGATTGACAGCCTGTAGGCCCGTGTGCCACTTTCCCCGAGTAACTCACGAATTCTCCCGAGTTTTCCCCTTGATTCAAACTCAGAGAATGTCCGTAGGCGTCCGTAGATGTTTCGTGGCGGCTCGTAATGCCAGCCGTAGGTACTCGGGGCACCAGGTAAGTCGGGACGTTTTTTCAGCATGATGAAAAATGCCCACGAGTAAAAGAAATAGCCCTGCGTACGTGCGGCTGGCATCTCCGAGTTTGAATCAAAGGGGAAATTCTGAATGAGTTTAGTTTAGTTTAGAGATACAGCGTGGAAACAGTCCCTTCAGCCCATCTAGCTCGCGCTGACCAACGATCACTTAGTCATACTAGACTGCAGACTTTACGCTTTTGAAATACGGTTCGGAAACACGGAGTCCCTTCGGCCCATTGAGTCCCTGCCGACCAATGATCCCCCCGTACACACTAAACTTTCGACTTGAGATACAGCGCAGAAACAGGCCCTTCTGTGCCGACCAGGGCCCTAGCACTATCCTACACACTCGGGGCAACTTTCACCGGAGCCAATTAACCTGCAAACGCTGGACATCTTTGGAGTGGGAGGCAACCGGATCACCTGGAGGAAACCCACGTGGTCACGTGGAGAACGCGCCAACTCCACACGGGCAGCAGGCCAAGTGAGGATCGAGACTGGGTCTTGGGCGCTGTGAGCCAGCCACTCGCCCCACTGTGCCGATTTAGTTGATATTGCTGTGGTTGATGACGGGTACTGTTTTCAATCAGGCTGTCTCGCCACCTACGTGGAGTATGATAGGTGAGAGGGATGTGGGCCAAACAAACGCAGGCGGGCGGGACCAGCGTAGCTGGAGCGCCTTGGTCGGTGTGCGGGCAGGTTTCCACGCTGCATGACAGCGTTTCCACGACGCACCACAGCACGGTTTGGGGACAGCTCCATCCAACACTCGAAGAAACCGCGGCGAATTGTGGACGCAGCCCGGACCATCGCACAAACCAACCTCCCTCCCATTGACTCCACTTACACCTCGCGCTGCCTCGGCAAGGCCAGCAGCGTCATCACGGACCAGTCCCACCCCGGCCACTCCCTCTTCTCCCCTCTCCCATCGGGCAAGAGGTACAGAAGTGTGAAAACGCACACCTCCAGATTCAGGGACAGTTTCTTCCCAGCTGTTATCAGGCGACTGAACCATCCTACCACAAACTAAGAGAGCGGTCCTGAACTGCTATCTACCTCATTGGTGACCCTCGGACTATCTTTGATCGGACTTTGCTGGCTTTACCTTGCATTAAACATTATTCCCTTATCCTGTATCTATACACTGTGAATGGCTCGATTGTAATCGCGGATTGTCTTTCCGCTGACTGGTTAGCACGCAACAAAAGCTTTTCACTGTACCTCGGTACACGTGACAATAAACTAAACTGAACAGAACTATGACTCTGATGCCCCTGTCCCACTTAGGAAACCCTGAACGGAAACCTCTGGAGACTTTGCGCCCCACCCAAGGTCTCCGTGCGGTTCCCGGAGGTTTTTTGTCCTCCGGCAACCACCTTCAACGAGCCATCGCAACCGGCTTCGACGAAAAAAATTACCGATTTTTAAAACGGAAACCACTTTCGACCGTCAGGGAGACTGGCAAAAACCTCCGGGAACCGCACGGAAACCTTGGGTGGGGCGCAAAGTCCACAGAGGTTTCCCCTCAGGTTTCCTAAGTGGGACATGGGGCATAAACGAGCAGGCAAAAATGCTGGAGAAACTCAGCGGGTGAGGCAGCATCTCGACCCGAAACCTCACCTATTCCTTCGCTCCGTAGATGCTGCCTCACCCGCTGAGTTTCTCACCAGCATTTTTGCCTGCCTTCAATTTTTCCAGCATCTGCAGTTCTTTCTTAAACTCATTCTGTTTTAAAATACAGTAATGAAACTGGTTGTCTACCTGGCATTCGTGTGGCTTCTCCCCAGTGTGAACGAGGTAGTGCTTCTGTAAGTGGGCCAACTGTGTGAAGCCTTTACTGCAGGTCTGACACTTGAAAGGCCGCTCGCCACTGTGTACCCGCAGATGGACCTGGTGAGACAGAACAGCAGCTTGAGGCTCCAAACACCTTCGTTTGTAGTTTAGTTCAGACTAGGGTCGCCAACTATAACCATATAACCATATAACAATTACAGCACGGAAACAGGCCCTCTCAGCCCTTCCAGTCCATGCCGACCATTTGTTTTCCCCTAGTCCCATCTACCTGCACTCAGACCATACCCCTCCATTCCCTTCATGTCCATATACCTATCCACTTTACTTTTAAATGTTAAAATCGATCCTGCCTCCACCACTTCTGCTGGAAGCTCATTCCACACAGCCATCACCCTCTGAGTAAAGAAGTTCCTCCTCACGTTACCCCTAAACTTCTGTCCCTTAATTCGCATGTCATGCTCTCTTGTTTGAATCTTCCCTACCCTCAATGGGGAAAAGCTTATCCACGTCAACTCTGTCTATCCCTTTCACATTTTAAAGACCTCAATCAAGTCCCCCCTTAACCTTCTGCGCTCCAAAGAATAAAGACCTAACTTGTTCAACCTTTCTCTGTAACATAGTTGCTGGAACCCTGGCAACATTCTAGTAAATCTCCTCTGTACTCTCTCTATTTTGTTAACATCCTTCCTATAATTAGGCGACCAAAATTGTACCCAATACTCCAGAATTGGTCTTACCAATGCCTTGTACAATTTTAACATTACTTCCCTGCTCCTATATTCAATGCTCTGATTTATAAAGGCCAGCACACCAAAGGCTTTCTTTACCACCCTATCTACATGCGATTCCACCTTCAGGGAACTATGCACAGTTATTCCTAGATCCCTCTGTTCCACAGCATTCCTCAATTCCCTACCATTTACCATGTACTTCCTATTTTGATTTGTCCTGCCAAGATGTAGCACTTCACACTTATCAGCATTAAACTCCATCTGCCATCTTTCAGCCCACTTTTCCAAATGGCCCAAAATCTCTCTGTAGACTTTGAAAATCTACTTCATTATCCACAACACCACCTATCTTAGTATCATCTGCATACTTACTTATCCAATTTTCCACCCCAATCATCCAGATCATTGATGTACATGAACAAACAACAGTGGACCCAACACAGATCCCTGAGGCACCCCACTGGTCACCGGCTTCCAACCTGACAAACAGCCATCCACCATTACTCTCTGACATCTCCCATTCAGCCACTGTTGAATCCATCTTGCTACTCCGCCATTAACACCCAAAGATTGAACCTTCTTAACCAACCTTCCATGGGGAACCTTGTCAAAGGCCTTACTGAAATCCATATAGACAACATCCACTGCTTTACCATCATCAATTTCCCTAGTTACCGCTTCAAAAAATTCAAGAAGGTTTGTCAAACACATGTCCCTTATTAGCCTGGACATCCCGCAAATTGGGCTAAATTGGTTTGTCCCGTGCGGGACCGCCCTTGTCCCGCCCTTGTCGGGTCGAGGGGGACTGTCGGGTCGGCCCCCGCCTCACCCGTCCCGGCGTAGTGCAGCCCGTGGAGTGCAGCAGCGTCTCGCCCGTGGCCCCGTCGGCCGGTCGGCAGCCCGGCCAGCCGTCCGTCCGACCTGCCGACCTTCGCTTGCCGCCGACACCACCGCTACCCCTCCTTCTCACGGCCGATCATCAGTTCACGAGTTGGACGGGGCGCCGGACTTTGCGAGCGACGCCGCGCGGCCCCCCCGGGCCAAAACTCCTCCGCTGGCCCGCGGCTGGGCCTTGTGTCCCGGGGCCAACTCATCGTTCACCCAGCCGCGGCCGGGTCGGTCAACGAATTGCCGTCGGGAATTTGTCCCTTATTTTGACCTTTTGGTCCCTTATTTGGGAGCGAGGAAGTTGGCGACCCTAGTTCAGACATACAGCGCTGAAACAGGCACTTCGGCCTACCTACTCCGTGCTGACCAACGACTGGACTTTAGAGATCCAGTATGGAAACAGGCTCTTCGGCCCACCGAGTCACTGCTGACCGACCATCACCCGTGCAAACTAAACTTAAGGCTTTAGAGATACAGCGTGGAAACAGGCGCTTCAGCCCACAGAGCCGCACCGACCAACGGTCCCCGCACATTAACACTATCCTACACACTCTAGGGACAATTTACATTTATGCCAAGCCAATTAGCGTACAAACCTGCTCCTCTTTGGAGTGTGGGAGGATTCTGGAGAGTGTGAGAGGAAAGGCAGAGATAGGTAGATTCTTGATTAGTACGGGTGTCAGGGGTTATGGGGAGAAGGCAGGAGAATGGGTTTAGGAGGGAGAGATAGGTCAGAGATGGAATGGTGGAGCAGACTAGATGGGCTGCCTGGCCTAATTCTGCTCCTGTGCCTTATGAACCTGGAACTGTGGAGCATAGGGTGCCACAGCCGTCGGGTTGCTGTCCCACGGCACCAGAGACCCGGGTTTGATCCTGACTCCGTGTGCTGTTTGTACATTCTCCCAGTGACCACGTGGGTTTATCTCTGGGTGTCCTGGTTTCCTTCCACATACCAAATCTGTGCAGGTGTGTAGGTTAATTGGCTTCTGTAAGCTGTGGAATTCTCTGCCTCAGAGGGCGGTGGAGGCCGGTTCTCTGGATGCTTTCAACAGAGAGCTAGATAGGGCTCTTAGGGGATAGCGGACCTACTGTCTAAATCATTACTAGTGTGTGGGATAGTGTTCGAGTACAGGCGATTACTGGACAGCATGGACCTGATGGGCCAAAGGGGCCTGTTTCTGCGCTGCATCTCTAGAACAAAAATGTTTTTAAAAAGCTGCATCCATGCAAAATTCTGGAGAGTGTGAGAGGAAAGGCCAGAGATAGGTAGATTCTTGACCAGTGCGTGTGCCAGGGGTTATGGGGAGAAGGCAGGAGAATGGGGTTAAGAGGGAGAGATAGATCTGCCATGATTGAATGGCGGACTAGACTCGATGGGCCTAATAGCCTAATTATAGACAATAGACAATAGGTGCAGGAGGAGGCCATTTGGCCCTTTCGAGCCAGCACCGCCATTCAATGTGATCACGGCTGATCATCCCCAATCAGTACCCCGTTCCTGCCTTCTCCCCCATATCCCCTGACTCCGCTATCTTTAAGAGCCCTATCTAACTCTCTCTGAAATTCATATTCATAAGTTCTAGAAGCAGAATTAGGCCATTTGGCCCATCAAGTCTACTCCGCCATTCTATCGTGTTCATTCAACTTTTGACGAAAGAAATTCCTCCTCTTCTCCTTCCTAAAGGAATGTCCCTCTATTCTGAAGCTATGGCCTCTGGCCATCGTGGGGAGAGTTAGTCGGGAGATTGAGATGGTGTTGTATTCGATAAGGGAGATAGTGAAAGGCTTGGACGGTGTGGAGTTGGAAACATCCACTCCACATAGAGTCATGGTCATGGATTAATACAGTGTGAAAACAGGCCCTTCGGCCCAACTCGCCCACACCGGCCAACAATGTCCCAGCAACCCTCGTCCCACTTGCCTGCGCTTGGTCCATAACCCTCCAAACCTGTCCTATCCATGTACCCGTCCAACTATTTCTTAAACGTTGGGATAGTCCCAGCCTCAACTACCTCCTCTGGCAGCTCGATCCATACACCCACCACCCTCTGTGTGTGAAAAAGTTACCCCTCGGATTCCTATTAAATCTTTTCCCCTTCACCTTGAGCCTGTGTCCTCTGGTCCTCGATTCCCCTCCTCTGTCCAGACCTTTCACAATAGACAATAGACAATAGACGATACATGCAGGAGTAGGCCATTCGGCCCTTCGAGCCAGCACCGCTATTCAATGTGATCACGGCTGACCATCCCCAATCAGTACCCCGTTCCTGCCTTCTCCCCTGGCTCAGCTATTTTTAAGAGCCCTATCTAGCTCTCTCTTGAAAGCATCCAGAGAACCGGCCTCCACCGCCCTCTGAGGCAGAGCATTACACGATTCCATATAACCATATAACCATATAACAATTACAGCATGGAAACAGGCCCTCTCGGCCCTTCCAGTCCGTGCCGACCATTTGTTTTCCCCTAGTCCCATCTACCTGCTCCATTCCCTCCATACACCTCCATTCCCTTCACGTCCATATACCTATCCACTTTACTTTTAAAGTTCTAAAGGGATTCGTGTTCTGCTCCTATAACTTATGAACTTATTGAGTTAGACGCAGCTCTTGGGGTTAACGGAATCAAGGGATACGGGGAGAGAGGAGGAACTGATTTTGGTTGATCAGCCATGATCAACACTGGCTCGAAGGGCCGAACGGCCTACCTGCCCCTAATTCATATGTGTCTACATAGAACAAAACCATGGCTCACCCACCTTAAGGTTTGACAGCTGGCCGAAGGTCTTGTAGCAGACATTGCACTCGTACTTAATCTTGCCGTTCTGCTTCTTCAGGGGGTAGGGGAGAGTCTTGTACCCGGTGAGGTTCCTCTTTGGTTTCATGAGATTCATGGCCTCTTCAGTGCGGCCGTGTCCGTGGCCGTTGCCCAGGCCGGCTGAGGTAGGTGCGGGTTGAGCGGCCGGGTGGTCGGAGCGGGCGGCTGCGAGGCCCGCCCGCGGCGAAGCATCCCCTCGGTCGGGGGTCCCGTCCTTGCCGGCGCGGCCGGCCGCCGGGCGGGCGGCGGTGAAGGCGCTGTTGCGGGCGGGAACCAGGAAGTCCCTCGGCCGCTCGGGGGCCAGCAGGAGCCGGCGCGCCCCGTCCGCGGCGGCGAGCGGCGCGGACTGGCCGAAGACGTGGTGGGGGAAGCCGGCGTAGAACGGGTAGACCCGGGGCAGGAGGCCCAGGCTGCTGCCGACGGAGGCCAAGGAGGTGGGTGCGTGGCAGCCCAGCGGGTAGTGCGGCAGCATGAAGCGTGAGTACTGGGAGCTGGCCGGCCCGTAGGCATGGAGGAAGGGCAGGTGGGGAGGAGGGGGGAACGGAGGGAGGGACCCCAAGCCCTCTCGGTTGTAGGGCCCGGTCAGGAACGGGAACGTCTGCTTGCGCTCCTCCGCGGACGGGGTGAGCGGCGGGAGGTGGGACTCGGGGCTGCTGTGCGGCGTCAGGCTCTTGAAGCTGTGATCCGGGCTGCTCTGGGACGACGGGCTGGAGGCGAGCGACGACTGGTGCGGGGACCGCTTGGCGTAAATCCGCCTCTCCGATCCGTAGTCCTCCGGGCCCGGCGCCGGTCTCACCGGGTAGACCACCCGGGGGAGGAACGTCCGCACGGGGCTGTGCTTCTTGCTGATGTCCTCCATCTCTTTCCCGGGAGCCGCCTTGGGATGAGCGAGCTGCACCCGCCGGTTGTCCTTGCTCAGGTGTTCACCGCCAACGTGACCTCGGCGCATCAGCGGCGTCCGCCTTCACGGCCCCGCTCCCTTCCGTCGGGTACGCCTTCCCTCGATGCTCTGCAGAAAGAGACACAAGATCACGTTAGCAAGCAAATGGTAGAGCGATGGCGGGCTCCCGTCAGATGTATGGAGCGAGCTGCCAGAGGAGGCAGTCAAGGCAGGTACGATATTAACAATTGTACGTATCAGAAGCAATTAGGCAATAGACAATAGACAATTGGTGCAGGAGAAGGCCATTCGGCCCTTCGAACCAGCACCACCATTCAATATCATCATGGCTGATCATCCAACTGATTCTTAAACTGTGGCCCCTGGTTCTGGACTCCCCCAACATCGGGAACATGTTTCCTGCCTCTAGCGTGTCCAAGCCCTTGACAATTTTATATGTTTCAATGAGATTCCCTCTCATCCTTCTAAATTCCAGAGTGTACAAGCCCAGCTGCTCCGTTCTCTCAGCATATGACAGTCCCGCCATCCCGGGGATTAACCTTGTATTCAAGCAAGGTACATGGATAGGACAGGTTTAGAAGGATGTGGGCCAAAAGCGGGCAGGTGGGACTAGTGTGGCTGGGACATTGTTGGCCGGTGTGGGCAAATTGGGCCAAAAGGCCTGTTTCCACGCCGTATTACTCTACGACCTGCTCCGAGAGCCGGCATTGACCCAACGGGATGAATGGACTTCTAATCTTTAGGGTTGTTTTTTTTTTAGTTTGGTTTGGTTTATTGTCACGTGTGCCGAGGTGCAGTGAAAAGCTCTTGTTGCAAGGAAATAAGAGAAAAATATGCAAGCAGGTGCTAGGAGTGTAGTCTAGTTTAGCTTTTGTGTAGTTTAGAGATACAGCACGGAAACAGGCCCTTCGGACCACCGGGCCCGCACCGACTGGCGATCCCCGCACATTAACGCTATCCCACACACACCAGGGACGATTTTTACATTTGCCAACCCAACTAACCTACAAACCTGCACGTGGGAGGAAACTGAAGGTCTCGTAGAAAACCCACGCAGGCCGCGGGGAGAACGTTGCAAACTCCGTACAGACAGCGTCCGTGGTTGGGATTGAACCCGGGCCTCTGGAGCTATGAGGCCACCACTCCTAAATACAGAATGAGTTGCCGGGAGAGGTAGTTGAGGCACAGTTTAAGGCATTTGGACTGGTGCAGAGACAGCAAAGGTTTGGAGGGATAAGGCCAAGCGCAGGCAGGTGGGACTAATGTGGCCGGTGGGGGCAGGTTGGGTGGAAGGCCCTGTCTCTACACTGTCTATGACTCTAAGTTGTCCATGCTGAGTGGAGCTAGCCACAAGCATGTACAGCGGACTTTAGCTTCAACATATATTTTTATTGAAAGCTCTCCCAGTTTTGGTGCGTTGTTCTGCGCCGCTCATTATGAGTTCGACAGCCACAACGCTCACCGCATTGTCAGACGTTTGTTAACAAGGCTTTCCTTTGTCGGGCCCGTCCCACTTGGTGATTTTTTTTGCCTGCTGCTGGCATCATTGACTGACGTATCGGGTCACAGAAAAATGCACGGCGTGACGACGTATCGACGCGCGGCGGTTTTTTCAAGTGTCGCAACATTTTTTTTTTTGTCGCCGCTGTATTTTGAAATGTTCCAAATCTTTTGGCGGCACTGATATGACTCCGGCAGTCGCCGAAAAAAATCGCCAAGTGGGACAGGCCCTTAAGTGTCTCCCCGGCTGGTCTTCCCTCAATTAATTAAATTACACGTTCATGTATCGGAGGGGCACGGCGGTCCCACAGCGCCAGAGACCCCGGTTCGATCCTGACCACAGCAACTGTCTGTGTGGCGTTTGCATGTTCTCCCTGTGACCGCGTGGGTTTCCTTCGGGTGCTCCGCTGTCCTCCCGCACTCCAAAGACGTGCGGGTTTGCAGGTGAATCGGCTTCTGTAGATTGACCCTTAGTGTGTATGGAGCTTATGGAAAAGTGGGATAACACGGGACTAGTGAGAACAGGCGATCGATGTCCGATGTGGACGCGGTGGGCTGAAGGTAACGTTTCCATGTTTCTATATTTAAACTTAATTATTTACCAAAATGCGATACCGCGTGTTTCACACATAATACGGATCTATAACACAGGAACAGGCCCTTCCACTGACAATGCCCGCGGTGAACATGATGCCGGGTTAAAATAATCGACTGGCAGTCGCGGTGGCCCAGAGGTAGAGTCGCTGCCTTGCAGCGAAAGCAGCGCCGGGGGCCCGGTTCGATCCCGACTACGGGCGCTGTCTGTACGGAGTTTGCACGTTCTCCCCGTGACCTGCGCGGGGTTTTCTCCGAGATCTTCGGTTGCCTCCCACCCTCCAAAGACGCGCAGGTTTGTAGGTTAATTGGCTCGGTAAATGTTAAAAAATAAAATAGTCCCTGGTGGGTGTAGGACGATGTCAATGTGCGGGGATCGCTGGTCAGCACGGACCCTGGTGGGCCGAAGGGCCTGTTTCCGCACTGCATCTCCAAACAAACTCAATCTCCTCTGCCTACGTGATCCATATCCTTCCAATCCGTCTATCTTTCACAATACCCATTGACCTGGCCTCCTCAGCCTTCTATGTCAATGAATTCCACAGATTTTCCACCCTCTGTCTAAAGAAATTCCTTCTCATCTCCTTCCTAAAGGCACAAGAGTAATCGATCAATACCCCCAGAACTCCTTTTCCAGCTTTCTTCTCTCCCACCCCCCCCACCCCCCGCCTCCATTACAATCACTGAAGAAAGGTCCCGACCCAAAACGTCACCTATCCATGTTCTCCACAGATGCTGCCTGACCCGCTGAGTTACTCCAGCACTCTGTGATAACGTCACCTATCCATGTTCTCCACAGTTGCTGCCTGACCCGCTGAGTTACTCCAGCACTCTGTGAAACGTCACCTATCCATGTTCTCCAGAGATGCTGCCTGACCCGCTGAGTTACTCCAGCACTCTGTGAAACGTCACCTATCCATGTTCTCCACAGATGCTGCCTGACCCGCTGAGTTACTCCAGCACTCTGTGAAACGTCACCTATCCATGTTCCCCACAGATGCTGCCTGACCCGCTGAGTTACTCCAGCACTCTGTGAAACGTCACCTATCCATGTTCTCCAGAGACGCTGCCTGACCCGCTGAGTTACTCCAGCACTCTGTGAAACGTCACCTATCCATGTTCTCCACAGATGCTGCCTGACCCGCTGAGTTACTCCAGCACTCGGTGTCCTTTTGTGTACAACCCATCACCTGCAGTTGTAGAGTCATAGAGCGATACAGCGTGGAAACAGTCCCTTCGGCCCAACTGGCCCATACCGGCCAACCTGTCCCATCCACACTAGTCCCACCTGCCTGCGTTTGGCCCAAATTCCTGTCCTATCCATGTACCGGTCTAACTGCTTCTTAAACGTTGCGATAGTCCCGGCCTCAATTACCTCCTATGGCAGCACGTTCCATACACCCTCTACCCTTTGTGTGAAAAAGTTACCTCTCAGATTCCTATTGAACCCGCCAAATACCCACCCACCACAACCCCCAACACAAACCCCACACAACCAGGCCAAAACCCCCCCCCCCCCCCCCCCCCCCCCACCCGCCCCCCCCCACCCCCCCCCCCTCCCCCCCCCCCCCCCCCCCCCCCCCCCCCCCCCCCCCCCCCCCCCCCCCCCCTCCCCGCCCCCCCCCCCCACCTTCAACCTATGCCTCCTCTGGCTCTCGATTATTCTACTCTGGGCAAGAGACTGTTCTATGTTTCTACATTCTAGCTTAGTTTAGTTAGCGATTACAGTGTAGATTTTGTTGAACAGATTCCGGGGCTGACCAGCGATCCCAGCACACTATCACTGTCAAAAGCACACGAGGGACAATTTTGTGTTTAAGAAGGAACTGCCGATGCTGGAATATCGAAGGTGGACAAAAGTGCTGGAGAAAACGCAGCGGTGCCGGGGGCAGCATCGATGGGGCGCGATGATGGGTAACAGGCGACGTTTCGGGCCGAAACTAGGGATCAATTTCACACTGAAAACCAAGCCAATGAACCTACAAAACCTGTACGTCGTTCGAGTCAGGTGTGGGAGGAGACGGAGAGAAGCCCGGAAGAAAATTATGGGGAGAAGGTTGTGGTACAAACTACCGTACAGACTGTGCGCCCGTGGTCAGGATCGAGTACCCGGGTCTCCGGCGCTGTGAGGCAATAATTCTACCGCTGCGCCCCCCGTGCATTTTGGTGCGATAATTTATTGGGGGGGGGGGGGGGGGGTAGGCAGGGTAGGAGGGGAGGGGGATTTGGTGGGCGGGGGGGGTGAGGGTGGAGGAGAATTCCTACATCGAGATCAAACAAGAGGCCCATTTCCTCACTGTGTTTTGTTTCCGCACACTGTTTACAGTCCTTCCCCCACCCCGGCCTCTATCAATACCCAGGCCCGCGGCGGTCTCCAGTGCAAGCAGGGACGCATGACTTGGACTGTCATTTAAAGTCGACAGCTCGGAGCCGTCAGACAAAGTGCTTCTGGAAGCCGGGGTTGAGAGAGCGCTCCAGCTCTCGGCAGCGTTGATGGACGATCAGTGCGTTCGGGAGATCAGTGCCTATCTGCTGCGGCAAGGCTAAATAAACAGGTCAGTGTGGACACTGCAGGGAAGGTGCTGATAGTTTGCCCAGATAGTGCGCACACACACACACACACACACACACACACACACACACTGGCCACTAGACAAAAATAAATAGCAAGGGTTATCGCGGAGAGATACCCATCTCTCAAATGGGGCTTGGCGGGCAGGAAGTTCAAGTAGTCAGTGAACTTTTCTTAAGTCCACGCTCCGGAAAGTGAGCTGTCAGTGCGTCCCACCGCGCCCCTGGTTAATGGATGGGTCAAAGGAGCAGTGAAAGAAATGATGCGCCTGTGTGTGTGTGTGTGTTGTGTGTGTATTTTTGTGTGTGTGTGTGTGTGTTTTTTTTTTTTGCAGGAGCGACGGAGGTTCGCGACCTGCTTTTCCAAGTCAGTCCCTTGTCCTGAAAGATCAGGTCAACAACATTGGAAATTGGTGCCAATGCCCAGCAAAGGTTAGACAACAGACAATAGGTGCAGGAGGAGGCCATTCGGCCCTTCGAGCCAGCACCGCCATTCAAGGTGGTCATGGCTGATCATCCCCAATCAGTACCCCGTTCCTGCCTTCTCCCCATATCCCCTGACTCCGCTATCTTTAAGAGCCCTATCTAGCTCTCTCTTGAAAGCATCCAGAGAACCGTCAAACTATGTGACAAAAGGATAGTATGTGCTAATATTGGCATAGAGGCTTGAAAAAAAAAAAAAAGCAAAAAAAAAGCCCTTTTTAAGCCCAACTTGCCCACGACGACCGACTTGTCCCATCTAAAATGCTGCATGTTCACGCTGGATCTCCAAACCAAACCAAACCAAACTAAACTAAACTTAGGTGGGTGAGGCAGCATCTATGGAGCAAAGGAATAGGTGACGTTTCAGGACAAGACCTTCCTTCAGACTGAAGAAGGATCTCGACCCGAAACCTGACCTATTCCTTCGCTCCATAGATGCTGCCTCACCCACTGAGTTTCTCCAGCAATTTTGTCCACCTTCGATTTTTCCAGCATCTGCAGTTCTTTCTTAAACTAAACGAAGGAACAGTTTCCACGCTATACATCTAAACAACTAAACTAAACTAAATTACAATAAAACACCTAGGGTGGCCAAATGTCCCGTATTAGCCGGGACATCCCCTATATTGGGCTAAACTGGTAGCAGTCAAATGCCCTTGTCCCGCATTTAACTGCTACTACTCGGGTCGAGGGGACTGTCGGGTCGGAGCAGTATATTGAGCGCCGCTTCCGACCCCGCCTCACCCGTCCCGATGTGGTGCAGCCCGTGGAGTGCAGCAGCAGCAGCGCCTCGCCCGTGGCCCCGTCGGTTGTCCGACCTTCAGACCTTCGCTTACCGCCGACACCATCACCACCACCCCTCCTTCTCATGGCCGATCATCGGTTCATGAGTTGGAGGGGGCGCCGGACTTTGCCCGCGACGTTGGGCAGCCCCCGGGGTCCAACTCATCATTCACCCAGCCACGAAACACACACAAACAAAAAAAAAAAAACATCATCATCCAAAACGCCGAGTCGGTTCAACTGAATTGCCGTTGGGGAATTTGTCCCGTATTTTGACCTTTTTCCCCTTATTTGGGAGCAAGAGAAAGTTGGCAACCCTAAAAACAAACACAAACAACACACACAACAACCCCACCAAACACAAAAAAAACCCCACCCCACACACACAACCAAAACCAAACCAACCAAACGACCAAAGTACACCTAAAGAACTAAACTACATTAAACGAAACTAAACTAAACGCATGTTTCCAAACTGTATATCCAATCAACTCAGCTAAAACCGCAGTTCTGGGAGTACCTGAACCTTCTGAATTTTACAGTCGGCAGGGAGGTACTCCGCATATCGCCAACTTGGACAATTTTACATTTTTACCAAGCCAATTAATCTACAAACCCGCACGTCTTTGGAGTGTGGGAGGAAACCGAAGATCTCGGAGAAAACCCACGCGGGCCACGGGGAGAACGTGCAAACTCCGTACAGACAGCGCCCGTAGTCGGGATCGAACCCGGGTCTCCGCCCGCTGCATTTTGCTGTGAGGCAGCGACTCCACCGCTGGGCCACCGCGACCGCCCGTGAGCGGCGTTTGGCCTGAAGGACGCAGCGACGGCACTGTAAGTGGGGACTGCCTCTTTTGAGCTTGAGAGCCGGGAGACCAGCCCACACCGCAACCGTATCTCCCCGTTCTGCCGTGTCACTTTTGCTACTGAATTGAGGCCTCGCACTCCGTTCTGAAGAAAGTAACAAAGGCGGGCAGGCAGTCAGAGGGGCAGCGACCACAGCAGACAAGGTGCCTGCCTTACCAGATCGCTGCAGCTCGCCACACAGCCACACTGCGCGGGGCAGTAATAAGAGGACAGCGTGGGGGGGGGGGCGGTTCACAGACACATCTCCCGTCCTGTTATCTGCAGTTAAACACGGGTTCCGTCAATTACTGATTCCTCCCCAACCCTGCTCTAAAGGATGCAGCATGCTATTACCCTCAAGCAATGCCTTGTTCCTTTGCAGAGAGGGTGAAGGGGCTGTCCCACTTTCCCGAGTTATTCACAAATTCTCCCGAGTTTTCAAACTCGCAGAATGTTTGTAGCGAGTCTGGTAGGAGGCCGTGGGAGGCCGTGGACATAGCGTAGCGGCCCGTTATGCCAGCGGTAGGTACTCGGGGCATCAGGTACGTCGGGACGTTTTTTCAGCACGATGAAAAATGTCCACGAGTAAAAGAAATAGCCCCGCGTACGTGCGGCTGGCATAACGAGCCGCTACGATATACCCACGGACCCGTTACGAACATTCTGCGAGTTTGAAAGCTCGGGAGAATTCGTGAATAACTCGGGAAAGTGGGTCAGGCCCCCTGACGGAGGTTAGGGATACAGCGCTGAGACAGGCCCCCCGTACCACCGAGTCTGCGCCGACAAGCGATCCCCGCACGCTAACTGGGGACGATTTACAGAATCCCAATTAGCCGACAGACCCTGCACGTCTTTGGAGCGTGGGAGGAAACCGGAGCTCCCCGGAGCAAACCCACGCAGGTCACGGGGAAGAAGGTACAAACTCCGTACGAGGTTTATTGAAGATGGGTCTCGACTCCAAACGTCACCTATTCCTTCGCTCCATAGATGCGGCCTCACCCGCTGAGTTACTCCAGCATTTTTGTCCAACTCTGATTCCTTATCTGTTCACTACAACAGCTCGATTGTGATCATGTGTAGTCTTTCCGCTGACTGGATAGCAAGCAACGAAAGCGTTTCACTGCAGCTCAGTACATAGAAACATAGAAATTAGGTGCTGGAGCAGGCCATTCTGCCCTTCGAGCCTGCACCGCCATTCAATATGATCATGGCTGATCATCCAACTCAGTATCCTGTACCTGCCTTCTCTCCATACCACCTGATCCCTTTAGCCACAACTCCCTCTTAAATATGGCCAATGAACTGGCCTAAACTACCTTCTGTGGTGGAGAATTCCACAGACTCACCACTCTCTGTGTGAAAAAGATTTTCTCATCTTTGGTCCTAAAAGACTTCTAGCCTGTCCAACCCCTTAAGAATTTTGTAAGCCTCTATGAGATCCCCCCTCAATCTTCTAAATTCCAGCGAGTACAAGCCGAGTCTATCCAGTCTTTCCTCATATGGAAGTCCGTGCCATCCCAGGAATCAGTCTGGTGAACCTTCTCTGTACCCCCTCTATGGCAAGAATGTCTTTCCTCAGATTAGGAGACCAAAACTGTACGCAATACTCCAGGTGTGGCCTCACCAAGACCCTGTACAACTGCAGTAGAACCTCCCTGCTCTTGTACTCAAATCCTTTTGCTGCGAATGCCAACATACCATTCGCTTAATGTACGATTAATCTACGATACATCAATGTACGATACATTAAACTCAACTATATTGAGGATGATAGGATGTAACTCCTTTGAGAGTGGTTCAACCACGATGCGAAGATTTGCTGATACAGATCGCAACATCCACAAACGTACATCCATCAACATCGGGTGGCACGGAGGCGCAGCGGTAGAGTTGCTGCCTCACAGCGCCAGAGACCCGGCTCCCACCCTGACTACGGGCGCCGCCTGTATGGAGTCTTACGTTCTCCCCGTGACCTGCGTGGGTTTTCTCCGGGGGCTCCGGTTTCCTCCCGCACTCCAAAGACGTACAGGTTTGTAGGTTAAAATTGGGTTCTGTAAATTGTCCAGTGCGGGTAGGTTATAACGGGATGGCGGGACTGGCAGATGCGGAGAGAATGGAGCGGCTGGGCTTGTACACTCTGGAGTTTAGAAGGATGAGAGGGGATCTCGTTGAAACATATAAGATTGTTAAGGGTTTGGACACGCTAGAGGCAGGAAACATATTCCCGATGTTGGGGGGAGTCCAGAACCAGGGGCCCACAGTTTAAGAATAAGGGGTAAGCCATTTAGAATGGAGACAAGGAAACACTTTTTCTCACAGAGGGTTGTGAGTCTGTGGAATTCTCTGCCTCAGAGGGCGGTGGAGGCCGGTTCTCAGGATACTTTCCAGAGAGAGCTAGATAGGGCTCTTAAAAATACTGGAGTCAGGGGATATGGGGAGAAGGCAGGAACGGGGTACTGATTGGGGATGATCACATTGAATGGTGGTGCTGAAACTGGCCTACTCCTGCACCTACTGTCTACCGAGACCCGGGCTTCCATCCTGATTACGGGCGCTGTCTGTACGGAGTTTGCACGTTCTCCCCGTGACCTGCGTGGGTTTTCTCCGGGGGGCTCCGGTTTCCTCCCACACTCCAAAGACGTGCAGGTTTGTAGGTTCATGGGCTTCCGTAAATTGTCCAGTGTGTGTAGGTTATAACTAGAGTGCGGGGGGGATCGCTGGTCAGAGCGGCCTCGGTGGGTCAAAGGGGCCTGTTTCCCTGCTGCATCTCTGGAGTTTAAAGTCTAAATTCTAACTAGAGGTTTACGGTGAGAGGGGGAAAGAGTTACTAGGATCCTGAGGGACAACTTTTCCATTCAGAGTGTGGTGGGTGCATGGAATGAGCTGCCAGAGGAGCTGATCGATCGAGGCAGGTGCTGTTACAGCACACAGCAGCCCCGAGTTCAATCCTGCCCTCGGGTGCAGTCTGTCCGGAGTTTGCACGTTCTGCCTGTGACCGCGTGGGATTTTCCCCGGGTGCTCCGGCTTGCTCCGACATCCTAAGGACTTGCAGGTTTTTGGGCCTCTGTAAATTGCCCCAGGAGTGTCGGGAATGGAGGCGAAATTGGGATACCCTAGAGAGCGAGCGTGAGTGGATGATTGACGGAGGGCATGGGCTCGGAGGGCCGAAGGGCCTGTTTCCGTGCTGCATCTCTAAGCCAAGCTAAACGAAACCCATCCTTACCGCCGTGTGGGACTCCTGGACTGTGCTGCCATTTCCCATGTAGTTCCTCAATCTTCGGCAGACTGATGCACTCTGGAGGCAGGGAAACAAAAGAGGACGCGCGTTCAAAGTTTCGGAACAAAAATATTTACTGCCCGCATATAATCCAGAACTTCTAAAAGATCCAGAAAAACATCCAGTTCCCCATTTGGTGGATGGCTAACTGCAAAGCCACAGACTTGTTCCATCTCACAGTCTTAGAATAAAGGGGAGGCCATTTAAGACTGAGGTGAGAAAAAAAAAACGTTTTCACCCAGAGAGTTGTGAATTTGTGGAATTCCCTGCCACAGAGGGCAGTGGAGGCCAAGTCACTGGATGGATTTAAGAGAGAGTTAGATAGAGCTCTAGGGGCTAGTGGAGTCAAGGGATATGGGGAGAAGACAGGCACGGGTTATTGATTGGGGACGATCAGCCATGATCATAATGAATGGCGGTGCTGGCTCGAAGGGCTGAATGGCCTCCTCCTGCACCTATATGTGTTTCTATGTTTCCCCGACCCAAGACAAAAGTACACAAGATGCTGGAGTAACTCAGCGGGACAGGGAGCATCTCCGGAACGAAGGAATGGGCGACGTTTTGGGTCGAGACCCTTCATCAGCCTTGAGGGTCAGGGGAGAGGGAGTCCAGAGATATGGAAGGATAAGGTGTGAAAACAAATCACAGAGTAGGAGCAAAGAGAAATGGGAGGGAGGTTGGTTTTTCTTCCACCTGGAAAATTAACCTCAAAATTAGGGTGGGTGAACCGCCGTAAAAGGGGGGGGGGGGGGGGGGGGGAACAAAAGAGGACCTGGCGCGGGATACTTTGAGAATTTGTCAGCGCTACTTATGTGGCAACTCTTTGCACAAGGCAGAAACATCGACAATAGTTGCAGGAAGAGGCCGTTCGGCCCTTCCAGCCAGCACCGCCATTCATTGTGATCATGGCTGATCGTCCCCTATCAATAACCCGTGCCTGCCTTCTCCCCATATCCCTTAATTCCACTAGCTCCTAGAGCTCTATCTAACTCTCTCTTAAATCCATCCAGTGACTTGGCCTCCACTGCCCTCTGTGGCAGGGAATTCCACAAATTCACAACTCTCTGGGTGAAAAAGTTTTTTCTCGCCTCAGTCTTAAATGGCCTCCCCTTTATTCTAAGGCTGTGGCCCCTGGTTCTGGACTCGCCCAACATTGGGAACATTTTGTTAAAGAAGGAACTGCAGGTGTTGGAGAATCGAGGGTACACAAAAGGCTGGAGAAACTCAGCGGGTGCAGCAGCATCTAAGGAGCGAAGGAGATAGGCGACGTTTCGGTTCGAGACCCTTCTTCAGACACTGGGAACATTTTTCCTGCATCTAGCTTGTCCAGTCCTTTTATAATTTTATACGTTTCCATAAGATGCCCCCTCATCCTTATAAACTCCAGTGAATACAAGCCCAGTCTTTCCAATCTTTTCTCATATGACAGTCCCGCCATCCCAGGGATCAACCTCGTGAACCTACGCTGCACTGCCTCAATAGATTCTTGATTAGTACGGGGTGTCGGCGTTTCTAGGGAGAAGGCAGGAGAATGGGGTTAGGAGGGAGAGATGGATCAGCCATGATTGAATGGTGGAGTAGACTTGATGGGCCGAATGGCCTAATTCTGCTCCTATGACTTATGAACGTAGAACTGTGGAGTACAGGGCGGCACAGCGGTTAGAGTCGCTGCCTCGTAACGCCAGGGGCCCGGGTTCGATCCTGACTACGGGTGCTGTCTGTGTGGAGTTTGTACGTTCTCCCTGTGACCTGCGTGGGTTTTCTCCGGGTGCTCTGGCTTCCTCCCACACTCCCGAAAATGTGCAGGTGTGTAGGCTAATTGACGACGGGCCGAATGGCCTACTTCTGCTGCTATCATTTATGAACATGACCTTATAGGTTGGGTATGCATACCAAAAGGGTTTCACAGTGACTTGCCATTCATTCATACATTCATTCAACATTCATTCATTCAGGTATATAAAATCAGGAGAGGAATAGATCGGGTAGAGTCTTTTGTCCAGAGTAGGGGCATCGGTGACCAGAGGACACAGGTTCAAGGTGAAGGGGGAAGGATTTAATAGGAATCCGAGGGGTAACTTTCACACCCAGAGGGTGGTGGGTGTATGGAACGAGGTGCCAGAGGAGGTAGTTGAGGCTGGGACTATCCCATCGTTTAAGAAACAGTTGGACAGGTACATGGATAGGACAGGTTTGGAGGGTTATGGACCAAGCGCTGGCAAGTGGGACAAGGGTAGCTGGGACATTGTTGGCTGGTGTGGGCGAGTTGGGCCATTTCCGCACTAATTTGAGGAAGGACATTCTTGCTATTGAGGGAGGGCAGCGTAGGTTTACTAGGCTAATTCCCGGGATGGCGGGACTGTCATATGCTGAGAGAATGGAGCGGCTGGGCTTGTACACTCTGGAGTTTAGAAGGATGAGAGGGGATCTTATTGAAACATATAAGTTTGTTAAGGGCTTAGACACACAAGAGGCAGGAAGAATGTGCCCGGTGTTGGGGGAGTCCAGAACCGGGGGTCACAGTTTAAGAATAAGGGGTAAGCCATTCAGAACGGAGACGAGGAAACACTTTTTCTCACAGAGAGTGGTGAGTCTGTGGAATTCTCTGCCTCAGAGGGCGGTGGAGGCCGGTTCTCTGGATGCTTTCAAGAGAGAGCTGGATAGGGCTCTTAAAGATAGCGGAGTCAGGGGATATGGGGAGAAGGCAGGAACGGGGTACTGATTGGGGATGATCAGCCATGATCACATTGAATGGCGGGTGCAGGCTCGAAGGGCCGAATGGCCTCCTCCTGCTGCCTATTGTCTATTGTATCACTCTATGGCTCGAACTGGGTTTCACTCACGCAGTTTGATCATCATCAGGTCGTCGGAGGCTGGGTAGTGGAGACGCTCGGCAAACTCGCTGCAGTACCAGACCAGGAGCTCTTGGTCGGCCGGGATGGCCTTCACCGTGTAGAAGTAGATGTCCATCCCATTCTGGCACGCGGCCAGGCACTGCTCTTGCTTCGAGCGGGTGGGGGTTCACGTACCGCATCCAGTTGCTCTTGCTCTCGTCGAACCCGTCGACAAAGTGGTGCAGGTCGCCGCTGGAGTAGACCTGAAATAGTAGTCGTAGCGTCAGGCGCTGAGCCGGGTCCATCCGTTCTACCAGCAGAAATAGGCCATTCGGCCCATCAAGCCCACTCCACCATTCAATCATGGCCGATCGATCTCTCCCCCCTCAACCCCATTCTCCTCCCTGTAACCCCCGACGCCCAAACTAATCAACGATCTGGCAATCTCTGTCTTTAAAGTCTGAAGAAGGGTTTCGGCCCGAAACGTCGCCTATTTCCTTCGCTCCGTAGATGCTGCTGCACCCGCTGAGTTTCTCCAGCACTTTTGTCTACCTTCTGCCTTTAAATTCTCCACTGACTTGGCCTCCACAGCCTTCTGTGGCAAAGAATTCCACAGATTCACCGCCCTCTGACTAAAGACATTTCCCCTCATCTCCTGTCTCAAGGTGCGTCCTTCAATTCTGAGGCTGTGCCCTCTGGTTCTGGACTCTCCCACTCGTGGAGACGTCCTCTCGACATCCACTCTATCCGGGCCCGCCCACTATTCGGCAAGTTTCAATGAGGTCTCCCCCCTCCCCTCATCCTTCTAAACTCCAGCGAGTACGGGCCCAGTGCCGTCAAACGCTCATCGTATGTTAACCCACTCAGTTCTGGGACCATTCTTGCAAACCCCCTCTGGACCCTCTCCAGAGCCAGCACATCCTTCCTCGGATATGGGGCCCAAAACTGCTCACAATAGTCGCACAGCCTTTCGGCTCAACTTGCCCGCTCCGACAACATGTCGAATCTACGCTAGTCCCACCTGCCTGCGTTTGGCCCATATCCCTCCAAACCTATCCTATCCCTGTTTCTTGAACATTGCGATAGTCCGTTCCTCAACGACCTCCTCCGGCAGCTCGTTCCATACACCCACCACCCTTAACCCCTCAGGTCCCTAATTAAATGTCACCCCCCCCCCCCCACACCTTAAACCTATGCCCTCTGGTTCTTGATTCTGGGCAAGAGAATCTGTGCGTCTACCCGATCTATTCCCCTCTGTCTCCTGGAATGACCTCGACTTGCCCAATCACTCCCTCAGCTCAGGCCTCGAATCTTGGCAACATCCTCACTCTGGGTAGCAAAAAAATCTCCCGTCACTTTAAACTGTGACACGTGATTCCCTTACGTTTGTTAAATTCCTAAAAAGACATTTTGTCATTTCCCTTGTCAATTCTTCCTCCCCTCCCGCTCTACCCCTTCCCGGGCACTTTCCCTTGCAACCGCAAGAAATGCTACACTTGTCCCTTCACTCTCCCCCTCCACTCCTTTACAGGGACCCAAGCAGTCCTTCCAGGTCCGACAGAGGTTCACCTGCGCTCCTCTCATCTACTGCATCCGCTGCTACCAGGATGCCAGATGATCCGGTGAGACCAAGCGGATCGATCGTTTCGCCGAACACCTCTCGGTCCGCAATAACCAACCCGATCTCCCTCAGCCCTCCCATTCGTATCCGGACCTCTCGGTCCTGGGCCTCCTCCACGGCCAGAGTGAGCAACACCGCAAGTCGGAGGAAAACAGCACCTCATATTCCGCTTGGGGAGTCTGCATCCTCTGGGCTTGACATTGAATTTTCTCAATTTCCGTCAAACTTGCTGTCTCCTCCCTTCACCCTCTCCCTCAGCCCTCGGGCCCTGGCATGCCCTTCTCTCTCTATCTCCCTCCCCCACCCCAGTCGCACCAGCTTCTCATTTTCACACCACAAAAGCTTACAATGGCTTGTTCCCTTTATTCATCGATACTTTTTTGCATATCTTTCATTCATTGTTCTTTATCTCTCCACATCACCGTCTATATCTCTCGTTTCCCTGATCCCTGACCAGTCTGAAGAAGGGTCTCGACCCGAACGTTCGCCTATCTCCTTCGCTCCTCAGATGCTGCTGCACCCGCTGAGTTTCTCCAGCCTTTTGTGTCCCCTCTTTTTTTTTGGCTAGTTTAGAGATGCAGCACGATTAAAGTCCCTTTGGCCCACCGGGTGCGCACCGACCAGCGATCCCCGCACGCTAACACTATCCCACACACACTGGGGACAATTTACATTTACACCAAAGCCAATTAACCTACATACCTGCGCGTCTGTGGAGTGTGGGAGGAAACCTGAGATCCCGGAGAAAACCCACGCAGGTCACGGGGAGACCGTGCAAACTCCGTGCAGACAGCGCCCGTAGTCGGGATGGAGCCCGGGGGGGGGGCCGTAAGCGCTGCAAGGCGGCGTCTCTACCGCTGCAGCCAACGTGCTGGCCCGGCTTGGATTCATTGATGAGCCGGAGGATAAACCGTTCAGCCAGGCACCAAGCTCGCTGTGTGAGGCCGTGCGGGCCTGAAGACGAGCAGTCCTCGAGTAGACAATGTCGAAGGGGAGAGAGAGAGACTGCAGGCAGCTGGGTGTGATGAAACCCTGCCTATAAATGCACGCTCTGTGTTGAGTCACCGGCAAGAGCTGACGTCAAAGGATACTCAAACTGAATCTGCGCTCTCTCTGCGTTTTCCCACCGCCCACCCCTCCCCTCCACGCCCCCCTCCCCTGCCCAAACTCCACGCCACTTCCCACGCAAAAAGCTGCGGTGGAGTTGCTGCCTCACAGCGCCAGAGACCCGGGTTCCATCCTGGATGTGGGTGCTGTCTGTGCGGAGTTTGCACGTTCTCCCAAAGACGCGCAGGTTTATTAGCTTCTGTAATCTTTAGACTTTAGAGATAGACGATAGACAATAGGTGCAGGAGTAGGCCATTCGGCCCTTCGAGCCAGCACCGCCATTCAATGTGCTCATGGCTGATCATCCCCAATCAGTACCCCGTTCCTGCCTTCTCCAGTTTGTACGTTTGTACATCCAGCACCGGTTACTCCAGCACCAGTTACTCCAGCACCAGTTACTCCAGCACCAGTTACTCCAGCACCAGTTACTCCAGCACCAGTTACTCCAGCACCGGTTACTCCAGTACCAGTTACTCCAGCACCAGTTACTCCAGCACCGGTTACTCCAGCACCAGTTACTCCAGTACCAGTTACTCCAGCACCAGTTACTCCAGCACCAGTTACTCCAGTACCAGTTACTCCAGTACCAGTTACTCCAGCACCAGTTACTCCAGTACCAGTTACTCCAGCACCAGTTACTCCAGCACCAGTTACTCCAGCACCAGTTACTCCAGTACCAGTTACTCCAGCACCGGTTACTCCAGCACCAGTTACTCCAGCACCAGTTACTCCAGCACCAGTTACTCCAGCACCAGTTACTCCAGTACCAGTTACTCCAGCACCAGTTACTCCAGCACCAGTTACTCCAGCACCAGTTACTCCAGCACCAGTTACTCCAGTACCAGTTACTCCAGTACCAGTTACTCCAGTACAGTTACCAGTTACTCCAGCACCGTTACTCCAGCACCGGTTACTCCAGTACCAGTTACTCCAGCACCAGTTAGTTACTCCAGCACCAGTTACTCCAGCACCACTCCAGTACCAGTTACTCCAGCACCAGTTACTTACTCCAGCACCAGTTACTCCAGCACCAGTTACTCCAGTTACTCCAGTAGGGTACCATTACGGCCAGTACCGGTTACTCCAGTACCAGTACTTACCACCACCAGTTACTCCAGCACCAGTTACTCCAGTACCAGCCCAGTTACTCCTGCACCAGTTACTCCAGTACCAGTTACTCCAGCACCAGTTACTCCAGCACCAGTTACTCCAGTACCAGTTACTCCAGCACCAGTTACTCCAGTACCAGTTACTCCTGCACCAGTTACTCCCTACCAGTTTACTCCAGCACCAGTTACGGTTACTCCATACCAGTTACTCCTGCAGTTACTCCAGCATTACTCCGCGGTTACTCCAGCACGTTACTCCAGCACCAGTTTATTCCTGCACCAGTTACTCCAGTACCAGTTACTCCAGCACCGGTTACTCCAGCACCGGTTACTCCAGCACCAGTTACTCCAGTACCAGTTACTCCAGCACCGGTTACTCCAGTACCAGTTACTCCAGTACCAGTTACTCCAGCACCAGTTACTCCAGCACCAGTTACTCCAGCACCAGTTACTCCAGCACCAGTTACTCGAGAGATATGGAAGGGTAAGGTGTGAAAAGGCCAGATCAAAGCAGATGGTGATAAGGAAATGTTCATTGTTAGCTGAGGGGAAGGTGACAGTGAGGAGTAATTATCCAGGAGGATAGTCAGACTGGGATGGGGGACGGATGGAGAGAGTGGGAAAGCAAGGGTTACTTAAAGTTGGAGAAGTCAATTTTCCCTGTCACTGGGTTGTAAGCTGCCCAAGTGAAATATGAGTTGCTGTTCCTCCAATTTATACTGTATACAGTCCGGCAGCTGGCGGCAAGCAGATCAAAGCCCGAACTTAGGCAGAGTGTGTGTCTACACTGCGATTATGTGGCACTTTGCTACAGGTTGCACTCCTCTCGTTTGAACTACCAGTTGCCTCTCTACCTAGAGGGGGGGGGGTGGAGGGGGGAGAATAAAGGAGGATCTGGCGTGGTGGGACTGCTGTGAGGGGAGGAGGGGGAGGGGGGTGGTGGTGGGGGATAGAGTTTTTTGTTACTGTGTCGATGCCCTTTATGTGGCCACTCTTTGCATACCCTTGGGTAGGCAAAACATGTGACTTGTCAGGTGTGACAATAACGTGTCATTCATTCCTACATTGGGGGGGGGGGGGGGGGGGTGAAGGAAAGAGCGTTCACGTCGCGGCCCTGTTTCCACCCAATCTTTCCACCGCCACGCACAGGAAGCGACCAGACAGACGCCATAGAGTCATAGAATCATAGACAATAGGTGCAGGAGGAGGCCATTCGGCCCTTCGAGCCAGCACCGCTATTCAATATGATCATGGCTGATCATCCAACTCAGTATCCTGTACCTGCCTTCTCTCCATACCCCCTGATCCCTTTAGCCACAAGGGCCACATCTAACTCCCTCTTAAATATAGCCAATGAACTGGCCTCAACTACCTTCTGTGGCAGAGAATTCCACAGATTCACCACTCTCTGTGTGAAAAAAGATTTTCTCATCTCGGTCCTACAAGACTTCCCCCTTATCCTTAAACTGTGACCCCTTGTCCTGGACTTCCCCAACATCGGGAACAATCTTCCTGCATCTAGCCTGTCCAACCCCTTAAGAATTTTGTAAGCCTCTATAAGATCCCCCCTCAGTCTCCTAAATTCTAGCGAGTACAAGCCGAGTCTATCCAGTCTTTCCTCATATGAAAGTCCTGCCATCCCAGGAATCAGTCTGGTGAACCTTCTCTGTACCCCCTCTATGGCAAGAATGTCTTTCCTCAGATTAGGAGACCAAAACTGCACGCAATACTCCAGGTGTGGCCTCACCAAGACCCTGTACAACTGCAGTAGAACCTCCCTGCTCCTGTACTCAAATCCTTTTGCTATGAATTGTATGCAGATGTCGAGAAGTGTGTTCAGCTCTGGCTGAACAACTTCTAATCTCGATCAGAAAAAGATTCATTCATTAATTTAGTCATTCATTCATATATTCATACATTCATTCATACATTCATTCATATTCATTCATTCTTACTCAAATGTATCTTTATTCTAAACACACAATGCTTCCTGTTGCAGTGAAAATTTCAGGAGAGAGGGAGGGGGAGAATGGGGGGGGGGGGGGTGGTAGAGGGGAGGGAGGGAGGAAGGAGAGGAGGGAGGGAGAGAAAGGAGAGAGGGGGAGAGAAAGGAGCGAGTGAGGGAAGGGAGAGAAAGGAGATAGGGAGGGAGGGAGATAGGGAGGGAGGGAGGGAGATAGGGAGGGAGGGAGGGGTGTTTATTAGCGGTGCAGTGCGTGGGTCGATCACAGCGGCCTGCGCACGGCGTGGCGTTAGTTTTGTTATGGGAAACTGGAAGAGTTTTTTTTAGCTCGAATGAAACGCTCTCTATCTCTCTCTCTCTCTCTCTCTCTCTCTCTCTCTCGGATTTCCAGGAACGGGTGACTGCTGCTGATTCATGACGAGGCACTCTGCGTTCGAGGGAGATTAAGCTCGGCACAACTTTCCACTGTTGGTGCTTCGCTCTGACGGGGGGGGGGGTTTCAGAAAAGCAACCGAGACAGAGGCTCGTAAAGCGCGGCTGCTTTTCAAGTCTAATTTCCACAGCGTGGGGTGCGACAGGAAGGAGCGAGAGGGCGAGAGAGAGAGAAAGTATTACAGTCCCATTTGACTTCTTCGAACAGAGCTTTTTTTCTGGTAAACTGCAACGGGTTTTGCAATCGTGGACAACCAGCTATTTTAGAATTAAGGCCAAACCTCGTCACAAATGACTGAAAATGACGGAACCTAAGCCATAAACAGCTTGAACGATGCTTAATTCTTAGTCAGCACACAATCTCGTACTATTTTTAGTATTATTATTCATATAAGTGATAGGAGCAGAATTGGGCCATTCGGCCCATCAAGTCTGATCTATCTAACCCCACTCTCCTGCCTTCTCCCCATAACCCCTGACAACCATACACAAATCAAGACTTTAAAAATATCCATTGACTTATAGGGTTCTTTCAAACTGGCCTTTGAAACGTCATGCTTAAGACGGAACTGCAGATGCTGGAAAATCGAAGGTAGGTCACAGTCTAAGGATAAGGGGGAAGTCTTTTAGGACCGAGATGAGGAAAACATTTTTCACACAGAGAGTGGCGAGTCTGTGGAATTCTCTGCCACAGAAGGTAGTTGAGGCCAGTTCGTTGGCCATATTTAAGAGGGAGTTGGATGTGGCCCTTGTGGCTGAAGGGATCAGGGGGTATGGAGAGAAGGCAGGTACGGGGTACTGAGTTGGATGATCAGCCATGATCATATTGAATGGCGGGGCAGGCTCGAAGGGCCGAATGGCCTGCTCCTGCACCTATTGTCTATGTTTCTGTGTTTCTAACTGGTGATCGCTGGCTGCACGGACTGGGTGGGCCGGTTGCCTGTGTTTCTGCGTTGTATCTCTCAAGTAGTCTAAAGTTAGGACCATTCAGCCAGACTAAACCATACATCCTTGGTGAGTCAGCCATCATTGTTGTGAGTCGGGGGGGGGGGGGGGGGGGGGGGGGGGGGGGGGGGGGGGGGGGGGGGGGGGGGGGGGGGGGGCTGGGGAGGCAAGGGGAGTGTAAGGCAGGATATTTGCATGAACTGGTTCTAATTAATAGTTACACATCTGACATGCCTGCAAACAAGAACACAGTCATTTCCTTTTTTCTAGGTAATGTCTTCTTTCAGTTCTGGGGCCAACAATAGTGGAATCAGTTTAGTTTGGTTTTTATGTTTAGAAATACTGCGCGGGAACAGGCCCTTTGGCCCACCGATTACCGCACGCTAGTTCTATCCCACACGCTAGGGGCAATTTTACATTTATCCCAAGCCAAATAACCTGCAGGCCTGCACGTCTATTGAAGTGTAGAGAGGAACCTGCAGATCCCGGAGAAAAACCCACGCAGGTCACGGTGAGAAACTCCGTACAGACAGCGCCCGCAGTCGGGATCGAACCCGGGTCTCTGGCGCGTTACTGCTGCGCACCCAAAGCTTTTCCAACACCGGACGTCACAGTGGCGTTGCTGCCTCGCAGCGGCGGAGACCCGGGTTCGATCCCCACTACGGGCGCTGTCTGTATGGAGTTCATACGTTCTCCCTGTGGCCTGCGTGGGTTTTCTCCGGGAACTTCAGTTTCCCCTCACACTTCGAAGGACGTGCAGGTTTGTCGGTTCATCGGCTTGGTATGAATGTAAAATTGTCCCTGGTGCGCGTGGGACGGTGGTAACGTGCGGGGGGTTTTTTGGTCGGTGCGGACTTGGAGGGTCGAAGGGCCTGTTTCCCCGCTGTAGGTCTAAACTAATCGAAAAAACCTGCGCAGAAGTGACGTCATGTTCGACAGAACTTCACCCTCGGCATTCCTAACCCATGAGACGCAGACACTTACTCAGCTTAATTTTCTGTGCAAGTCCCTACTTTGTACATACATGGGACTTCAAAGGAAACCACCCGGTACAGAGACGCACACAAGATCACAAACAGGAAGTGACAAGCCCTTTCAGCCTACTTGGTGTTTACTGGAGAGATGCAGCGTGGAAACAGGCCCTTCGGCCCACCCAGTCTGTGCCGACCAGCGATCCCCGCACACTAACTCTGTCCCACACACGCTGGGGACAATTTTACATTTGCACCGAGCCAATTCACCTACAAATCCGTGCGTCTCTGCAGCGTGGGAGGAACTTGGAATAAAACCCACGCAGGTCACGGGGAGAAGGTACGGACTCCGTGCTTTCAGCGCCCGTAGTCGGGATCAGGACTGTACCCGGGTCTCTGGCGCTGTGAGGCAGCAACTCTACCGCTACACCGCTGTCCCTTGTCCCTTGTCCCGTGTCGCTTCTGAAGAGTCCATCAGGGACTGGAAGTTGGACAATTTTATACCGGACAGTTTTTTTTTACATTTGTGTCGAGCCGATTAATCAAGCCAATTAGACTACAAACCTGCGCGTCCTTGGAGTGCGGGAGGAAACCGGAGCACCCGGAGAGAACCCACACAGGTCACGGGGAGAACGTGCAAACTTCGTGCAGACAGCGCCCGCAGTCGGGATGGGACCCGGGTCTCCGGCGCTGCGTTTCGCTGGAAGGCCGCAACTCTACCGCTGCGCCTCCGTGACCGTTTATTTGGTGAAGAACAAGTGCATCAGCAAGAATGTTCTGGACTTCCCCTCCCCCCCCCCCCCCCCCCCCCCCCGATGTTGGGGGAGTCCAGAACCAGGGGCCACAGTTTAAGAATAAGGAGTAAGCCATTTAGAACGGAGACGAGGAAACACTTTTTCTCACAGAGAGTGGTGAGTCTGTGGAATTCTCTGCCTCAGAGGGCGGTGGAGGCCGGTTCTCTGGATGCTTTCAAGAGAGAGCTAGATAGGGCTCTTAAAGATAGTGGAGTCAGGAGATATGGGGAGAAGGCAGGAACGGGGTACTGATTGGGGATGATCAGCCATGATCACATTGAATGGCGGTGCTGGCTCGAAGGGCCTGCACCTATTGTCTATTGTCTATTGTCTAATGCATCTTTTTTTTCCAACTCACCCTCCAAAAGTACTTTCTATTTGCATTCCTTGGGACAGTTTCGTCGGTGAAGATCTCGCCAACCAGCGGCCCAAACCGCGTCCCTTTCGGAATGTATTCAGCGCTCGTGACTCCAGTCACCTGTGGAAACCAACGAGCAAAGGAAAACTGCGTTAGTTAAAATGTACAATCTACAATGCATCCCCTTAGTCGAAAGCCCAATTCCATTCGCAAATTATAAATCCTACCCGTGTAAGAAACAACATCAGGAGGATGAGGAGGCGTGTTCATAAGGGATAGGAGCAGAATTCGGCCATTCGGCCCATCATGGCAGATCTATCTCTCCCTCCCAACCCCATTCTCCTGCCTTCTCCCCACAACCCCTGACGCCCGTTATTAATCAAGAATCTATCTATTGGGCCTGCCACACTGAGGCGACTGCCAGTGACTAGTTTTAATGGAATTCACCTACGACACCTGGCGACAACCTACGACAGCAAATATTGGGGCTGAAATTTTTTTTGAATGTCGAAAAAGTCGCCTGCAGTCGGCCAAACCATCGCCAAAGTGGGACAGGCCCATAGCTCGGCCTTAAAAATATCCACTGACCTGTCCTCCACTGCCTTCTGTGGCAAAGAATTCCACATATTTACCACCCTCTGAGTAAAGAAGTGAACTTCCCTATATAGGAGTAGGGAAGTAATGTTAAAATTGTACAAGGCATTGGTAAGACCAATTCTGGAGTATGGTGTACAATTTTGGTCGCCTAGTTATAGGAAGGATGTCAACAAAATAGAGAGAGTACAGAGGAGATTTACTAGAATGTTGCCAGGGTTCCAGCAACTATGTTACAGAGAAAGGTTGAACAAGTTAGGTCTTTATTCTTTGGAGCGCAGAAGGTTAAGGGGGGACTTGATTGAGGTCTTTAAAATGATGAAAGGGATAGACAGAGTTGACGTGGATACGTTTTTTCCCATTGAGGGTAGGGAAGATTCAAACAAGAGGGCATGACATGAGAATTAAGGGACAGAGGTTTTGGGGTAACGTGAGGGGGAACTTCTTTACTCAGAGGGTGGTGGCTGTGTGGAATCAGCTTCCAGCAGAAGTGGTGGAGGCAGGATCGATTTTAACATTTAAGAGTAAAGTGGATAGGTATATGGACGTGAAGGGAATGGAGGGGTATGGTCTGAGTGCAGGTAGATGGGACTAGGGGAAAACAAATGGTCGGCACGGACTGGAAGGGCCGAGAGGGCCTGTTTCCGTGCTGTAATTGTTATATGGTTATATGGTTATATGGTTAACTTATAGAGGTGTATAAAATCATGAGATGAATCGATCGGGTGGACGCGCAGAATCTCTTGCCCAGAGTAGGGGAATCGAGGATCAGAGGACATAGGTTTAAGGTGAAGTGGAAAAGATTGAATAGGAATCTAAGGGGTAACTTTTCACACAAAGGGTGGTGGGTGTATGGAATGAGCTGCCGGAGGAGGTAATTGAGGCAGGGACTATCCCAACCTTTTCTACAGTTAGACCGGTACATGGATAGGACAGGTTTGGAGGGATATGGACCAAACACGGGCAGGTGGGACTAGTGTAGCTGGGACATGTTGGCCGGTGTGGGCAGTTTGGGCCGAAGGGCCTTTTTTCCACGCTGTACCACTTGTGAACGCAGCCCGGACCGTCACGCAAACCGACCTCCCTTCCATTGACTCCATCAACACCTCACGCTGCCTCGGCAAGGCCAGCAGCGTCATCAAAGGACCAGTCCCACCCCGGCCACTCCCTCTGCTCCCCTCTCCCAGCGGGCAAAAAAACACAGCAGTGTGAAAACGCACACCTCCAGATTCAGGGACAGTTTCTTCCCAGCTGTTATCGGGCAACTGAACCGTCCTACCGCGACCAGAGAGCGGTCCTGAACTACTATCTACCTCAATGGAGAGTGTCAGATCGGGCTTTGCTGGCTTTACCGTGCACTAACACTTATTCCCTTTATCGTGTGTCTGTACGCTGTGGACGGCTCGATGGTAATCATGTGTTGTCTTTCCGCTTAGCACGCAACAAATGTTTTTCACTGAACCTCGGTACACGTGACAATAAACTCAACTAAACTTCATGCCGTTTAATTTTCTTTTTCGCTTGGCTCTCCTCCGGGTGCTCCGGTTTCATAGAAACATAGAAAATAGGTGCAGGAGGAGGCCATTCGGCCCTTCGAGCCAGCACCGCCATTCATTGTGATCATGGCTGATCGTCCCCATTCAATAACCCGTGCCTGCCTTCTCCCCATATCCCTTGACTCCACTAGGCCCTAGAGCTCTATCTAACTCTCTCTTAAATCCATCCAGTGACTTGGCCTCCACTGCCCTCTGTGGCAGGGAATTCCATAAATTCACAACTCTCTGGGTGAAAATGTTTTTTCTCACCTCAGTCTTAAATGGCCTCCCCTTTATTCTAAGACTGTGGCCCCTGGTTCTGGACTCACGTCCCAAGGAAGTGCGGGGTTTGTGGGTTAATTGAACCCTCTGTAAATTCCCCCCCCCCCCCCCCCCCCCCCCCCCCCCCCCCCCCCCCCCCCCCCCCCCCCCCCGGTGTGTGGGGAGTGGGTGAGAAAGTGGGATAGCACGGAAATAATGTGACCCTTGCTGTCTGGTAACTTAAACCAAACTAAAGGTCGATTATAACTTCCAGCTGCAGTTGGCAGCGAGACGGTCGAGTTGCTGCCTCACCGCGCCAGAGACCCGGGTTCCATCCTGACTACGGGTGCTGTCTGTACGGAGTTTGCACGTTCTCCCCATGAGCAGCGGGTTTACTCCGAGATCTTCGGTTTCCTCCCACATTCCAAAGATGTACAGGTTTTGTAGGTTAATTGGCTTGTTGCATGTGTAAATTGTCCCTTGTGTGTGTAGGGATAGTGTTAGCGTGCGGGGATCGCTGGTCGGTGCGGACTCGGTGGGCGGAAGGGCCTGTTCCATGCTGTATCTCTAAACTAAATTAAAGTTAAGTCAGCAATAGGCCCACACACACACACACACACACACACACACACACACACGCACGCGCACGCACGCACGCACGCACACGCGCACGCACGCACGCACACGCACGCACGCACGCACTATTTTATACTCCCGCACAAAATCATCTTTCAGCCTCCTGCGCTGTCCTAACCTGCCCAACCGCTACCTGGAACTCAGTCCCTCAAGTTCATAACTGATAGGAGCAGAATTAGGCCATTCGGCCCATCAAGTCTACTGCCGCCATTCAATCATGGCTGATCAATCTCTCTCTCTCAACCCCATTCTCCTGCCTTCTCCCCGTAACCCCTGACACCCGTACTAATCAAGAATATATCTATCTCTGCCTTAAAAATCTGCATTGACTTGGCCTCCACAGCCTTCTGTAGCAATGAATTCCACAGATTCACCGCCCTCTGACTAAAGAAAGTCTCCTTTCTCAAGGTGTGTCCTTTTATTCTGAGGCTGTGCCCTCTGGTCCTAGACTCTCCCACTAGTGGAAACGTCCTCTGCACACCCATGTTGGGGGAGCCCAGAACCAGGGGCCACAGTTTAAGAATAAGGGGTAAGCCATTTAGAACGGAGACGAGGAAACACGTTTTCTCACAGAGAGTGGTGAGTCTGTGGAATTCTCTGCCTCAGAGGGCGGTGGAGGCCGGTTCTCTGGATGCTTTCAAGAGAGAGCTAGATAGGGCTCTTAAAGATAGCGGAGTCAGGGGATATGGGGAGAAGGCAGGAACGGGGTACTGATTGTGGGTGGTCAGCCATGATCACATTGAATGGCGGTGCTGGCTCGAAGGGCCGAATGGCCTCCTCCTGCACCTATTGTCTATTGTTTATTGTAATCAAGAATATACGAATCTCCGCCTTAAAAATACACAAGTATAACTTTTAAACTTTAGAGATACAGCGCGGAAACAGGCCCTTCGGCACAGCGCGGAAACAGGCCCTTCGGCCCACCGAGTCAAGGCCGGCCAGCGATCCCCGCGCGCTAACACTATCCTACACGCACTAGGGACAACTTACGATTTTATGGAAACCAATTAATCTACAAACCCGTCCGTCATTTGTTTAGAACGTGGGAGGGAACCGAAGCAGCCGGAGGAAACCCACGTGGTCACGGGCGAGACGGGACCCGGGTCCTTGGCGGTGTTAAGGGAGCGCCTCTGCCGCTGCTCCACCGTAGACAGAGGCGGACCTCTGTGGCCCTGCAGCACCAAGGCTGACTCGAGTCCTGACGCCGTATCACTGCTTTCGTAGGGTTGAACCTTGCCGAAATTAGCCGCCCAGCTGAGGTTTTACTTCCACATTGCGGCCTCTCGCCTGTGCATCTGTTCGTCAGGCTCGACCACGGGTGCTTGTCTGTGCGGCGTTTGTTACGTTCCTTCCGTGACCCCGCGTGGGTTCCCTGCGGGCGCTCCGGTTTCCTCCCGCATCCCAACGGTGTGCAGGCTTGTGGGTCAATTGGCCCCTGACGTGTCGGGAGAGGAGGCGAAAGCAGGGTCACACGGAACTGGTGCTGATCTATGGTTGATCCAGGGCCGGCATGGACACGGTGGGCCGAAGGGCCTGTTTCCATTCTCTATCTCTAAGCTAAAGGGCGACATAGAAGTGCAGTCGAGTTGATACCTCACAGCACCAGAGACCAGGGTTCGATCCTGACTACAGCTGCCGTCCATACGGAGTGTGTATGTTCTCTCTGCGACCATGTGGGTTTTCGCCAGGCGCTCCGGGTTCCTCCTTCGGTACATGGCTCTGAACCTGTTCACAACCTCTAGTCTCCCCTTCCCCCCCCCCCCCCCCCCCCCCCCCCGAACTCTCACTCTTCAGAAGGGGTCTCGGCCAGAAACGTCACCTATTCCTTCTCTCCAGAGATGCTGCCCGTCCCGCCGAGTTACTCCAGCACTTTGTGTGTCCATCTTCGGTACAGACCAGCATCTGCAGTTCCTTCCGACACCACTTAGAGATCGGCAGGTTTCGTAAGGGAGTCAGGGGTTATGGGGAGATGGCAGTGGGATGTGGGTGAGGGAGAAGGATGGCGTCCATGTTCTGTTGGCCGGTGTGGGCAAGTCCACCTGCTTCCACACTACGAATTAATGAGCATATTAATTGAGTTAATGAATTAATGAGAATTAATATTAATATAAGAACTGGCTGGAGTGGATGTGGAGAGGATGTTACCACTAGTGGGAGAGCCTAGGACCAGAGGGCACAGCCTCAGAATTAAAGGATGTACTTTTAGAAAGGAGATGAGGAGGGATTTCTTGACTCCGTGGAATTCATCGCCACAGACAGCCGTGGAGGTCGTCAATTGATGGAGATGAATAGATTCTTGATTAGTACGGGTGTCAGGGGTTACGGGGAGAAGGCAGGAGGGTGGGCTTAGGAGGGAGAGGTAGATCAGCCACGATTGAATGGCGGAGTAGACTTGATGGATCGAATGGCCTAATTCTGGTCTTATCACCGATTAACCTAATGAGCCTAAAGTGCTCCGTCAACCGTTCCTCGTTTGCCAAATCACGTGGACTATTATTGCCAGCCAGCAGCAACCTATTCACCCTGCACCTTCTCCAAGAGAGTTGATCAGAAAGTAACTCAAGAAGACTTCCATACCAAACCATCATGGCATCAACTTTGTGTGCAGGAAAGAACTGCAGATGCTGTTTTAGACAATAGACAACAGACAGGAGTAGGCCATTCAGCCCTTCGAGCCAGCATCGCCATTCATTGTGATCGTGGCTGATCATCCCCAATCAGTACCCCGTTCCTGCCTTCTCCCCATATCCCCTGACTCCGCTATTTTTAAGAGCCCTATCTAGCTCTCTCTTGAAAGCATCCAGAGAACCTGCCTCCACTGCCCTCTGAGGCAGAGAATTCCACAGACTCACAACTCTCTGTGTGAAAAAGTGTTTCCTCATCTCCATTCTAAATGGCTTACCCCTTATTCTTAAACTGTGGCCCCTGGTTCTGGACTCCTCCAACATCGGGAACATGTTTCCTGCCTCTAGCGTGTCCAAACCCTTAATAATCTTATATGTTTCAATAAGATGCCCTCTCATCCTTCTAAACTCCAGAGTGTACAAGCCCAGCCGCTCCATTCTCTCAGCATATGACAGTCTCGCCATCCCGGGAATTAACCTTGTAAACCTACGCTGCACTCTCTCAATAGCAAGAATGTCCTTCCTCAAATTTGGAGACCAAAACTGCACACAATACTCCGAGTGTGGTCTCACTAGGGCCCTGTACAACTGCAGAAGGACCTCTTTGCTCCTATACTCGACTCCTCTTGTTATGGAGGCCAGCATGCCATTCGCTTTCTTCACTGCCTGCTGTACCTGCATGCTTACTTTCAGTGACTGATGAACAAGGACCCCCCCAGATCTCGTTGTACTTCCCCTTTTCCCAACTTGACGCTATTTATCCGAAGATACAGACACAAAGTGCTGGAGCGGCTCAGCGGGAAGGGCAGCGTCTCTGGAGAGAAGGGATGGGCGACGTTTCCAACTCCGCCTGTATCTCCGGTTCCTCTATCCCCTCAGTCTGAAGAAGGGTCTCGACCCGAAGCATCAGCCGTTCCTTCTCTCCAGAGATGCAGCCTGTCCGGCTGAGTGAACTCCAGCACGCTGTGACTCTCTAGGGCACGGACTTTGCCACATCGCCCTGCCCCGATTTTATTTTTTTATGTGTGGACACCTGTCCGAGAGACGAGGGAAAGACTAATTCTAAAAATCACCAGAAACTGAACCTGAAACCCTGCCGGGCAAGGTCCGTTTAGAGATAAATCCCTTGCACACAAGGGGTTGTATTTTTTCTGCAGAGTGCTTATGCTGCTGTTGTCGACATAAGTTTATAAGTTGTCGGAGCAGAAATAGGCTGCTCAACCATCCACTCTATTCTACTCCACTCTATTCAATCCTGGCTGATCTATAGTCAATAATAGACAATAGGTGCAGGCCCTTCGAGCCAGCACCGCCATTCAATGTGATCGTGGCTGATCATCCCCAATCAGTACCCCGTTCCTGCCTTCTCCCCATATCCCCTGACTCCGCTATCATTAAGAGCCCTATCTAAAAGCCCTGTCCCACTGTACCAGTTCATTCCAAGAGTTCTCCCGAGTTTGCCCTGATTCGAACTCGGAGATTTACGGTAACGTCCGCTCGTCGGTACTCGAGGCTCTCGCGGACATTTTCTCAACGCGTTGAAAAATCTTCCCGAGCTTACCGCGTTTCCCCGAGTACCCGCCGTTAGCGTTGCGAGCTGCGAATTCTCCCAGATCTTCGCTCCCCCCCCCCCCACCAACACTCCAAAGATGTACAGGTCTGTAGGTTAATTGGCTTGGTGTAAATATAAAAAAATATTGTCCCTAGTGTGCGTAGGGCGGGTGGGTGGGGGGGGGGGGGGTGGGGTGGTCGCTGGTCGGCGCGGACTCTCTCGGTGGGCCGGAGCTGCCTGATTGTTTCCGCGCTGTATTTCTGAACTGAATGAAAAATTCCCAGCCGCACGTAGAAAGCTGAACAACATCCTTGATTCCCACACTTGACTGGGAGCGTCACTCAGTTCCTTCAGCGCAAGGCAGGAAGTTTGTGCGGAGCGGAGACGTTGGGTTGCGGTGATCTATTGGAGAGCGGAGCACTCCCTTTTATAATGTGTTAAAGAAGGAACTGCAGATGCTGGAGTGTACCCTTTTATAATGTTGCAGTCGATTTGGATATATTTGGTTTCGACAATGGATCATAGGTGCGGGAGTAGGCCATTCGGCCCTTCGAGCCAGCACCGCCATTCAATGTGATCATCCCCAATCAGTACCCCGTTCCTGCCTTCTCCCCCTATCCCCTGACTCCGCTATCTTTAAGAGCCCTATCTAAGTCTCTTTTGAAAGCATCCAGAGAACCGGCCTCCACCGCCCTCTGAGGCAGAGAATTTCCACACACTCACCACTCTCTGTCAGAAAAAAACGTTCCGTCGTCTCCGTTCCAAATGGCTTGCTCCTTATTCTTAAGTTTAGTTTAGTTTTTCTGTCGGGTTTAGTGTAGAGATACAGTGCGGAAACCAAACCTTCGGCCCACCCAGTCCGCGGCGCCAAGCGATCCCCGCACACTAACGTCATCCCAGGCAGGCCGGGGACAATCGACAATTTTACCCGAGCAAGCCAATTAGCCCACAAACCTGTGCGTCTTTGGAGTGTGGGAGGAAACCGGAGCACCCGGGGAAAAGCCCACGCAGGTCACGGGGAGAGCGTGCAAACTCCGCACAGACAGCGCCCGCAGTCAGCACTGAACCGGGGTCTCTGGCGCTGCGAGGCAGCAACTCTGCCCCCACGAGCTTTTTTGCTTCATGCTATCCAGTCAGCGGAAAGAAAATACGTGAATAGATACAACCGTGCCTTCCACCCGGAACAACTGCAGGAAATATATTTAGTGCAAGATAAAGTCCAGTAAAGTCCGATTAAAGATAGCTCAAAGGTCTCCAATGAGTCAGGAGCACTCCAGCTGTTGGTGGGATGGTTCAGTTGCCTGCGAACAGCTGGGAAGAAACTGTCCCTGAATCTGGAGGTGTGCGTTTTCACGCTTCTGTGCCTCTTGCCTGACGGGAGAGGGGAGACGAGGGAGTGGCCGGGGTGAGAATCGCCCTTGCAGCCCTAGCAAACCACGCGACACTTATCAAACTGGACTGCTGGCAACATTTTTTTCGGGTCGGTCATAGAGAGAGATTCTACCTCCTTGTGTTTCCTCAGTGTGGGTGTAAAGAATGAGCAAAATATCATAGGTTTGGAGTCATAGAGTCATAGGGTGACACAGCGTGGAAACAGGCCCTTACGCCCAACCTGCCCACACCGGCCAACAAGATCCCAGCTACACACTAGTCCCACCTGCCTGCGTCTGTCCCAGATCCCTCCAAACTTGTCCTATGATGTACCCGTCTAACTGTTTCTTAAACGTTGGGATAGTCCCGGCCTCAACTACCTCCTCTGGCAGCTCGTTCCATGCACCAGCCGCCCCTCTCTGATCCCTGAATGACAACGGTGTCATTTAGAAGCGCACTTTCAAAACCGTCTGCAATTTTTGAGCAAAGATACTTGCAAAGGGACTGGTGTTCCCTCACCCCCCCCCCCCCCCCCCCCCCCCCCCCCCCCCGCCCCCTCCCCCTCTCTAATCAGCACTTGCTCTGCAGACGTTTAATTAATAACTTGGAAGCTAGTTCTCTGTGTAAACAATTAAAGTTAAGTGGAGTTAATGAAGAGGTGGACAGTGAAGGCAGACAGAGGCAGGGCAAGCCACGCCACTGACAGAGACAGTCGCCTCCAGCGAGTGCCGAGGGTCAGGGCATCCATCAAGCATCGTTAGACGGCACTGGGCCTCAACTCACCGGAGTTTAGAAGGACGTGTGGGCAGGGAGGGGGGGAAGAGGGAAGGGGGGTGGGGGAACCTCGCTCCTGACACTTGCTCAATAGTGAAAAGCCTGGGTATTTCCAGTGGATGTATCCACTAGTGCAGGGGTTGGGGAACCTATTCATGTTGGAAGGCCTCATTAAGTTAGCTGTAATCTCGCAAGGCCGCAGACACACTTCAAAATGTACATTATTTTGTGAAACTAGCCCTCATGTTACTGATGTTTTAATTGTTGCCGTCAGTCGGGGAGGATTATTTCGTTGAATCTTATTTTACTCTTTGGTATTTCAAATACGTTCATTTTGAGATTAATATAAATATAATAAGAGACGCACAAAAACATATTAATAATAATAAAAAGATTTGTTCTACAAATATTTGGATTCATTCAAAATTTCTCACAGAGAGTGGTGAGTCTGTGGAATTCTCTGCCTCAGAGGGCGGTGGAGGCTGGTTCTCTGGATGCTTTCAAGGGAGAGCTAGATAGGGCTCTTAAAGATAGCGGAGTCAGGGGATATGGGGAGAAGGCAGGATCGGGGCACTGATTGGGGATGATCAGCCATGATCACATTGAATGGCGGTGCTGGCTCGAAGGGCCGAATGGCCTACTCCTGCACCTATTGTCAATGGTCCATTGTCTATTGCCTAAAAGGCCGCACTTAATGGCTTAGAAGGCCGCAGGTTCCCCGCCCCTGCACTCGTGGGAGAGTCTGGGACCAGAGGGCACAGCCTCAGAATTAAACAACATTCCATTAAAGATAGCGGAGTCAGGGGATATGGGGAGAAGGCAGGAACGGGGTACTGATTGGGGACGATCAGCCATGATCACATTGAATGGTGGTGCTGGCTGGAAGGGTCGGAAAGGCCTACTCCTGCACCTATTGTCTATAAGGAAGGAGGTGAGGAGGAATTTCTCTAGTCATAGAGGATGGCGTATCTGTGGAATTCATTGCCACGGAAGGCTGTTCAGGCCACGTAATTGGATATAACTGGACTAAGAATTGTTCCATGTGACATTTTAAGCTGAGTTTTAGCGATCGCTTAGTGCAGCCCTGCCCGACCTTCCAGGTGAATGCGCAGCTTTCGCTAGAGGCGAAGGCTCGCAAACCTAGTTTGTACCTTCTCCCTGTGACCGCGTGGGTTTTCCCCCGGGTGCTCCAGGTGCCTCCCGCACTCCAAAGACCTGCAGGTTTACCGGAGAATTAGCCTCGGCAAATTGTCACGTGTCTCGGACGGAACCGATGTACGGGGCGATCGCTGGTCAGCGTGGACGCGATGGGCCAAAGGGCCTGATTCCACGCTGCATCTCCAAACTAAACGAAACAAAAACTAGTCTCACATTCATCGATGAGGCCCCTCGTAGACTTTGGACTTTAGTGATAAAGTGTGGAAACAGGCTCCTTCGGCCTACCCAGTCCGCGCCGACCTGCGATCGCCCCGCACACTGGCACTTTATCCTGCACACCAAGGTCAATTTACAATTTCCCCGAACCCAATTAACATGCAAACCTATATGTCTGGAGCGCGGATTGTCTCCTTGTCGTGGTGGAGAGGCTCGTGTGGTCCTGAGATCCTGAGAGCGATGCCGTCTGGAGCTGTGCTCCTGGTAGGGCCACTCATGGCGGTGAGGTTGAGGGGGAGGTCTCTGACAAAGAGCCAATCCGACCCAGACCTCAACGGTGGAACAAGCGGAGGACGATGGCTGACCTTAGTGGAGCGTCACGACGGCTGGGAAGGCGGATGAAGGCTGCGGCAGAAAAGGGTCCCCGGTCGTCTTGGACTCCATGCCACTGGATCCCGACCCAGATCTGTCGAGGACCGCGGGGGTGGCTGTCTGTGCGCCAGTCTCCCCGCGTTAAACAGGCGTCCTCCTGGGCCAACCCTGGAGACCCCCATGGTCAGCCATGACCGAGGGGGTTGGGGGGGGGGGGGGGCCTAAGAAGAAGGAGAGTGGGAGGAAACCGGGGATAACACATGCGGTCATGGGGGGCGTGTACAAACACGGCACCCGTGGTCAGGATGGAACGTGGCGCGACAAGCCAGCAACTCTACCCTTGCGCCACTGAATAAGCCTCGGAAATTTTAAATAAAACTATTAAAACTGCTCGATGCTCCCTCATAGTCCTGGATCTCCGAGTTGTGATCAGCAACCTGGTGCCGTCTTGCTAATTTTTCTCATTGTGTGGATAGATGTGTATTTTCTCCACACACGGTGACCTACTGTTTCATACGCACACCACCTACTGTTCAGCGTAGGAACGTACACCTTGGCGTCGCATGTCTTTTACGCGGAGGCAAGACAGCTAGCTGCTCAACGTGCGTGGGCCTTTATCAACATGTTACATTTGATGAGTGTTCTCTATGTCACGCAGATAATTAGCAAGTTCCCCGGCGTGTGTAGTAGCATCAGCCACAACGGCACCAGGGCCAGGAAATAGCAATGCCTCCACTTCCTCGCGGAGCGTATCTCCAGCGACTCCTGCCAATTCGCAGCGCGCCGATTTTTAATGTTGGCACCTGGTCTGCCCCAGGGCTGCGAGAGACTGCAGAGCGCCGCACATCTGTACTTCGTGAGGCAACGTGCTGGAGTAACCCGGCGCGGCGGTAGAGTTGCCGCCTCACAGCGCTGGCAGCGCCGGAGACCCGGGTTCGATCCCGGCTGCGGGCGCTGCCCGAGTGGAATTTGCACGGTCTCCCCGTGACCTGCGGGGGTTTTACTCCGAGATCTTCGGTTCCCTCCCACACTCCAAGGACGGGCGGTCTCGTGGGCTAATTGGCTCGGTATCAATGTAAATTGTCCCCAGTGTGCGTAGAATAGTGTTAATGTGCGGGCGAACTGGCCGGCGCAGACCCGGTGGGCCAAAGGGCCTGTTTCCGCGCTGTATCTCTAAACTAAATTAAACTAAACTCAGTGGGACAGGCAGTATCTCTGGAGAAAAGGAATAGGTGACGTTTTTGGGTGGAGATCCATCTCGGGACTGAGAGTCAGCAGAAACTGAACCGAAGGATGGAAAGGTCCGGGAGAGATCAGAGCCGGCACCGATGACTGGGGACAGGCGGGAGCCCACAATGGTCCATTGTTGGCTGAGCTGGAGGTGATGACGAAGGGGTGTATGGGTGCGAACAGTGGAACTGGCGGGCCCACTAGGGCGGGGGGAGGGACGGAGATAGAGGGAAGGCGAGGGTTTACGAAGTTAGACACATCAACATCCATATCGCTGGGTTGTAAGCTGCCAAATGCTATCCTTCATACTGTCGACACAATCAAGGACCATTCGCAGCCCGGCTATACTCTGACGTTCAGCAGAAGACACTAAAGCTTGAAAGCACGAACCACCAGATTCTTCCCCGCGGTTACCAGTCGTGACTAGACGCAGCATTTAGTTTGAGTTCAGTTTAGTGTTGGAGCTACAGCGAGGAAACTGGCCCTTCTTGCCCACCATCGATCACCAGTTCTAGATTCTCATCCGCTTCTCTACAATTTCACAGGGGGGCCTTTTAACCTACAGAACCCCACGCCTTTGGGAAGTGGGAGGAAACCGCAGCCCCCCCCCCCCCCCCACTCCCCCCCCCCCCCCCCCGCCGGAGGAAATGCAGGTGGGCACGGGGAGAACGTGCACGCTCCACACAGACAGCACCCGAGGTCAGGATCGAACCGGGATCTCCGGCGCTTGCCAGGCAGCAACTCTACCGCTGTTTGCCCGTGCTCCCTGTGACCAAGTGGGATTCCTCCGGGTGCTCTGGTTTCCACCCACCTCCCAACGACAAGCGCGTGTTTGCAGGTTAATTGGCCCCCTATAAATTGCCCCCCCCCCCCCAGTGGGTAGGTGAAGGTGGGATAACGTAGAACTAGTGTGAAAGGGTGATGGATGGCCGGCAGCTGCGCCACTATCATGCCCTCATTTGCTGAGGCCAAATTCACGATCTGCCGACCTACCTCATTGAGGCCCTCGCAATTTTTTTATCTGCACTTTCTATATTCCTGTGACTTTCTATATCCCTGTGACCTGACATATGACTTGCTTGGACAGCATACAAAACAAACGTTTAAAAATGGACCTGCTCTACACCAGGCAATAATTAAACTATACTAACATCAGCACAAATACGCATACACTATTGTTAGACAAAACTGTTAAGAATAAGGGGGAAGCCATTTAGAACGGAGACGAGGACACACTTTTTCACACAGAGGGTTGTGGATCTGTGGAATTCTCTGCCTCAGAGGGCGGTGGAGGACAATTCTCTGGATGTTTTCAAGAGAGAGTTAGATAGAGCTCTCAAAAATAGCGGAGTCAGGGGATATGGGGAGAAGGCAGGAACGGGGTACTGATTGGGGATGATCAGCCATGATCGCTGTGAATGGCGGTGCTGGCTCGAAGGGCCGAATGGCCTACTCCTGCACCTATTGTCTATTGTCTATTACAATACAGCAGCGGTAGAGTTGCTGCCTCACAGCGCCAGAGACCCGGGTTCCATCCCGACTACGGGTGCTGTCTGTGCGGAGTTCGCACGCTCTCCCCGTGACCACGTGGGTTTTCTCGTGGGTTTTCTCCGGTTTCCTCCCACACTCCAAAGGCGTGTAGTTTATTTGGCTTCTGTAACTTGCCGCATGCATGTTGGAAATGCAGGACAACATAGAAACATGTACGGGTTGGCCGCGGGTCAGCGCGTACTCGGTGGGCCAAAGGGCCTGTTTCCACACTGCATCTCCAAACCGAGACCATCTGATCTAACTAAAGGGCCTGCCCCACTGGACCAGGTAATTCAAGAGTTCTCCCGAGTTTTCCCCCCGATTCGAACTCGGAGAATGTCCGTAGGAGTGCGTGGATGTCTCGTAGCGGCTCGTAATGCTAACGGTAGGTACTCGGGAAATGCGGTAAACTGCTGACGTCTTTTCCAACGCTGTGAAAAATGTCCACGAGTAATTTAGTTGAGGCAGGGACTATCCCGACGTTTAAGACACATTTAGACAGGTACATGGATAGGACAGGTTTAGAGGGGTGTGGGCCCAAACGCGGGCAGGTGGGACTAGTGTAAATGGGACAATGTGGGTCGATGAGGGAAAGTAGGGCCGAAGGGCGTGTTTCCATGGTGTATGACACAGACACAGGCTACAACTCACATCATAAGATGATAAGTGATAAGTGTAGAATTAGGCCATTCGGCCCATCAAGTCTGCTCCGCCATTCAATCTGATCTACCTCCCCCGCCTAACCCCATTCTCCTGCCTTCTCCCCGTAGCCCGCGACACCGGTGAAATTCGGAACAAATCTCCTGTATTCACGCGCACAGCCAGGAGACCTTCTTTCAAGTAAATCCATACCTACCCTTTGCTTTTATTTTGTCCGATGGGCCACAGTATAAGAATAAAGGGGTCGGCCATTTAGAACGGAGACAAGGAAAGAAACGCTCACACGGCGGGTTGTGAATCTGTGGAATTCCCTGCCTCAGAAGGCGGGTGGCGGCCAGTTCTCTGGATGCTTTCAAGAGAGGTTCAAGGGCTGTCCCACTTGGCCATCCTCTCAGCGACTGTCGGTATCAGGTCAGCGGAAAGGTCGCGTGATGGCGTATCGGCACGCGGCGTTTCCTCAATCGTCGCAACTTTCCTTTAGTCGCCGCTGAATTTTGAAATGTTCAAAATCTTTTGACTGACCCTGGTACGTCAGTCACTGACGCCGGCTGTGTGACAGGCCCTTTAGATAGGGGCTCTTAAAGATAGCGGAGTCAGGGGATACGGGGAGAAGGCAGGAACGGGGTACTGATCGTGGATGATCAGCCACGATCACTGTGAACGGCGGTGCTGGCTCGCAGGGCCGAACTGGCCCACCCCTGCACCTATGGTCTACTGACCGCAGAAACGGTTCTAATCTTGCCCAATTAATTTCATATCAAGCGCATTTGTTGCTTGTCAGATAGATAAACGAGACAAAGCACTTACAGGCCACCCACAACCTACTTGAGTGCGCTGTTTAAAACATGCGCTGTGTGTTAACATATCGCTGAGTTCACATAGTGACGTTTTAAATTAATGAGGCTTTTCTAACCAGACAGAAGCCGGCCCTCGAGGTGAAGAATCTCCCGAGTGCCGTGGCTTCTCCTGCTCGCGGGGTAACACGATGTGATCCGCGGCTGATAAACCCCTGTGGCCTCCCCAGCAACACCTGGCAGCGATTTCTATTGAACTGTCCGCAGTTAAGTTGCAGAAACAAACGACGGCAGATACACGCAAGGGCACAAAGAGCGCTGGGGTAACTCAGCGTCTCCGGGGAACATGGACAGGTGACGTTTGGGGTCGGGACCCCCCCCCCCTTCTTCAGACATCAGGCCCATCAGTCTGAAGAAGGGGGCCCCGACCCGACCCGACCCGACACGTCACCTTATCCAGTTTGTTCCCAGCTGTTATCGGGCAACTGAACCATCCCGCCACAACCAGAGAGCGGCCCTGAACGGCGACCCTCCGACTGTCTTCGCTGGCTTTACCTTGCGCTAAACGGTGTTCCCTTTTTTCACGCATCTGCGCACTGCACACGGCTCGATTGTAATCGTGTCTCGTCTCTAGCACGCAACAAAAAGCTTTTCACTGCACCTTATCGCGACAATATTGTGTGACACTGCGCACGCGACAATAAACTAAACAGAAACGTGGAAAAATGGACAGTCAAAAATGCTGGTGAAGGAACAAAGGAAATAGGCAACGTTTCGGGCAGAAACCCTTGGGTTTCGGCCCGAAACGTTGCCTATTTCCTTCGCTCCATAGATGCTGCCTCGCCCGCTGAGATTTTTATCTACCTTCGATTTTCCAGCATCTGCAGTTCCTTCTCAAACAGAGAAAGATAGGTGCAGGAGTAGGCCATTCGGCCCTTCGAGCCAGCAGATCAAGCCGTTCGATATGATCGTGGCTGGTCATCTAGAATCAGTACCCCGCTCCTGCTTCCCCCCCCCCTCCCCGCACATATCCCTCGATTCCTTTAGCCCCGAGAGCTAAATCTACGTCTAACCCTCTCTTGAAAAATTAAACTGCTCCAGAGTCCCGGCCGAGCGACTCCAGCACTCCAGAGCTTCTTCACATAAGTTAAGCTTCTTCACCTCTGAAGCCAGGGCAAATTGCAAATCGCGCAGAATCGATGCCCAACGTATATGAGGGCAGGGAGTGGAGAAGGCAGCAACTTTTTTTAACTATTAACAGCAGTTGCTTTCAGAAAACCCAGCGCATGAACGTGGAACATTGAACAGAACAGCACAGAAACAGGCCCTTCGGCCCATCCTGGCCGTGCCGGACGTGACGCCAAGCTGGACACCAAATGCTGGAGAAACTCAGCGGGTTGAGGCAGCATCTGTGGAGAGAAGGAATCCCTCCTCTCAATAGACAATAGGCGCAGGAGGAGGCCATTCGGCCCTTCGAGCCAGCACCGCCATTCAATGTGATCACGGCTGATCATCCCCAATCAGTGCCCCGTTCCTGCCTTCTCCCCATATCCCCTGACTCCGCTATCTTTAAGAGCCCTATCTAGCTCTCCCTTGAAAGCATCCAGAGAACCTGCCTCCACCGCCCTCTGAGGCAGAGAATTCCACAGACTCACCACTCTCTGTGAGAAAAAGTGTTTCCTCGTCTCCGTTCTAAATGGCTTACCCCTTATTCTTAAACTGTGTGGCCCCTGGTTCTGGACTCCCCCAACATCGGGAACGGTTTCCTGCCTCTAGCGTATCCAAGCAATCTTATATGTTTCATATAACCATATCACCATATATTACCAGCACGGAAACATGTTTCAATGAGATACTCCTCTCATCCTTCTAAACTCTCCAGAGTGTACAAGCCCAGCCGCTCCATTCTCTCAGCATATGACAGTCCCGCCATCCCGGGAATTAACCTTGTAAACCTACGCTGCACTCCCTCAATAGCAAGATTGTCCTTCCTCAAATTAGGGGACCAAAACTGCACACAATACTCCAGGTGTGGTCTCACTAGGGCTCTGTACAACTGCAGAAGGACCTCTTTGCTCCTATCCATGGTCAAATGTTTCTTAAACATTGTGATGGTCCCGTGCAGGTATCATCAATAAAGTTTCATCAATGACCCCTTCAGCCCCCTGAGAAGGTGGGAATATCGGCGGCCTTACCTCGTTCGTGCCGGGAGCGAGCTTGAAGTTCAGGTTGCGCGGGAGGGTTGCCTGAGCGTGAGACAGGTTGGCGCCGGAGTCGGGGTCCCAGGACTGATCGTTGACGATGTACGTGCAGTTCTCCTCAAACTCGGCCTCCGTCCACCGCGTCATGTCCACGTCCTCCATGTCCATTCTCATCTCACTCCCGCAGTCGCCCACAACGCCCGCTGGCCGTGTGTGTCCTCTCTGCTCTCCACCTCTCCCCCCTCCCCTCCCCCCCTCCCCCCGCACCCCTTCAGGCGTCAGGGAGCGACGGTGAGATCCACCAGCGTCGGAAACCTGGGCAAGGGACGGGGGGGGGGGGAGAGGAAAGCGGGAGGAAGGGGGCGAATCGGGGTGGGAGAAGAGAAGGAAAGGAGGGGGGGAGAGAGAGAGCGAGAGAGAGAGAGAGAGGGGGGGGGGAAGACAAAAAAAAAACACATTTTAAAATGTGATTGTCCAAATTCTGCGGTTTCCTCTTGAGACAACGTGTGACTAATGAGCAGACTGTGGTACGTTTGACATCAGTCTCGTTTGCTGAAAAGACTTGAGCATTCATCAAAGCAGCTTCTAACCAGCATGTTTAGCCACCTCATGCTCTGGACAGCGTCTGGAATCAAAGCTCGCTAAACCACCACTGAGAGACAGCTCGGGAAACCCTACTTAACTGTGTATCCTACTTAACTCAGCACCTTGGTGTTTGCCAGTTACCACCCCCCCCCCCCCGGACACTCCTTCCCCCAGTGACTGATCTTCCCCCCCCCTTGAAAATTGCACTGTATATACATATATATATATATATATTTTAAGTAAGTAGGTTTATTGGCCAAGTATTCACATACAAGGAATTTGCCTTGGTGCTCCGCCCACAAGTAACAACATGACAGTTACGAATGACTCAGAAAACACTGAACATTAATAATAATAAGACATTAATGATAAAACACCATTGATCAAGCATGTGAACCAACAAAATACCAGATCAAAGGGAGGCTACAGATTTTTGGCTGTTGAGTAGAGCAACTACTCGTGGACAAAAACTGTTTTACGTCTGGCTGTGGCAGCTTTGACAGTCCGGAGTCGCCTTCCAGAGGGAAGTGATTCAAGGAGTTTGTGGCCAGGGTGAGAGGGGTCAGAGATTTTGTTGCCACTGTTCGTGTACACTGCGCAATAAAGTTTTGAATCTGAATCTGAAAGTTGTGAGATTTCACTGCGTAAGGGACGGGCGCTCAGAGTTAGCTTTAGTTTCCTCATTGGCCCTTTTTTAGTTTTAGAAAGGAGACGAGAGACGGTGGTGAATCTGTTGGAATTCATTGCCACAGTTTTAGAGACACAGGGTGGAAGACGGTTCCTTCGGCCCTCCGAGTGTGCGGTGACCAGCGATCGCCCCGTACACACACTAGCACTTAATTAGCCAAAGCTAATTAACCAATAAACGCGCACGGCTGTGGAGGAACTGGGAGGAAGCTGAAGCACCCAGAGAAAACCCACGTGGTCACGAGGAGAACGTGCACACAGACAGCACCCGTGGTCAGCCTTTATGTAACAACAAGGAACTGCAGATGCTGGTTGATACCAAAGGCAGACACAAAGTGCTGGAGTAAGGCAGCGGGTCAGGCAGCGCCCCCAGAGAAAATGAAGAAGGGTCTCGACCCGAAACGTCACCTATCCATGTTCTCCACAGATGCTGCCTGACCCGCTGAGTTACTCCAGCACTCTGTGAAACGTCACCTATCCATGTTCTCCACAGATGCTGCCTGACCCGCTGAGTTACTCCAGCACTCTGTGAAACGTCACCTATCCATGTTCTCCACAGATGCTGCCTGACCCGCTGAGTTACTCCAGCACTCTGTGAACGTCTCCTATACATGTTCTCCACAGATGCTGCCTGACCCGCCTGAGTTACTCCAGCACTCTGTGAAACGTCACCTATCCATGTTTCCACAGATGCTGCCTGACCGCTGAGTTACTCCAGCACTCTGTGAAACGTCACCTATCCATGTTCTCCACAGATGCTGCCTGACCCGCTGAGTTACTCCAGCACTCTGTATCGATCTCCAGTGAAAGGTTTTTTTGCTGCATGATTACTGCATCTGACCAGTTCAGATATAACATACGTAGTAGATACAATCACGCCCTTCCTTGTTCGATTACAACAGATAGAGCAAAGGGGAAGATACAGAGTGCAGGATACAGTTCTTAGAATTGAAATGCTTCAGTTCCACAGACATGTGTGCAGCCTATAGTTCTGTGTAGGAAAATCGTTTTCTTCCCCAAATTGCAGTGGAGAGCTTGTTTCTGAATATTATTCAGTCAAATGAATTGGCGTTGGAGGGGGGGGGCGGCGTTGGGGGGGGATGTAGGAAAAGCAACTGCAGAAAGTGCAACAAACATGCAGAGGAAGAGGAAGGAGCTGTTGTCCGTGTTGCCGGCAGGTTAAATATGGAACAGGAGCGGAACTGCCTGCTCCTTCCCAAATAGGGGAAGTCACAACTTTCCCATCACTATTCGGGACCAAAACAATATCCCTGAAAAACAAGCTCCCGTGACGGTTTCCTCATCCTCTGCATCAGATAGGGACCGCAGGGCTGGCCCGCCACACTTGGCCCCGCTTGCCCGCGATGAGTCATAGAGAGAAACAGCGCGGGGAACAGCGCCTTCGGCCCGTCTTGCCCACGCCGGCCAGCACTGTCCCAGCTGCGCTGGTCGCACCCGCCCGCGTTTGGCCCAGATCCCTCCAAACCTGTCCCATCCACGCACCTGTCTGACTGTTCCTCAAACGCTGGGACAGTCCCGGCCTCAACTACCTCCTCCGGCAGCTCGTCCCGTACACCCGCCGCCCTCTGTGTGAACAAGTCACCCCTCAGATTCCTATTTACTTTTTCCACCCAGAGAGTTGTGAATTGGTGGAATTCCCTGCCACAGAGGGCAGTGGGGGCCAGATCACTGGATGGATTTAAGAGAGAGTTAGATAGAGCTCTAGGGGCTAGTGGAGTCAAGGGATATGGGGAGAAGGCAGGCATGGGTTATTGATAGGGGACGATCAGCCGTGATCACAATGAATGACGGTGCTGGCTCGAAGGGCCGAATGGCCTCCTCCTGCACCTATTTTCTATGTTTCTATGTAAATCTTTTCCCCTTCTCCTTAAACCCATGTCCTCTGGTCCTCGCTTCCCCGACTCTGGGCAAGAGACTCTGTGCATCTACCCGATCTAATCCTTGCACGTTGTCACAGTCCACAGGCTCTCTGCAACACTACTGCCCACTTCTTAAGGGGTTGGACAGGCTAGATGCAGGAAGATTGTTCCCGATGTTGGGGAAGTCCAGGACAAGGGGTCACAGCATAAGGATAAGGGGGAAATCCTTTAAGACCGAGATGAGAAAGACTTTTTTCACACAGAGAGTGGTGAGTCTCTGGAACTCTCTGCCACAGAGGGTAGTTGAGGCCAGTTCATTGGCTATATTTAAGAGTGAGTTGGATGTGGCCCTTGTGGCTAAGGGGATCAGAGGGTATGGAGAGAAGGCAGGTACGGGATTACTGAGTTGGATGATCAGCCATGATCATATTGAATGGCGGTGCAGGCTCGAAGGGCTGAATGGCCTACTCCTGCACCTAATTTCTATGTTTCTATGTTTCTTATGTTTAGTTTTAGTGCAGTTTAGTTTTATTGTCTCGCGTACTGAGGTACAGTTAAAGGCACGCTAACCAGCCCAGCGCATCATTACAATCGGGCCGCCCACAGTCTACAGATATGTGATTAAGGGCATAACGTTTAGTGCACGGCAGACATAGACACAGACAATAGGCGCAGGAGGAGGCCATTCGGCCCTTCGAGCCTGCACCGCCATTCAATATGATCATGGCTGATCATCCAACTCAGTATCCTGTACCTGCCTTCTCTCCATACCCCCTGATCCCTTCAGCCACAAGGGCCACATCCAACTCCCTCTTAAATATGGCCAATGAACTGGCCTCAACTACCTTCTGTGGCAGAGAATTCCACAGACTCACCACTCTCTGTGTGAAAAAAGATCTTCTCATCTCGGTCCTAAAAGACTTCCTTCCCCCTTATCCTTAAACTGTGACCCCCCCTTGCTCTGGACTTCCCCAACATCGGGAACAATCTTCCTGCGTCTAGCCTGTCCAACCCCTTAAGAATGGTTGTACGTCTCTATGAGCCCAGCTTGCTTTCCAGGACAAAGCTGACAGAGGCTGCGAGGCCAGAGTTTCTATATTCAATGTGATCCCGGCTGATCGTCCCCAATCAATAACCCGTGCCTGCCGTCTCCCCAATGGTAACGCCGGCAAAGTGCGATCACAGATAGTCCCGAGGGTCTGCAATGAGAATCAGGTAGACAGTAGTCCAGGACCGCTCGCTAGTTGTAGCCGGATGGCTCAGTTGCCAGATAACAGCTGGGAAGAGACTGGAGCTGCACGAACATCGCAACCTGCCACTCGTTGTTTTTCTCAATGAAAGATTAGCAAGCTGCCCGTCTGTAACGCCAGGGAGCAGATTTATACGCGCAAGCAATCAGACACGGGTACGCCTTTCCCTTTTATTTTTTGTTCAGCCAGATGCAGCGAGAAATATTGCTTTTTCTAACTTTCCCTTCGCGTGTCCCGAAATAGAAATTCCACCAAAAGTACCACTCCGCTGAGTTGAACATTTTTTTGCCTGAAGCCATAAAACAGGTATTGCAAAGGTACGCGAGCAGGAGGTAGGGTAGGCTTTGAGGGGAGGAAAAAAATGGTTTTGTGTACTGTTAATTCTCACTCGCACCGGGGTACGGTGAAAAGCTTTAGTCGCATTGTGAGCGGAGAGACAGCACAGGGTTACAATGTCCGCTGTGTACCGATACACGATACAGGGGATAACGTTCAGTGCCAGGTAACGCCGGCGAAGTCCGATCAAGGATGGTCAGTCCGAGGGTCACCAAAGGGGAAGAGATGGGGGGGGAGTGGGGGGGGGGGGGGGTTATTAAGGTCATGAGGCCATTCGGCCCATTCCGCCATTCAATCGTGGCTGGCCTGTCGCTCCCTGCTAAACCCCACTCTCCTGCCTTCCCCCCCCCCCATAACCCCTGACACCCGCACTGATCAAACATCTACCCATCCCCGCCTTAACAACACCCACTGACCTGTGGCAAAGAATTCCTTCTGCGGCAAAGAGTCCCACAGATTCACCGCCCTCCGACTGAAGAATATTTTATTTTGGATTTAACGATTGAAAAAAAAAATTATATAGCACATTTTTAAGAAAAAAAAAACAACTCCCGTTGGCCAAAAAGTGCTTTTGACATTGGTGTATATAGAATATAGTATAACAAACAACAGTGGTTCATAGATGGAATAGAAACAACACTACGCACAGATAGCCCTGGCTCAGAGGATGTCAAGAGTAGCTGAGGAAAGCAGGATTAAAGAAGGATGGGGGGTTGGGGGGGGTGAAGGCAAGTGTTGTGAAGCAATAATTCAGCAGTGGGTACTCACAGGCTGTGCGTGTCAGCTTTGCCTTGGGAAGCGAGCTGGCTTGCGGACCTCAGACGCCACCGGTCTTGCAACAGGTGCGAGGCTCATGCCCCCCTCTCTCTCTGTCTCTCTCTGTCCCACACACACACCAAAGGGCTGCTGTCGCGTTAGCAGGGAAACTTTCAGCCAAAGACACTCTCTTGCTTTCTCCTCCCTCCCTCCCTCCCTCTCGAGAGAGAGAGAGAAAGAGAGAGAGATTCCCCGGTGAATAATCTGGGTTTCACTGGGCTGTCAGCTGTAGGGCGGAGTTTTCTACCTGGGGTGTGTGTGTCTGTACACCGACAAGCCGAGGGCAGAGTGAGTTAACCCTCAAAATTAAAATTTAAAAAAAAAAAAGGCACCTCCGCCTTGTATCCGCGTTTCAGGCGACAGACAGCCCACATGGAGCTTGTTTTTTCTCTCCCCCTTCTCTTAGCAGGAGCCTCCTGTGCCGGGCAGACGCCAGGGTAACTGCACACGGACGCGGCACACAATTGTGTTCCTCTCGGCTGCTGCTGCTGCAGGCAAAAAGCGACAAAAGCTCCAAGCTCAGCCCATGTAAACCCCCCCCCCCCCCTCCTCCCCGGCGATTCTCTCTCGCCAGCGATCAGATTGCTGCGTTCCGTGCTCCAGCACCAAGTTCAACCCTCCCTCGACTGTGTGTGAGAGTGAGAGAGACACACACACACAAAGATTACCAGAAGTGATTTGGAAATAGGAAAGGGCGCTCGCTGCATACGTAACCGGTGAGAGGCAGAAACTAGCACCGCACAAACTGTAAACAGTTCCTTTAAGGATACCGAGCACGTTCACACACACACATCTACCACACACACACACACACACACACACACACACATCATATCTATTACACTCTCACACATATATATCTCATATATCACACACACACACACACACTCACACACACATCTCACACACACACACAACACACCACACACACATATAATACACACACACACACACACACACACATACACACATATACACTATCTCACACAACACACACACACACACACACACACACATACACACTCATATACAACACACCTCACACACATACACACACACACATATCACACACTCACATTCATATACACACACTATACACACACACACACACACACACACACACAATATACACACACACACACACACACACACACAAACTCACACACACACACACACACACACACACAT
>CM069135.1:9071405-9078905 GCA_035221665.1 Okamejei kenojei
TGTGTGTGTGTGTGTGTGTGTGTGTGTGTGTGTGTGTGTGTGTGTGTGTGTGTGTGTGTGTGTGTGTGTGTGTGTGTGTGTGCGTCCGTGTGTGTGTGTGTGTGTGTGTGTGTGTGTGTGTGTGTGTGTGTGTGTGTGTGTGTGCGTGCGTGCGTGTTTTTACAAGAAAGCATTTAATAAGGTGATCAGTTCATAAGTTATCGGAGCAGAATTCGGCCCATCGAGTCTACTCCGCCATTCCATCACGGCTGATCTATCTCTCCCTCCTAACCCCATTCTCCTGCCTTCTCCCCGTAACCTCTGACACCCGCACTAATCAAGAATCTATCTATCTCCGCCTTAAATATATCCCCTGACTTGGCCTCCACAGCCGCCTGTGGCGATGAATCCCACAGATTCACCGCCCTCTGACTGAAGAAATTCCTCCTCATTTCCTTCCTAAAGGTACGTCCTTTAATTCAGAGGCTGTGCCCTCTGGTCCTGGACTCTCCACTAGGGCTGCACGAGGGCGCAGCGGGAGAGTCGCTGCCTTACATTGCTCACAGCGCCGGAGAGCCGGGCTCGATCCTGACTGCGGGCGCTGTCTGTGCGGAGTTTGTACGTTCTCCCTGTGACCTGCGCGGGTTTTCTCCGGGATCTTCCTCTTCCTCCCGCTCTCCAAAGACGTACAGGCTTGTCAGTCAATTGGCTCGGCGTAAACGTAAAAATGTCCCTGGTGTGCGTAGGATAGACAACAGGTGCAGGAGGAGGCCATTCGGCCCTTCGAGCCTGCACCGCCATTCAATGTGATCATGGCTGATCATCCCCAATCAGTACCCCGTTCCTGCCTTCTCCCCATATCTCCCGACTCCACTATCTTTAAGAGCCCTATCTAGCTCTGTCGTGAAAGCATCCAGAGAACCGGCCTCCACCGCCCTCTGAGGCGGTGAATTCCACAGACTCACCACTCTCTGTGAGAAAAAGTGTTTCCTCGTCTCCGTTCTAAATGGCTTACTCCTAATTCTTAAACTGTGTGTGGCCCCTGGTTCTGGACTCCCCCAACATCGGGAACACGTTTCCTGCCTCTAAAGTGTGTCCAAACCCTTAACAATCTTATACGTTTCAATGTGATCCCCTCTCATCCTTCTAAATGGCTTACTGCTTATTCTTAAATTCTTAGTCGGCAAGTGTGGAGACGTTGGGGGGGGGGTGAAGGGTAAATAAGGAACTCCCTTTCAGTGAGGTTCTCACACATGTGCGCGCACACACACACACACACACATATTTGCAACATCATTCACACCACCTCCCGCAGTCAGTTACTTCCTGGAAATGCGAGTGTCTCTACAGTAAATGATGGCCTGACGTTGTCAACATTTGCTGATATGTTTCCCCCCCCCCCCCCCCTGCGCTGCCGCTGGTTGTGACAGAGCAGTATTCTGCTTAAAAACCGCACGGCGCTCGCAGCGAGGATCCGATGTGCTTTTTTCTCTCTCTCTCAAAACCAAAAGTGGGCGAAGCTCTCTTCGCAGGCAACAGTCGCTTTAACGAGCGCGACACATAAATCGTCCTTTCCCAAGAAAGAAAACAGAAGACAAAACACTCTCTTAATGCGTAATACGCTCACAGGTGATAGGAGCAGAATTAGGCCATTCGGCCCATCTATTCCACTCTGCCACTCAATCGTGGCCGGTCTATCTCTCCCTCCTAACCCCATTCTCCTGCCTTCCCCCCATAGCCCCTGACACCCGCACTAATCAAGAATCTATCTATCTCTGCCTTAAAAATACCCATTGACTTGGCCTCCACAGCCGCCTGTGGCAATGAATTCCACAGATTCACCACCCTCTGACTGAAGAAATTCCTCCCCGTCTCCTTCCTGAAGGAACGCTCTGGAGTTTAGAAGGATGAGAGGGGATCTCATTGAAACATATAAGGTTGTTAAGGGTTTGGACACGCTAGAGGCAGGAAACACGTTCCTGATGTTGGGGGAGTCCAGAACCAGGGGCCACACACAGTTTAAGAATAAGGGGTAAGCCATTTAGAACGGAGACGAGGAAACACTTTTTCTCACAGAGAGTGGTGAGTCTGTGGAATTCTCTGTGGAGGCCGGTTCTCTGGATACTTTCAAGAGAGAGCTAGATAGGGCTCTTAAAGATAGCGGAGTCAGGGGATATGGGGAGAGGGCAGGAACGGGGTACTGATTGGGGATGATCAGCCAGGATCACATTGAATGGCGGTGCTGGCTCGAAGGGCCGAATGGCCTACTCATGCACCTATTGTCTATTGTCTATTGTCTTTTTATTCTGAGGCTGTGCCCTCTGGCCATAGGCTCTCCCACTCGTGGAAACATCCTCTCCGCACCCACTCTATCCGTGCCTTTCGCTATTCGGTAAGATTCAATAAGGTAAACGTGTTATTTTGAAAAAGGTAGACAAAAATGCTGGAGAAACCCAGCGGGTGAGGCAGCATGTATGGGGCGAAGGAAATAGGCGACGATTCGGGCCGAAACCCTTCTTCGGATTTATTTTTAAACGCTCTTTTTTTTTTGAAAAGGTTTTAAATCCCCTCTTGCGCTTGCATTCGCGAAGAGAAAAAAAAAGATCAGCCTCAAAACATCAAGGGATGTCAAACTGTGATAAGGGTGTCAACTGTTCGAAGGCTTTCATATGCGTCAAGGATTTAGGTTTCAGTTCAGAGAAAGAAAGATCTAGTTGTGGTGTTTGAGGTAAAAATTACCCTTTGCTAGTTAGGGACCTTCCAGAGACAGGTCTATTGAATGTGCCGTGCCTAGAAAGGCTCATTCACCGGGGTGGGTTTTACAGGGGGAGGAGGCTATTTTGGATATCTTACTTTTGTTTTTGCATCTTATCTGGGTGGAGGTCGTGGATTTCTTCTAAGGAGGTTTATTGGCCAAGTATTCACATACAAGGAATTTGGGGGCTGTCCCACTTGGGCGACCTAATTGGCGGGTTTAGAAGAGCTTTCATAAAATGACATGTTGAGGACCTCCTTCGACTGTGTTGGAGACCAGCTACGACCAGCTACGACTAACTTCGGGAAAATTGGACACCGAATAGTGGAGAGTGAAGACGGCCTTCGACCTCCCTTCGACCTCCCCCCCCCCCCCCCCCCCCCCCACCCCCCCCCCCCCCCCCCCCCCCCCCCCCCCAAATCCATTCTGCCTTCTCTCTGTAACCGTTCACTTAAACTGGGCGGCACGGTGGCGCAGCGGGTGGAGCTGCTGCCTCACAGCGTCAGGGACCCGGGGCTCGATCCCGTCTACGGGCGCTGTCTGCGCGGGGTTTAGACCTCCTCCCCCGTAAACCCACGTGGGCTTTCTCCGTCCGGGAGCTGCTCCGGATTCCTCCCACACTCCCGCCAGACGGAGCCGGTTCGAAGGCCTCAATTGGGCCTCAATAAAAATCGTTTCAAGTGTGAGGCGCGGAACGAATGTGAACGGGATCTCCCCACGGGTTGCTGCGGGCCTGGTGGGTTGGAGAGGCCGTTTCCACGCTGTGTCTCTAAACCATGTGGCAAAAGGGAGAATGCGTTTTTATCTCCGGTTTAGGTTAAAGATGCCGCATGGAGACAGGCCACTGAGGCCACACCGACAACCGAACACCCGCTCACACCAGTTCAACTTTTGTCCCACTTTCTCACTTTCATAACGCGAGGAGTCGAGTAAAGGAGCAAAGAGGTCCTTCTGCAGTTGTACAGGGCCCTAGTGAGACCACACCTGGAGTATTGTGTGCAGATTTGGTCCCCTAATTTGAGGAAGGACTATCCTTGCTATTGAGGGAGTGCAGCGTAGGTTTACAAGGTTAATTCCCGGGATGGCGGGGCTGTCATATGCTGAGAGAATGGAGCAGCTGGGCTTGTACACTCTGGAGTTTAGAAGGATGAGAGGGGATCTTATTGAAACATATAAGGTTATTAAGGGTTTGGACACGCTAGAGGCAGGAAACATGTTCCTGATGTTGGGGGAGTCCAGAACCAGGGGCCACAGTTTAAGAATAAGGAGTAAGCCATTTAGAACGGAGCCGAGGAAACACTTTTTCTCACAGAGAGTGGTGAGTCTGTGGAATTCTCTGCCTCAGAGGGCGGTGGAGGCAGGTTCTCTGGATACTTTCAAGAGAGAACTAGATAGGGTTCTTAAAGATAGTGGAGTCAATTAACAATAGACAATAGGTGCAGGTGTAGACCATTCAGCCCTTCGAGCCAGCACCGCCATTCAATGTGATCATGGCTGATCATCCCAATCAGTACCCCGTTCCTGCCTTCTCACCATATCCCCTGACTCTGCTATTTTTCAGGGATATGGGGGGAAGGCAGGAACGGGGCACTGATTGGGGATGATCAGCCATGATCACATTGAATGGCGGTGCTGGCTGTTCATCATTAATTGCTCATAAATAAAGTGAAGTAACATCGTTATGCGCGATTAAAGTTGCCAGGGGTAAACGAGAGGAAAAAGAAGTTGGGAATCCATGCTCTAGTTGTTCATACAATGGCTCAGTTGCCCGATAGAAGCTCCCCCTCCCCTCACCCCACTCGCCATCAACAACACCACAGTCACATCTGTGGAGTCTTTTCAGTTCCTGGGAACCATCATCTCCAAGGACCTTAAATGGGGGGGCTACCATCGACTCCACAGTCAAAAAGGCCCAACAGAGGATGTACTTCCTACGGCAGCTGAGGAAGCACAATCTGCCACAGGGAATGATGGTCCAATTCTACACGGCTAAGTCTCTATGAGATCCCCCCTCAATCTCCTAAATTCCAGCGAGTACAAGCCGAGTCTATCCAGTCTTTCTTCATATGGAAGTCCTGCCATCCCGGGAATCAGTCTGGTGAACCTTCTCTGTACCCCCTCTATGGCAAGAATGTCTTTCCTCAGATTAGGGGAAGAAGGGTCTCGACCCGAAACGCCACCGTTCCTTCTCTCCAGAGATGCTGCCCGTCCCGCTGAGCTACTCCAGCATTTTGTTTCCACCTCCCAAAGCTTATACTCAATACACTGAATGATGAAGGCCCATGTGCCAAAAATGCTTTTGACCACCCAACTTCAAAGAACCGTGCACCTGCACGCCGCGATCCCTCAGCCCCACAACGCTCCCCAGAGGCCGACCCGTTCACTGTGTAGGTCCCGCCCTTGTTAAGACGTCCCAAAGGACATTTCTCTACACTTCTGTACGTCCAAGGAAGATTGGTTCCCGATGTTGGGGAAGTCCAGGACAAGGGGTCACACTTCAGCGAGATGAAAAGACTTTTTTCACACAGAGAGTGTGTGGAACTCTCTCACAAGGCCAGTTATCAAAGACTTCCTCCCTTGATCTATGTTCTCCCACAAGCCTGCGCATTCTCTCAGCATCTTCCTTGTTTCGAATTCCCTGCCACAGAGGGCAGTGGAGGCCAAGTCACCGATCGCTAGTTGTTCATAGATAAGTGAATCAAATAACATTGTTAGGTGCTATTAAAGTCGCCAGGGGTAAACGGGACGACAAAGATTGTTTTAAGGTAAGGCGGGCACAGTTTAAAGGAAGTAGACAAAAGGTGCTGGAGAAACTCAGCGGGTGCGGCAGCATCTATGGAGCGAAGGAAATAGGCGACGTTTCGGGCCGAAACCCTTCTTCAGACTGATGCAGGGTGGTGGGGGGGGGTGGACAGGAAGAAGAAAGGACGAGAGGGAGCCCGAGGGCTGAGGGAGAGCTGGGAAGGAGGGGAGACAGCAAGGGCTACCTGAAATTGGAGAAGTCAATGTTCGTGCCACTGGGGTGCAGGCTGCCCAAGGGGAACATGAGGTGCTGCTCCTCCATTTTCCGGTGGTGATGTGCCGGGGCAAGTATTTTCAGCACAAGAGGGTGGTGAGTGCCAGGGATGGCGGAGGAGGCAGATATGATAGCGGCGTTTAAAAGGGTTTTAGACAGACACGTGGCTGTGCGGGGAATGGATGGAATATGGATGAGAAGCAGGCAGACACGAGTTGCTCTGGCATCTTGTCCGACACAGCCATTGTGGGCTGAAGCGCCTATTCAATAGACGATAGGCAACAGGTGCAGGAGTGGGCCATTCGGCCCTTCGAGCCAGCACCGCTGTGCTGTTGTTCTATGTTCTATCTGATAGAGGTATACGAAATTATGAGACGTAATATAGACTAGATACTAAAGGGCCTGTCCCACTTTCGTGACCTAATTCAGGACAATAGACAATAGGTGCAGGAGGAGGCCACTCGGCCCTTCAAGCCAGCACCGCCATTCAATGTGATCACGGCTGATTGTCGCCAATCGGTACCCCGTTCCTGCCTTCTCCCCATATCCCCTGACTCCGCTATCTTCAAGAGCCCTGTCTAGCTCTCTCTGAAATTCATATTCATAAGTTCTAGAAGCAGAATTAGGCCATTTGGCCCATCAAGTCTACTCCGCCATTCTATCATGTTCATTCAACTTTTGACTAAAGAAATTCCTCTCGCATGGTCGTCACGAGGCCGCGCGTAGGTTGGTCGTAGGTTGGTCGTAGGTAGGCCGTGATGCCGGTCGTAGGTACTCGCGGCATCAAGCAGGTTTTTCTAGCCGGATGAAAAATGTCTACGAGTAAAAAAGGGCAGGAATTCGGATTCACGTGAAAGTGGGACAGGCCCTTTAGTCTATCTGGCCTATTTGCGTCTCATAATTTCGTATGCCTCTATCAGATAGAACATGACTAATTTAGTATTGGTATCAGTGTCGGTTTATTCTTAGTTTTGTGCAGTTTGGTTTAGTTTATTGTCACGCGTGCAGAGGGTACAGTGAAGAGCTTCTGTAGCACGCTACCCAGCCGGTGGTAAAGGCAAGACTGGATTGCAACTGAGCCGCATCCACAGTGTGGGGATACATGGTAAGGGGAATAGCGTGTAGTGGGAGGTAAAGCCGACAAAGCCCGAGTAAAGATAGTCCGAGGGTCACCAATGCGATGGATAGTAGATCAGGACGGCTCTCTAGTTGGGGCAGGGCGACCAACCACATCCTAGGCCGGAGGCTCCAACCGCAGGACATGAAAGAATGAAGACATTTTATTAGCCAATTGAAACATGTGAAGGATGAAATGAAATACCAGAACACAAGGAGGCTGCCGACTTTTGGCACGGGGACCTGATGGGGCCTGTCCCACTTGGCGAATTTTTTTTTTTTCGGCGACTGCCGGACTTGTCCTATCAGCGTCGCCAAAAGATCCCGAACATTTCAAAATCCGGCGGCGACAAAAAAAACAAACCGTCGCGACGCTGGGGGAAAAAAACGCCGCGCGTCGACACGTCATCGCGCCGCGAATCTTCCGGTGACCCCGATACGCCGGTCAATGATGCCGGCAGTCGGTGAGAAAAAATAAATAAAAAAATCACCAAGTGGAACCGGCCCTGAATTCACACAAAGGGTGGTGGGAGTATGCAATGAGCTGCCGAGGGAGGTAATTAAAGCAGGTTTCGACAGCAATGTGTTTGCGAAACATGGATCGGACAGGTTTAGCGGGATGTGGGCCAAACGC
>CM069135.1:9083905-9086405 GCA_035221665.1 Okamejei kenojei
GTCCTTCCACAAGCTAGGGAACTGTCCGATTCACCTCTACCCCATTGCGGACATGGGACTGTCCGCAGAACTGGCTTTACCTTGCACTAAGCGTTATTCTCCTGTCGTGCATCTGTACACGGTAAATGGCTCGATCGCAACCAATGCATTGTCTTTCCGCAGGCGACAAAAAACCTTTCACTGCACCCCAGACCACGTGACAATGAACTGAAGTGAAATAAACATTCTTCTCCGTTTCTTAAGAAATTAGGCAACTGAGAATATTTAGATTAGTTGAGAGATATACGGCGTGCCAGTAAACGGAACTGAACTGAGCGAGGCTCCTCTTGGGAGGTGTGTCTGCTCCCAGCTGAGGGAAGGGCCGAGAGTTTGGAGAAGTGCCAGTGAGAGTCAGCTGGAGCACTTGGACCGCCTTCTGGCAGACGCATGCGCGTCCTGGCTGCTTGCCAGGGGATGCCGCAGAGACAGGCCAAATGTTTAGTTTCGAGATACAGCGCGGAAACCGGCCCTTCGTTCAGCCCACCAGCGATTGCCCCCGCACGCCAACACTATCCCACGCACACTGGGGGCATTTTACAAATTGCACCCAAGCCAATTAACCTGCAGGCCCGCACGCCTTTGGAGCGCGGGAGGAAACCGGAGCGTCCCGGAGAGAGCCCACGCAGCTCACGGGGAGAACGCACAAACCCCGTACACGCACAGCGCCCGCAGTCGGGATGGAACCCGGCTCTCTGGCGCTGTGCCGCCGTGCTCAGCCCACGTCCCTTGTGACACAGGGCGGGCTGCCGCAAACCCCCAGCGGGCCGGCCCCGGCCCAAGCCGGAGACACACCCCCTGCATTTATTTAGCCACAGGGCGGTGAATCTGTGGAATTCATTGCCACAGAAGGCTAGTGGAGGACAAGTCGGTGGATAATTTTTTAAGGCAGAGATAGATAGATTCTTGATTAGTGCGGGTGTCAGAGGTTACGGGGAGACCGCAGGAGACTGGGGTTGGGAGGGAGAGATAGATCAGCCATGATTGAATGGCGGGGTAGACTCGATGGGCCGAATGGCCTAGTTCTACTCCTAACACTTATGACCTTATGTTACCCTCCTGCACCGCCCACCCTTCTCCACTCTAGTTTGTTTAGTTTATTGCCACGTGTACTGAGGTACAGTGAAAAGCTTCTGTTGCGTGCTAACCAGTCAGCGGAAAGACAATACACGATTACAATCGAGCCATTCACAGCGTACAGATACATGATAAGGGAATAACGTTTAGTGCAAGGTAAAGCCAGCAAAATCCGATCAAGGATAGTCCATGGGTCCCCGATGAGGTAGATAGTAGTTCAGCACCGCTCTCCAGTTGTGGTGGGATGGTTCAGTTGCCTGATAACAGCTGGGAAGAAACTGATCCCGAATCTGGAGGTGTGCGTTTTCACACTTCTGTCCCTCTTGCCCGATGGGAGAGGGGAGGAGAGCGAGTGGCCGGGGTGCGACTGGTCCTTGATGACGCTGCTGGCCTTGCCGAGGCAGGGTGAGGTGTGGACGGAGTCAATGGAAGGGAGGGAGACAAAAGTGCTGGAGAAACTCAGGGGGTGCAGCAGCATCTATGGAGCGAAGGAAATAGGCAACGTTTCGGGCCGAAACCCTTCTTCAGACTGATGTGAGGGTGGGGGGGGGGGGGGGGGAGGAAAAAAGGATGAGGAGGAGCCAGAGGGCTGAGGGAGAGCTGAGGAGGAGAGGAGACAATAAGGGCTACCGGAAATTGGAGAAGTCAATGTTCACACCGCTGGGGTGCAGACTGCCCAAGCGGAATGTGAGGTGCTGCTCCTCCAATTTCCGGTGGTCCTCACTCTGGCCACGGAGGAGGCCCGGGACAGAGAGGTCGGATTTGGAATGGGAGGGGGAGTTGAAGTGCTGAGCCACCGGGAGATCAGGTTGGTTGGCGAGGTGTTTACGCCTCATCCAATGGAAGGGAGCCATCCCTGCACTGAGCTCCTTCAAGCATTTTCAAGGGCGGAGCTACAAGTCCCCGCATCCTTGCTATTGAGGGAGTGCAGCGCAGGTTTACAAGGTTAATCCCCGGGATGGCGGGACTGTCATATGCTGAGAGAATGGAACGGCTGGGCTTGTACACTCTGGAGTTTAGAAGGATGAGAGGGAATCTCATTGAAACATATAAGATTGTCTGAAGAAGGGTTTTGGCCCGAAACGTTGCCCATTTCCTTCGCTCCATAGATGCTGCTGCACCCGCTGAGTTTCTCCAGCACTTTTGTCTACCTAAGATTGTGTAGGGTTTGGACACGCTAGAGGCAGGAAACATGTTCCCGATGTTGGGGGGAGTCCAGAATCGGGGACCACACAGTTTAAGAATAAGGGGTAGGCCGTTTAGAACGGAGGACGAGGAAACACTTTTTCTTCCCAGAGAGTTGTGAGTCTGTGGAATTCTCTGCCTCAGAGGGCGGTGGAGGCCGGTTCTCTGGATGCTTTTGAGAGAGAGCTAGATAGGGCCCTTA
>CM069135.1:9091405-9153578 GCA_035221665.1 Okamejei kenojei
TCTAGCTTGTCCAGTCCTTTTATAATTTTATATGTTTCTATAAGATCTCCCCCTCATCCTTCTAAACTCCAGTGAATACAAGCCTAGTCTTTTCAATCTTCCCTCATATGACAGTCCCGCCATCCCAGGGATCAATCTGGTGAACCTACGCTGCACTGCCTCAATCACAAGGATGTCCTTCCTCAAATTAGGAGATCAAAACTGTACACAATACTCCAGATGTGGTCTCACCAGAGCCCTATACAACTGAAGAAGATTATACAATTCCTCTTGTACAATTGTCAACTCTATTTTGTCAGCAAAAGAGAGAGTACAGAGGAGATTTACTAGAATGTTGCCTGGGTTCCAGCAACTAAGTTACAGAGAAAGGTTGAACAAGTTAGGTCTTTATTCTTTGGAGCGCAGAAGGTTAAGGGGGGACTTGATTGAGGTCTTTAAAATGATGAGAGGGATAGACAGAGTTGACGTGGATAAGCTTTTTCCATTGAGAGTAGGGAAGATTCAAACAAGAGGACATGATTTGAGAATTAAGGGACAGTTTAGGGGTAACATGAGGGGGAACCTCTTTACTCAGAGGGTGGTGGCTGTGTGGAATGAGCTTCCAGCAGAAGTGGTGGAGGCAGGATCGATTTTAACATTTAAAAATAAATTGGATAGGTATATGGACGTGAAGGGAATGGAGGGGTATGGTCTGAGTGCAGGTAGATGGGACTAGGTGAGAGTAAGTGTTCGGCACGGACTGGAAGGGCCGAGAGGGCCTGTTTCCGTGCTGTAGAATTGTCATATGGTTATATGGTTATCGCTTCTAATAAGAATAATTTAAATTAAAAATAAAAAAAATCCTAAAATGAACCGAATTGGAATGGATTGCACACACAGGGCACCTTCCACCGCTCCACTCTGTCTCCCGTCAGCTCACTCACTGTGCAGAACGCAGCCTCTGAAGCCTTGTCGGCGGGTTTAGCTTGAGTAACAAGAGACTGCGAGGGAGCTACAGCTTGCAGGGGCAAGGGAAGCTGTTGAAAGCCTGGACAGTGTCTGTCCGCGGCTTTGCATCGCAGGCGAGTGTGGAAAGACAGGATGGAAGTCTTAGCTAAATTGTTTACAGGACATTATCAGAAGGGCACAACACTAAACTTTCACCACCTGGACCGGCAGTTGAAGGGAAGCAGGCACGTTCAATTACACAGCCCGGCCGTGTACAAGAGCCGATCCCAGCTGATGGAAACGTCACCCACCCCTTCTAACCAGAGATGCTGCCGGCCCCGCTGAGTTACTCCAGCATTCTGTGTCTGCCAGGTTATAGAAACATAGAAACATAGAAATTAGGTGCAGGAGCAGGCCATTCGGCCCTTCGAGCCTGCACCGCCATTCAATATGATCACGGCTGATCATCCAACTCAGTATCCTGTGCCTGCCTTCTCTCCATACCCCCTGATCCCTTCAGCCACAAGGGCCACATCCAACTCCCTCTTAAATATGGCCAACGAACTGGCCTCAACTACCTTCTGTGGCAGAGAATTCCACAGATTCACCACTCTCTGTGTGAAAAACGATTTTCCATCTCGGTCCTAAAAGACTTCCCCCTTATCCTTAAACTGTGACCCCTTGTCCTGGACTTCCCCAACATCGGGAACAATCTTCCTGCCTCTAGCCTGTCCAGCCCCTTAAGAATTTTGTAAGTCTCTATGAGCACCCCTCAATCTTCTAAATTCCAGCGAGTACAAGCCGAGTCTATCCAGTCTTTCTTCATATGGAAGTCGTGCCATCCCAGGAATCAGTCTGGTGAACCTTCTCTGTACTCCCTCTATGGCAAGAATGTCTTTCCTCAGATTAGGAGACCAAAACTGTACGCAATACTCCAGGTGTGGCCTCACCAAGACCCTGTACAACTGCAGTAGAACCTCCCTGCTCTTGTACTCAAATCCCTTTTGCTGTAGTGTTCAGTTCACTTTACTTTTTTTCAGCCAGGTGCAACGAGAAATATAATTTTTTCCAACTTTCCCTTCAAGGTCCCGGAATATAAAATGTCCCACTCCTCTGTTACTTTGGGGGACAATCCGTGGGCATTTTTTGCCAGACGCCATAAAACAGGTATTTCAAACGTACGTGAGCAGGAAGTAGGATAGTAGGATATTGTCCGAGGTACAGCGAAACGCTTTTGTTGCGCGCTAACCATTCAGCGGAAAGACAATACTTGATTCCAATCGAGCGTATTTTCACTGCACCTCGGGACACGTGACAATAAACTGAACTGAACCTAACTGAAGATCGACACAAAACGCCGGAGGTTCTCGGCGGGTCAGACAGCAATTCTGGAGAAAAGCAATAGGTGACGTTTCGGGCCGAGTCCCTTCTTCAGGCATTGAACGGCACTGAACTGAATCTGAACCAATTCGACCAATTTGAATGAATGAATACGTTTCTTGGGCCGAGTATTCACATACAAGGGATTTGCCTCAGCAATAAACTTCCCCTCCTGGGCTAAATAACGTTCTATCGCATCGTATCAGTTTGGACACTGTGCAAAACGACGGTCCGGTCACGGAGGCCCAGGGGTAGAGTGGCCGCCTCGCAGCGAACGCAGCGCCGGAGACCCGGGTTCCATCCCGACTACGGGCGCTGTCTGCACAGAGTTTGCACGTTCTCCCCGTGGCCCATGTGGGTTTTCTCCCCGAGATTTTCGGGATTCCTCCCACGCTCCAGAGACGTACAGGTTTGTAGGTTAACTGGCTTGGCGCAAATGTAAAAATTGTCCCTAGTGGGTGGGTGTAGGATGGTTAACGTTAATGTGCGGGGATCGCTGGTCAGCACGGACCTGGTGGGCCAAAGGGCCTGCTTCGCGATGTATCTAAGCTAAACCTCTACACTAAATATCCTGAATGATGAAGGCCAATGTGCCAAAAGCCTCCTTAAACCACCCCCTGTGTAAAAAAAAGTTATTCCTCAGGCACCTGTTAAATCTTTCTGTACAGGTTTGTAGGTTAATTGGCTTGGCGTAAATGTAAAAATTGTCCCTAGTGTGTATAGACAGGATAGTGTTAATGTGCGGGGATCGCTGGTTGACGTGGACTCGGTAGGCCTAAGGGCCTGTTTCCGCTCTAAACTAAACTGAACTAAAATAAACTAAAGGCTTCTGGCTGTGCCTCGCTGCACGTGACAATATTAAAGTTAAACCTCAACGTGTAGATAGATCCCCAGTGGAGAGGAGAGTGCTACCGATGTCCTCCCACTGACCCAGCTGTGGCCTGTAATGGAGAAGCCACTCTGGGTGGGGGGCGGCCTTTGAAGCACTGCAGCCCTGCAAGCCAACGACAGCTGAGGGAAGCCAGGAGCCTGTGTGGCACGAGGAGCCCTCTCCAGCTCCTGCCTGCACTGCCCTGCACTGCCCTGCCCCGTCCCGCCATCCATCCATCCATCCTCCAGGCAGGCCCGCCATCAATCTTCATCTCGTCCCCGGCAGCTGCTCACTGCCTCCCTCGTCCCGCCACTGAGCTGACACAGAAAGTGCTCTCCACATCTCCCCGCTGCCCTTTCATGGCACGGAGCGTAGCGGCTGGCCGGCCAGGTCCGGAGACAGGGCGACGATAATAAATCTCCCCCCCCCCCCCCCCCCCCGCCATCTCTGCCCTCTCCTCCCCCGCCCCCCCCCCCCCCAAATAAACAACTCCAGTGTTTGTTCAGTGCCTTGCAGGAACCCAAGTCGCTGCTCGGCTGAAAATTATTTTCACCTCTCCTGATCCCCGCACATTCTTTTAGCGTTGGAAATCTGGGACTTTGGAATAGAGGACGTCAACTTTACTTTAGACTTTAGAGGTGCAGCGTGGAAACAGGCCCTCCGGCCCACTAAGTCCATGCCAACCAGTGATCCCCACACACTAGTTTAGTTTAGTTTGGACACACAACACGGAAACAGGCCCTCCGGCCCACCTAGTCCAAGCCAACCAGCGATCCCCACACACTAGTTTAGTTTAGTTTTATCCGCTCCGACCAGCGACACACAACACGGAAACAGGCCCTCCGGCCCACTGAGTCCATGCCAACCAGTGATCCCCGCACACTAGTTTAGTTTAGTTTGGAGACACAGCACGGAAACAGGCCCTTCGGCCCACCTAGTCCGCTCCGACCAGCGATCCCCGCACACTAACACTACTCTACACACTCTAGGGACAATTTTTACATTTGATACCAAGCCGATTAACCTACAAACCTGTACGTCTTTGGAGTGTGGGAGGAAATCGAAGCACTCGGGAGAAAAGCCCGGCAGTCACGGGGAGAAGGTACAAACTGCGTACAGACAAGCCGGGATCGAACCCGGGTCTCTAGTATTGTAAGACGCTGGTACAAAAGTTGCTGCTGAACTGAATGTCATTTGTGTTTCCCCTAATCGCCCCACATTCTTTTAGTGTTGAATATTTACGACTTGACAAGGACTTTGCTTTAAAGGCACAAAACGCTGGAGGAACTCAGCGGGGCCGGCAGCGTCTCTGGAGAGAAGGAATGGGTGACGTTTCCGAGTCGAGGCCCTTCTTCAGATTGAGAGTCAGGGGAGAAGGAGTCCAGAGATATGGAGGGGGTAAGGTGTGAAAAAGACAGATCAGACCGGACGCTGATAGGGCAACTCTAGAGACACAGCGCGGACATAGGACCTTCTGTCTACTGAGTCCGCGCTGACCAGCGATAACCCTGCGCACTAGCACTCTCCTACACACTGCGGACGATTTACAATTCATAAGTTAATAAGCTCTCTGAGCAGGATTAGGCCATTCGGCCCATCAAGTCCACTCTGCCATTCACGCCATTCAATCATGGCTGATCCATCTTTCCCTATCAACCCCATTCTCCTGCCTTCTCTCATTACCCCTGACACCCGTACTAATTAAGGAATTACGGAAGCCACATTAACCTACAAACCTGTACGTCCTTGGGTGTGGGAGGAAACCAGAGCACCCAGAGAAAACCCACACAGTCACGGGGAGAACGTACAAACTCCATACAAACAGCACCCGTAGTCAGGATCGAACCTGGTTTGAGGTGAGGAGGGGGGGGGGGGGGGGGGGGGGGGAACGAGCTGCCGGAGGAGGTAGTTGAGGCTGGGACTATCGAAAGGTTTAAGAAACACTTAGACAGGTACATGGATAGGACAGGTTTAGAGAGGGATATGGGTGGTGAGACTAGTGTAGATGGGACGTGTTGGCCAGTGTGAGCAAGTTGGGCCGATTCCCTTACTCTGGGCAATAGAGAAAAATAGGTGCCATTCGGCCCTTCGAGCCAGCACCGCCATTCATTGTGATCATGGCTGCTCGTCCCCTATCAATAACCCGTGCCTGCCTTCTCCCCATATCCCTTGACTCCACTAACCCCTAGAGCTCTATCTAACTCTCTCTTAAATCCATCCAGTGATTTGGCCTCCACTGCCCTCTGTGGCAGGGAATTCCACAAATTCACAACTCTCTGGGTGAGAAAGTTTTTTTCTCACCTCAGTCTTAAAGTCTTCTCACCTCAGTTTTTTTCTCATCTCAGTCTCAGCCCCCCCCCCCCCCCCACCCCTTTATTCTAAGACTGTGGCCCCCTGGTTCTGGACTCCCCCAACATTGGGAACATTTTTTCCTGCATCTAGCTCGTCCAGTCCTTTTATAATTTTATATGTTTCTATAAGATCCCCCCTCATCCTTCTAAACTCCAGTGAATACAAGCCTAGTCTTTTCAATCTTCCCTCGTATGACAGTCCCGCCATCCCAGGGATCAATCCGGTGAACCTACGCTGCACTGCCTCAATCACAAGGATGTCCGCCCTCAAATTGGGAGACCCAAACTGTACGTATCTGTTCATCTCATGGCTTTATACGACACCTCTTGAAAAGAGCTTGCAAACAAGATTTTTTTATTAAATGGAACAGGATGCAAAACTGTTCAGCTGCATTTCTTGCTAATCACGATCTTATGAAATTTGGAGTTTCATAACTCTCTCGTTGTGCAAGGAAAATCAACAATTTTACAGCACAAGATTGCTATCTCCACACTTAGAAGAACATGACCCCGGTCCAACACTTCAGGTTAGGAGGCAAAATCAAAACTGAAAGTGTTGACGTATTTCTGACTTGCCCCACACCTAAGTAAACTTCAGCTGAACCGTATTCTGATGAATCAGGAAATAGGAAACTGTCTGCAATCAGATGTACACATCATAATCCGGGACCTGGCTCACCCCCTCCACATCGGTCAGACCCAGCGCAGGCTGGGCGATCGTTTCGCCGAACACCTCTGCTCAGTCCATCTTAACCTGCCTGATCTCCCGGTGGCTCAGCACTTCAACTCCCCCTCCCATTCCCAATCTGACCTCTCTGTCCTGGGCCTCCTCCTTTGTCGGAGTGAGGCCCAGCGCCAGTTGGAGGAGCAGCACCTCATATTTCGCTTGGGTGGTTTACACCCAGCGGTTTGAACGTTGACTTCTCTAACTTCAGATAGCCCTGGCTTTCCCTCTCTCCCCATCCCCTCCCCCCTTCCCAGTTGTCCGACCAGTCTCCGGCGACGTTCTATCTCTGCCCCGCCCACTCCCCTGGCATCCGTCTGAAGAAGGGTCTTGACCCAAAACGGCGCGCATTCCTTCCCTGCATAGATGCTGTCTCACCCGCTGAGTTAGGTGGACACAGCATTTTGTGTCTACCTTCATTTTGTGTCTACCAATAAGTTTATTGGCCAAGTATGCACATACAAGGAATTTGCCTTGGTGCTCCGCCCGCAAGTAACAACATGACATACAGTGACAGTTACGTGGTCCTGAACTGCCATCTACCTCACTCGAGATCCTCAGATGTTCTTGAAGCAGACTTTATCCTGCGCTAAAAGTTATTCCCTGCTTCTGTGCACTATGGATGGAGTGTAATCGTGTACAGTCCTTCCGCTGACTGGATAGCACGCAACAAAAGCTGCTCACCGTACCTCAATAGGCGTGATAATAAACTAAACTAGCTAACCCAGCTAACTGGCCCTTAACCGTCCGAAGTAGGGTCCCGACCAAAGACGTCAGCTGTCCACACGTTCTCTGGGAATTCTGCCCGACCCGCTGAGTTACTCCTACCCCCTATCCCCACTGGTGTCCGCGATGATGCTGGGGGCCAGTGGGGAGGGGTGGGGGGGCGTGGAGTTGATCGGGAGAAGGCCAGGAATTAAAAGGAGATGAAAGGGAAACAGATAAGGAGAGGAGAGGAGTTAAATGTGAAGCCAGGTGGATGGATACAGGTGGAAGGCGTATGAGGGGGAAGGGGGGGGGGGGGGGGTAGAGAGTGGGGGAAATATGTGGGCACCATGTCACTCACGGTGATGCAGCAGTAGAGTTGCTGCCTCGCAGCGCCAGAGACCCGGGTTCCATCCCGATTACGGGTGCTGTCTGAACGGACCTGCGTGGGTTTTCTCCGGGTGCTCAGGTTTCCTCCCGCGCTCCAAAGACGCACAGGTTTGTAGGTTAGTTGGCTTTGGAATAACTGTAAACTGCCCCCAGTGTGTGCGGGACAGCGTTAGTGTGCGGGGATCGGGGACCCAGCGGGGCGAAGGGCCCCGTTTCCTTGCTGTGTCTCCAAAACAAAACTAAAGGAAGACACAGAATGTTGGAGTAACTCAGCGGGACAGGCAGCATCTCTGGAGGGAAGGAATGGGTGACGTTTCGGGTCGAGACCCTGCTTCAGACTTAACTAAACCAGGGCGGGGCACTGGGGGGGGGAGTAGAAGATGATGGAGGAGGTTTACCAAAAATTCAATGTTCGTACCTTTGCGTTGTAAGCCACTCGAGATGCTGTTCCTCTGGTTAGCCTGTAGTCTCACTCTGGCAATGGAGGAGGCCCAGGACAGTAAGGTCGTCGTGGGAATGGGGCGGTGAGTTAGTGGGGAGCAGGCGGGCACAAGTCGATCTGCTCGGAGGGAAGAATTATACCGATGGGGAAGGTCGTCTCTCAACTTTACAACCAGTTCACCTATTGAATGACCCTTGAACTGAAGCCTCCTGTTTTACTGCTCTCCTGCAGAAAACGAGACAGACTGATTTGCTTTAAATAGCAGCACGACCAGCTTGGTGCTATCAGGCAATGATAAAAGTGTCATATAATGGCCTCAGCCCAGCAAAGTTAAATCAATACCGGACCTTTTATCTCGGCATTAAGTAGTTTGTTTGGTTGTAGCCTCTTTCAAAATGCGGCAACAAGCTCAAATACCTCTGCGCCTGGCCCCTGCGCCTTGCCTCCGACCTGTTTTATTTCTATTCATTCGCTGCACTCAGTGTTGAAAAAGGCCACAAAACTGGCGACGCTGTCTACCGTCTCAGTGTGTTACACTTGTACTGTGTCTGACATGCTTTTTATAGGTTTACTGTCAAGGGGAAAAGATTGAATAGGAATCTGAGGGGTCACTTTTTCACACAAAGGGTAGATGGGTGCATGGAGCGAGCTGCCAGAGGAGGTAGTTGAGGCTGGGACTATCCCAACGTTTAAGAAGCAGTTAGACGGGTACATGGACAGGACAGGTTTGGAGGGACATGGACCAAGTGGGACTAGTGTAGCTGGGACATTGTTGGGCCGGTGAGGACACGTTGGGCCAAAGGGCCTGTTTCCACACTGTATCATTCTATGAACGGGGACTCAGTTTAAGAATAAGGGTAAGCCATTTAGAACGGAGACGCGGAAACACTTGCTCTCACAGAGAGTGGTGAGTCCGTGGAATTCTCTGCCTCAGAGGGCGGTGGAGGCCGGTTCTCTGGATGCTTTCTAGTGCGAGCTGGAGAGGGCTCTAAAAAAGGGGAGTCAGGGGATATGGGGAGAAGGCAGGAACGGGGTACTGATTGGGGATGATCAGCCATGATCACATTGGGTGGCGGTGCTGTCTCGAAGGGCCGAATGGCCTCCTCCTGCACCCATTGTCTATTGTCTATAACAGCGAGGAAAGAATCGTCACCATCCATGAGATGGCGTCATCCGTCGGGGAAGAAAAGATGAAAAGAGCGTAGGAAGGAACTGCAGATGCTGGTTTAAATCAAAGTTAAGACACAAGATGCTGGAGTGCCTCAGCTGGTCAGGCAGGGTCTCTGGAGAGAAGGAATGGGTGACGTTTCTGGGGTCATCACCCACAAGAGTGATGGAACTGTTGACGGTTTGTTAAAACATTTTCGCAAACCATCTTTGGCCCATTTTCGGGCCCAGAATCTATTTTTGCCACTTCTGCTCTCCAGAAGGTGAGGAAGGAATATTTACACAGCCCTTGCTAGTCAAAGCACCTGTTAGGACAAAGGGATAAGAAAATAAAGGGGGCAACAGCTGATCCAGTTAGGTCACCTCCCTGAAGTCCAGAGAGGCACCACCGCCGGCCCACAAAGATGGGCACGGCGGCGCAGCGGTAGAGTTGCTGCCTCACCGCGCCAGAGACCCGGGTTCCAAACCGACCGCGGGCACTTGCCTGCACAGAGTTTGTACGTTCTCCCCGTGACCCACGTGGGTTTTCGCCGCGATCTTCCGGTTTCCTCCCACACTCCAAAGACTCCAGGTTTGTAGGTCAATCGGCTTGGCATACATGTAAATTGTCCCTAGTGCGTGGAGGATTGCGTTAGCGTGCGGGGATCGCCGGTCGGCACAGACTCGGTGGGCCGAAGGGCCTGTTTCCGCGCAGTATCTCTAAACTAAACCACCTGCAACCACTTCGGTAGTAACATCGTTTTAGCACGGAGATAGTAACTCAGTTTAGTAACTCAGCGGGTCAGGCAGCATCTCTGGAGAAAAGGAATAGTTGACGTTTCGGGTGGAGACCCTCCTTCGGACGGAGAGTCGGGGGAAAGGGAAACGAGCGATGCAAGCGGTGATATTGAGAGATATCGAACAAATGAACTGTCACTGTTTATTCTCACTCTTTGGTTAAACGTAGCTGTGGCTTTAAGAGGACAGGTCTGCAGCCAACATAATCAAAGACTTGTCCCACCCTGGACATACGTCCTTATGTCTTCATAAGTTCACAAGTTCCAGGATCAGAATGAGGCCATTCGGCCCATCAGGCCGACTCCGCCATTCTATCGTGGCTGGTCTATCTTTCCCTCTCAGCCCCTGACACCCGGACTAATCACAAATCGACCTATCTCTGCCTTCAACACATCCGCCGACCCCGGCCTCCACAGCCGTCCGTGCCGATGAATTCCACAGATTCACCACACCTCTTCTCTTTGTTCCCGTGGGGCAAAGGGGCACGGAAGCTTGAGCGCGCACACCACCAGACCCGGGAATAGGTGGCGCAGCGGGAGAGTCGCTGCCTCACAGCGCCAGAGACCCGCGTTCCATCCTGACTACGGGTGCTGTCTGTACGGAGTTTGTACCTTCTCCCTGTGACCTGCCTGGGTTTCCTCCCGCACTCCAGAGACGTGCAGGTTCATAGATTAATTGGCTGCTGCAAATTGCCGCTAGTGCGCGTAGGACAGAACTAGCGTACGGGGCGGGGCGATCGTTGGGCCTGGCGCAGGCTCGGTGGGCCGAAGGGCCCGCTTCCATGCTCTGCCTCCAAAACTAATAAACAGGGAGTTTTCCCTCTGTTATCAGGCTTCTGAACTGTCCTGCCATTATCTGGTGCAGGGTGTGGTGTCTGTACCTCGTGACTGAGGTCAGGTGACCTTCTAGAAGTTTCCGCTGGTTGTTGAGATTAAAATCTTCCTTACAGGATGGCGGACGTGTATCCATTGTGCTAGTCACAACAGGGCCTCGCAGAGAACATTGCGCAGGGGATCCCAAACATTTTCCGTCCCGTTTACCCCTCTGGCTACGTTACGAGCGCCTAACAATGATATCCCACTTATTTATGAACAACTATTTGATGAACAGACACCAGAAGCAAACACGGTTCGTCAATGAGAAAAGAATATGTACAGTTGCAGAATCATCAAATTCACCCCCTGGGAAGGCAAAATTGACCCCCTGGGGGTAATCATACCCCACGTTGGGAACCCTTGATCTAGGGATTCACCTCGACCCCATTGCGGACATTGGACTTTGTCTCTGGAACTGACGCTCTACAACGCTGGGAACTATGTCCTGCGCTCTGTATCTTCCCCTTTGCTCGACCTTTATAACTTGAAAGTGTTTATGTATAGTTTCATCAGATTTGATTGAATAGCATGAAGAACTAAACTTGTCACCACACCTTGGCACACCTGACAATAATACTCTTGGACCAAAAGCAAGCTGAAGGAACAACATTTGCATTCATGGGATCACTGCTTTTTTTCTTTTTTTAGATTTAAGAGATACAGCGCGGAAACTGGCCCCTTCGGGCCACTCAGTCCGTGTCGGCAAGCCGGTCGCTGGCCGCGCCGACTCAGTGGGCCGAAGGGTTTGTCTCCGCGCTGTATCTCTAAACTAAATACACAGGAGAGCATGGGGGTTGCGTGCGCATGCGTTGGCACAGAGCGCGAGGACCACACTAGCGGTGCCGGAGAAGAAGAGGGAGCAGGAAGTGGGAAATTAAAGAGCCGAGCTGTGCAACACAAACACTCTGTTGTTTCAAAATACTCCAGCACTTTGAAGCAGGTCCGATCTCCGCAGGATAAGTGAATTCCTACATCGCCTGCTCAGGCAGCCTTGGATTAACCGCAAAGCCCAACAATCTGTCACCAAGCGGATCGCTTTACAGTGTCCCTGCTCCTAACTCCCACCCGTGTCTGTTCGAGACGCCTGTTTCCTTGCAGTATCGGTAAACTCCCTTCAAGACTTCAAAATTGTCCCTAGTGTGCGCAGGATAGTATCGTGGGCCCGTCCCACTTACGAGACTTTTTCGGCGACTGCCGGCACACGTCATAGGTCCTTGCAGGTCGCCCCAAAATTTTCACCGTGTTGAAAATCCAGCGGCGACCAGAAAGACGCTACGACTCTCTGGGCGACTGAGGAGACGACTCACGACCATACAGGCGACGCCCTGGCGACACGTCGCGGGGTGAAGCCCGTATGGTCGTGAGTAGCCGCCCAAAGAGTCGTACCTTGTTCTGGCCGCCGCTGGATTTTCAACATGTAGAAGATTTGTCGCCGAAACAAAGCGGGTAAGTGGGACAGGGATGTGCGGGGGATCGCCGGTCGGCGCGGCCTCGGTGGGCCGAAGGGCCTGTTTCCGCGCTCTTTCTCTCTGAACAAAACCAAACTCGAAGAAAACAGCTCTGACTTTTCACAAGATATTTTTGTCAAAGTTAAGGCTTTGTAGATATTGCTGTCGGGGCGAATCGCGAGTTGGAATAATGGCTGCTTTATAGCTGGTGCAATCAGCTGAACCAATATTGACCTCTTAAATGATTTACAAATTTGATAAGGGCATTGAAAGCCAAAGAGTAAAAAACAGCTCACTTCAGAAAGTGACAAACATTCAAAAACTGCAGGTAAAGACTGCTGCTTCAGAGTGACATAAATGAGCCAAAAAAACATGGTTTTGCATCAAAGTTGATCCATTGAATTTGATGATTTCATTTTACAAAGTCATCTTTTACCTCCGTCCGACAACTGGCATTGTTTTTTAAAAGTAGTTCCTTATCACAAAATAAAAATCGTTCAAAAGTAGTCACAGAGGGCTGGAGTAACTCAGCAGGCCAGGCAGCATCATTTGGGGGAAAAAGGATGGGTGACGTTTCGCGTCTGGACCATTTGTCAGACTTCAGCAGGGGCGGAAATCCTGGGGGGGACAGGGGGGACATGTCCCCCCCCCCTCCCCACTGCTATGAGAGGTTGGACACAACCCCCCCCACCCCCCCATGTTTTGTAATACGGACTTCTCAGACGCTTTCTAAGGGCTGAATCGGCCTGTTCGCAGGGACTTTCAGCGCCAGGCGAGGCTTAAAATCAAACTGCTGCGTCGAGGCGATCGAGGCGATCGAGGCGATCGAGGCTCCTGATGCTGAAGCCCCCGCCGGCCGATGAAAGCCCCCCGCGAACGGGCCGATTCAAGCGCCACGATTCGGGGCGGACGAAGCCGCTGTTGCTGGAGCTCAGAGTCGATCACCGACCAGGTCAGCTCCCCATGCTCCCGTCCACAGGGCCCAAGCCTGAAGCCTCGCTGTGCCTGCGGCGCGCGGGCCTCCAAGAATTGTGCCCCCCGCATGTTTTGATAGCGATTTTGCCTGACCTCGCACATGCGGGCGCGCGTGTTTGTGCGCTCCAAGAAATTGTGCCCCCCGCATGTTTTGATAGCGATTTCCGTGCCTGGACCTCAGCACATGGTTTAGTTTAGTGTCGAGATACAGCGCGGAAACAGGCCCTTCGGCCCACCGCGTGAGTATAACTTGTGATGCTCTCAGCCCAGCGTGTTTTATTTCCAGTGATTTTTGCCCTTGTCTGGACCCTGAGATGGTAGAAACATAGAAACATAGGTGCAGGAGTAATTGGTATGATTGGCTGATCATTCCATCCCGTACCTGCCTTCTCTCCGTATTGAACAACTACCCTCTGTGGCAGAGAGTTCTCACTACTCTCTGTCCAAGTTAACTCAATCGTTGTTGTGTAGACATTGATATTTTTTATTCTGGATTTTAAAAGAGAACCGGCCTCCACCGCCATCTGAGGCAGAGAATTCCACAGACTCACAACTCTCTGGATGAAAAAGTGTTTCCTCGTCTCCGTTCTAAATGGCTTACCCCTTATTCTTAAACTGTGGCCCCTGGTTCGTGGACCATGTTTTCAACGATGATGATTTAGGTTACTTTATAAAGTACAGAGCAGGAACAGACCCTTTTGGACCACGATGTTTGCGCTGAACATGATGCCAAGACCATCACTTATCTACCTGCATATAATCCGTTAGTTTAGAGAATTAGCATGGAAGCAGGCCATTCGGCCCACCGAGTCCAGGCCGGCCGCGGATCACACCTTCACACTAGTTCGACATCATCCCACTTTCCCATCCACTCCCTGCACACCGGTGGCGGTTTTGCGGAGGGCCCTATTAACCCACAAACCCGCACGTCTGTGGGAGGAAACTGGAGCACGCGGAGGATAACCACGTGGTCACGGGGAGAAAATGTAAATTCCACGCGCGCACACACACACACACACACACACACACACACACACACACACACACACACACACACAGAGAGACAGCACCCGGGGTTGGGATCGAACCGGGGTCTCTGGCGCTGCGAGGCTCTACCCGCTGCGCCACCGTGAAACCTTTAGTTTCGCACCCCCCCCCCCATCTGTAATCTTCTCCCCAGCCATCCCTCACTTGCTCCCTACATTTACAATACATCTCATCCTGGCCCTAGCTGAACGGAGCGTGGCTTGTGCTGGAGTCGGGAAATATTCATATATCATATATCCATATCTATATTTTCACCTGCAAAACCTGCCAAGGGGGGACAGAGGCTCTGCTTTATTCTGTACCTTCCCATACGTCCAGTAACCCCCCTCCCCGACTCCCCGTCCTATTCCCACACTGTCCTTTCTGTCCTGGGCCTCCTCCCCTGTCAGAGTGAGGCCCAGCGCCAATTGGAGGAGCAGCACCTGGGAGATCGCAACCTTCACGTGGTCCGCCCTGGTTCGAACGAATGCGGTCAGCCCGCCGGGCACAATCAAATACGATCAAACGGAACAAGTTGTCCGGCCACGTTAGGCTGCGCACACGCCACACGCAGGAAAAAGAACGGTCTTTTCTGTTTAGTGAAGGAAACACATGCAGGATAGTGAACGGCTTGGATAGAGTGGATGTGGAGAGGACGTTTCCACTAGTGGGAGAGTCTGGGACTAGAGGGCATAGCCTCAGAATTAAAGGACGTTCCTTTAGGAAGATGAGGAGGAGTTTATTTAGCCAGAGGGCGGTGAATCTGTGGATTCTGTGCCACAGAGGGCTGTGGTGGCCAGGTCAGTGGATATATTTAAGGCAGAAACCGATTAGTACGGGTGCCAGAGGTTATGGGGAGAAGGCAGGAGAGAGGGAGAGGTTGGGTACACAAAAGGCTGGAGAAACTCAGCGGGTGCAGCAGCGTCTACGGAGCGAAGGGGAGAGGCGACGTTTCGGGTCGAGACCCTTCTTCAGACTGGTCAGGGATCAGGGAAACAGAGGGAGAGGTAGATCAGCCACGGTTGAATGGCGGAGTAGACTTGATGGGCCAAATGGCCTCATTCTGCTCCTATCTCTCATGATCGTATGATCACCTCATATTTCGCTTGGGCAGCTTACAACCCGGCGGGTATGAACATTGACTTTGAAAACTTCAAGTAACCCTCTCTCTCTCTCTCTCTCCCTCCCTCCCCCCTTCCCAGTTCTCTGAGTAGTTCCACCGTCCTCCTGATTAAATATTACTGATCACATGCCTTGTTGTCACCTTCCCCTCATCTGACAATGGACCATTCTCCATTTCCTTGATCATCCTCCGCTTTGCTCTGTCGTTTTCTCGCCTTGCCCTTCCATATCTCTGGACTCCCTCTGAAGAAGGGTCTCGACCCAAAATGTCACCTTTACCTTTTCTACGGGCCGTTGAGTGACGTCAGCATTTGTTGCCTTTTTTGGTTCCGAGATACAGCGCGGAAACAGGCCCTTCGGCCCACCGAGTCCGTGCCGACCAGCGATCCCCGCACACTAACACTATTCTACACACTATCCTACGCATACCAGGGACAGTTGTACACGAATACCAAGCCAATTAGCCTACAAACATGTTCGTCTGACAATAGACAATAGACAATAGGTGCAGGAGTAGGCCATTCGGCCCTTCGAGCCAGCACCGCCATTCAATGTGATCATGGCTGATCATCCCCAATCAGTACCCCGTTCCTGCCTTCTCCCCATATCCCCTGACTCCGATATCTTTAAGAGCCCTATCTAGCTCTCTCTTGAAAGCATCCAGAGAACCGGCCTCCACCGCCCTCCGAGGCAGAGAATTCCACAGACTCACCACTCTCTGTGTGAAAAAGTGTTTCCTCGTCACCGTTCTAAATGGCTTACTCGCTGTTCTTAAACTGTGTGTGGCCCCTGGTTCTGGACTCCCCCCAACATCGGGAACACGTTTCCTGCCTCTAGCGTGTCCAAACCCTTAATAATCTAACAATCGCAGTCTGTGGAAGTGAATAATCAAACTCGTACAGACGACAGCCAGAGGTCGGGATCGAACCCGGGTCTCTGGCGCTGTGAGGCAGCGGGTCTACCCGCTGCGCCACCGTGGCGTGCCTATCTAAGGGGGAGGGGAGGTGGGGTGGTTGGTGGTGGGGGTGGGCGGGGGGGGGGGTACAAGAGGCCAGTTCACTCTCTCCTGCGGGAATGATTGGAGGTCGGACGTGACCAAGGGACCCTGCGTAGAGGAATGCGCGCTAGGAAATGGATCTGCCTGCATCCGAAACAAAAGAGAAGCTATGACCCATGGTAATGAAAGACAAGATAAGGAGATGCTTTGATCACCTTGCTGACCGTCCCACTTCACTCTCCCGAGCTGTGCTCATCCCTGGGACCTGCCTCTCAAGGTAGTGTGTTTGATCTGACAGGCCCTAATTAATTTAATAAGCCCGTCGCTGTGAATGGGTTAGATTAGCAGCCGAGAGGTCATGGGGTCATACAGCATGGAAACAGGCCCAGCTTGCCCACTAACATGCCCCATCTATATTAGTCGTCCCACTGGGATCACTGACATACAATGCAGCAACAGGCCCTCCAATCCAACATGCCCCATCCAACATGCCCACACCGGCCAACATGCCCCATCCAACATGCCCCATCCAACATGCCCACACCGGCCAACATGCCCCATCCAACATGCCAACATGCATGCAACATGCCCCATCCAACATCCACACTGCCCACACCGGCCAACATGCCCCATCCAACATGCCCCATCCAACATGCCCCATCCAACATGCCCCATCCAACATGCCCCATGTTTTCAGTTGAGGCAGAATTAATAAAATGCATCATTTAACTCTTTCCTGCATTCAGATCGCATAACAGCCACGTTAGCTTTCACACTTCTGTACCTCTTGCCTGATGGGAGAGGGGAGCAGCAGTGTGATCCGTGGAAAGAGGCCCTCCGGCCCAACCTACCCACGCCGACCGACGCGCCCATCTGCACTAGTCCCACCTGCAGGCGGGAACACGTTTCCTGCCTCTGTGTTCCGTGCCCAAGCCCTGAATAAACGTTTATGTTGCAATAAGATCCCCTCTCATTCTTGGCCCCATCCTTGACTCGATGGCCAGCGTTTCGCATTGAATGAAAGGGACATTGACTGGGGGAACCCAAAATTATCTTTTCGCAACAACATAGCGGCTGCTTCAGAGCTGGGCTGAGTTTTATGATCAGCCGAACGATAAGACGTGCTTTGTTTTGTGAACAATCGCTAATTAAGGTGCGAACGGACATGAGGCAATTCTGCGCTGACCTTCCTGTCAGCACCCTCTGCCCCTGTATCAAGGAAAATTAGGACGCTAACGACCGGCTCATCTTTAAGCAGGGTTGCTTTTCAACCTCATTAGATATTGATCTGCCAGGGTCACGTTAATGGCCTCGGTTTTCAATCTTTCCCCTTGCCTGCGTTTGGAATGCCATATAACCATATAACAATTACAGCACGGAAACAGGCCCCCTCGGCCCTTCCAGTCCGTGCCGACCATTTGTTTTCCCCTAGTCCCATCTACCTGCCCATCAAGTTGGGAATGCCCTTGGCAGTTCAACACAAAAAGGCAGACCACAAACCAACCTCCGCTTCCACCAGCTCCACTTACACCTCACCCTGCCTGGGCAAGGCCAGCAGCATCATCAAGGGCTCAGCTATGTCTGCGGAGAGGATGGAGCGGCTGGGCTTGCACACGTCTGTAGTTTAGAAGGATGAGAGGGGATCTTATTGAAACATACTAGATTGTTAAGGGCTTGGACACGCTAGAGGCAGGAAACATGTTCCCAATGTTTGGGGAGTCCGGAACCAGGGGCCACAGTTTAAGAAAAAGGGGTAAGCCATTTAGAACGGAGATGGAGAAAATACTTTTTCACACAGAGAGTGGTGAGTCTGTGGAATTCTCTGCCTCAGAGGGCGGTGGAGGCCGGTTCTCTGGATGCTTTCAAGAGAGAGCTGGATAGAAACATAGAAACATAGAAAATAGGTGCAGGAGTAGGCCATTCGGCCCTTCGAGCCTGCACCGCCATTCAATATGATCATGGCTGATCATCCAACTCAGTATCCCGTACCTGCCTTCTCTCCATACCCCCTGATCCCTTTAGCCACAAGGGCCACATCCAACTCCCTCTTAAATATGGCCAACGAACTGGCCTCAACTACCTTCTTGGCAGAGAATTTTCACCACTCTCTGTGTGAAAAAACAGCTAAAAGAGACCCCTTGTCCTGGACTTTTCAATCTTCCTGCATCTACAACCCCTAAGAATTTTGTAAGTTTGAGGGCTGGTGAACGGGTACTGATAGGGGATGATCAGCCATGATCACATTGAATGGCGGGTGCTGGCTCAACATCTGATAGGGCTGTTTTTAGGAGCCCTATCTGCCTTAAACCAACGCCTGCAGTCCCTTCCTACATGTGTATCAGGAGAATGGGGTTGAGAGGAAGAGATAGATCAGCATGATTGAATGGGGAAGCAGACTTGATGAGCCGAATACCCTCAGGCCAGTTGTCTACCTTCGATTTTCCAGCACCTGCAGTTCCTTCCCGATCTTCCCCCCACGTTCTGGAGAGAGATCGAACGTTTCTCTTGAATCGGTTCCCAAACCCAATTGCGATATTTTCAGCGACACTCCATATCAGCGTCGCCAAAAGATGTTGAACATTTCAAAATTCAAAATGTCGCGACACTTGAAAAAAAAACACCGCGCGTCGATACGTCACGTACCCGATCACGCTGCGAATATTTCGGTGACCTGACACGCCAGTCAATGATGCCGGCAGTCGCTGAAAGAAAATCGCCAAGTGGGACAGGCCCTTAATACCGCCGGATGTAACACAATGAGCTGCCTTTAAGCCTTCTGGCCCAGAGATAAGGAAGCTTTTGGGCGGATAATCATCTGCGTACTTAGGTGGGTTTTAAAGCATTGTGGGCCTCTGATACGTTTTTTTTTCCTCCCTTGAGCCTCAGTCAATTATTCATCTCTGAAAGACGCAGGTAAATGGCCCAGGCACCCAGGCCATTCGGAGAGAGCAGTTCATCCCTTTGCAAATGAAAATGTTTGCTCATGGCTATTAAAGTCAAAAGAGGTTAAACACAGAACTGGGTTAAGTGTCTTCGCAGCATCAAACAGATTAAGTCGCGAGTCACAGTTAGAGGGCCTGTCCCGCTGAACTGGCGATATTTTTGGGCGACTGCCGGCGTCAAATCAGGGTCGCCAAACGGTTTTGAACATTTCAAAATACCAGCGGCGACAAAAACAAAGGTCGCGCCTCTCGAAAAAACGCCGCGCGTCAATACGCCATCGCGCCGCGAATTTTCAGTGACCCGACGCGTCAGTCAACGATGCCGGCGAAACCGCCAAGTGGGGCAGGCCCTTAAGAACGAGAAAGCGAGCCGGGCAGGCACGGTGCGCTGGAGCAAGGAACTGCAGATGCCGGGTGGGTTTTAGAGCGAGGATAGGCATCTGGTTCCACTGACATGCTCCTTGTGCGCACGGAGCGGATGGGAAAGTGGGGTGACATGGAGCCAGTGTGAATTGAGGATCGATGGCCGCCACGGACGCGGTGGGCCGAAGGGCCTGTTTCCACACTATCTCGAAACTAAACTAAATCACACTCAGCGGGTCAGGTAGCATCTAGGGAGGGAATAGACAATAGACAATAGCGTGCAGGAGTAGGCCATTTGTCCCTTCGAGCCTGCACCGCCATTCAATGTGATCACGGCTGATCATCCCCAATCAGTACCCCGTTCCTGCCTTCTCCCCATATCCCCTGACTTTCTATCTTTAAGAGCCCTATCCAGCTCTGTTTTGAAAGTATCCAGAGAGTATTCCGAGGCAGAGAATTCCACAGACTCACAACTCACTGTGAGAAAAAGTGTTTGCTCGTCTCCGTTCTAAATGGCTTACCCCTTATTCTTAAACTATGGCCCCTGGTTCTGGGCTCCCCCAATATTGGGAACATGTTTCCTGCCTCTAGCGTGTCCAAACCTGTAATAATCTTACATGTTTCAATAAGATCCCCCTCTCATCCTTCTAAACTCCAGAGTGTACAAGCCCAGCCGCTCCATTCTCTCAGCATATGACAGTCCCGCCATCCCGGGAATTAACCTTGTAAACCTACGCCGCACTCCCTCAATAGCAAGAATGTCCTTCCTCAAATTAGGGGACCAAAACTGCACACAATACTCCAGGTGTGGTCCGACTAGGGCCCTGGAATGGACAAACAATATTTTGGATCACTACTGATGAAGGGACCTGACCCGAAAAGCATTGCCAATCCATCCCCCCCCCCCCCCACAGATGCTGCCTGATCAGCTGAAGATCGGACAGCATCAAGATTCCAGCGTCTGCGATATCTCCTGCCTCTAATATTTCTCCAGATCATGTTGCACTTTCATTGTTGTTTGACACACGATTACAGACTATGTGCGGATCACAGCGTTGAGTATTAGTCACTGGGAGGTCACGTTGCAGTTATATAAGACGTCGGTGAGGCCACATTTAGAGTATTGAGTTCAGTTTTGGGCACCGTGTTATAGGAAAGATGGTGTCAAGCTGGAAAGAGAAGATTTACGAGGACTCAAGGCCAATAGGCAATAGACAACAGGTGCAGGAGTAGGCCGTTCGGCCCTTTGAGCCAGCACCGCCATTCAATGTGATCACGGCTGATCATCCCCAATCAGTACCCCGTTCCTGCCTTCTCCCCATATCCCCTGACTCCGCTATCTTTAAGAGCCCTATCTAGCTCTCTCTTGAAAGTATCCAGAGAACCTGCCTCCACCGCCCTCTGAGGCAGAGAATTCCACAGACGCACAACTCTCTGCGAGAAAAAGTGTTTCCTCGTCTCCGTTCTAAATGGCTTACTCCTTATTCTTAAACTGTGGCCCCTGGTTCTGGACTGCCCCAACATCAGGAACATAGCTATCAGGAGAGGTTGGACAGGCTTGGACTCCATTCCTTGGAACGCAGGAGGACGAGGGGTGGTCTCATAGAGGCGTGCAAAATCGTGAGAGAAATAGATCAGGTAGATGCACAGAGTCTCTTGTCCAGAGTAGGGGAATTCTAGAACCAGAGGACATGAGGTTAAGGGGGGGGGGGGGGAATAATTTAATAGCAACCTGAAGGGCAACTTTTTCACACAACGATAGCCTTTCACACACATTTAGACAGGTACTCTTTGAATCACTTCCCTCTGGAAGGCGACTCCGGACTGTCAAAGCTGCCACAGCCAGACATAAAAACAGTTTTTATCCACGAGTAGTTGCTCTACTCAACAGCCAAAAATCTGTAGCCTCCCTTTGATCTGGTATTGTGTTGGTTCACATGCTTGATCAATGGTGTTTTATCATTAATGTCTTATTATTATTAATGTTTAGTGTTTTCCGAGTCATTCGTAACTGTCACTGTATGTCATGTTGTTACTTGTGGGTGGAGCGCCAAGGCAAATTCCTTGTATGTGAATACTTGGCCAATAAACTTACTTACTTACATGGAAAGGACAGGATTAGAGGGATATAGGCCAAACGCAGGCAGGTGTGACTAGTGTCGATGGGACATGTTGGTCGGGGGTGGGCAAGTTGGGCTGAAGGGCCTGCGAGGTGCGACCCTAAATGAGTTGACCGGTGCTCGTTAGAAATCGGCATTAATATAGCATCTCCTATGTTCCCCTCAGATATCCCAATGTCCTGTACAACAAATAAAGCCCAGCCTATGGAAAGATGGCATCAAACATCAAATTATGAGAGCCATATGAATAGGATAGAAAGTCAGAACCTTTTGTCTCCCCAGGATGGGGAAATCAAATACTAGAGGGCACAGCTTTAAGATGAGAGGGGCAAAGTTTAAAGAAGATTTACAGGGCATTTTTTTTTTTTACACAGAGGGTGGTGGGTGCCTGGAACGCTCAGCCAGGGGTGGTGGTGGTGGTGGGGGCAGGTACGATAGTGGCGTTTAAGAGTCTTTTGGAGAGGCACATGGATATGCAGGGAACGGAGGAATGCGGATCATCTTGGCACCATGTTTGACACAGAGATTGTGGGCTGAAGGGCCTGCTCTTGTGCTGTACTGTTTGTTGCATGCTCTGTGTTACTTAAAATGCAATTATTATCACCCTTCCTGTGGCTGCTCAGTTCAACTCTAAAGCTGCGTTGATTTACAAGGTAGACTAACATGCCGGAGAAACTCACCGGGTGAGGCAGCATCCATGGAGCGAAGGAGATAGGCGACGTTTCGGGCCGAAACCCTTCTTCAAAGTGATTTACAAGCTGCTCAGGGGGCCAGAGGCAGGGTGCGCGGGAAGGAACTGCAGGTGCTGGTTTAAATCGAAGATAAGACGCAAAATGCTGGAGTAACTCGGCCGGGGACAGGCAGCCTCTCTGGAGGTAAGGGATGGGCAGCATTCCGGGTCTTCAGAGATGCCCTCTGATCCCGGCCGAGTTACTCCAGCATCTCGTGTCTTATCTTCAGTTGAAACCAGCACCTGCAGTTCCTTCCCGCGCCCGCTGAGTTACTCCAGCTTTTGGTATCTATCTCAGGCAGAGGCAGGGGTTGTGGGCGGCGGGGGTGGGGGTGTTAAGGGATGGGGGGGGGGGGGGAGTGAAAGGGGGAAGAGGGAGGGGAGAGGGGAGGATAGAGGGGGGGAGAGAGGGGGAGATAGAGGGGAGGATAGAGGGGAGGATAGACGGGGGGAGAGAGGGGGGAGAGAGGGGAGGATAGAGGGGAGGATAGACGGGGGGAGAGAGGGGGAGAGAGGGGAGAGGCGTGGCGGGAGAGGCGGTGGGGGGAGGGGGGAGAGAGGGGAGAGAGGGGGAGAGAGGGGGGAGAGAGGGGGGAGAGAGGGGGAGAGAGGGGGAGAGAGGGGGAGAGAGGGGGGAGAGAGGGGGAGAGAGGGGGGGAGAGAGGGGGAGAGAGGGGGAGAGAGGGGGAGAGAGGGGAGAGGGGGGGGAGAGGGGGGGGAGAGAGGGGGAGAGAGGGGAGAGGCGGTGGGGGGAGAGGCGGTGGGGGGGAGAGGGGGGAGAGAGGGGGGAGAGAGGGGAGAGTGGGGGGAGAGGGGGGGAGGGGAGAGAGGGGGGACAGAGGGGGACAGAGGGGGGGACAGAGGGGGGACAGAGGGGGAGAGAGGGGGAGAGGGGGGGAGAGAGGGGGGAGAGGGGGGGAGGGGGGGGAGAGGGGGGGAGGAGGGGGGAGAGGGGAGAGGTGTCAAAGGTCATGGAAACAAAAGGAAGAAGGGGATAAGATGGGTTGATAAAGCACAGTAAACAAAGTGCTGTATAGGAGTGTGGGAAAGCATTGAGAAGAAGCCACGAGCAGGAAATGAAGTGCCCAGTCTAAACAAGTGACCACAATACACTGACTGACTTCCAGTGAATGTGAAGTCTCTCAATTCACTATCAACATCGGCAAACACACGTCAGACTTTAACTGCAGAACCACCAACCCCCCACCCTCTCCCCTTGCCGCATTTCGAGCATCGTGTTCAGCTCTGGGCACCGCGTTTTAGGAAAGACAGTTGTCAAGCAGCAATGGGTGCAGATTAAGATTTACGAGGATGTTGCCGGGACTAGGGGGTCTGAGATGCAGGGAGACGTTGAGCAGGCTGGGACTCTGTTCCCCTGGAGCGCAGGAGGACGTACGGCGATCTTACAGAGGTGTACAAAATCATGGGAGGATTAGACGCGCAGAGTCTTCTCTTGCCCAGAGTAGGGGAGTCCAGAGACCAGAGGACATCGGTTTAAGGCGAAGGGGCAAAGACTTAAGGGCCTGTCCCACTTTTCTGTGATTTTTTTTCGGCGACTGCCGGCATAATTGACCGACGTATCCGGTCACCGAAAAATACGTGACGTGATGACGTATTGACGCCCGGCGTTTTTTCCAAGTGTCGCGATGTTTTTTTTTTTTGACACCGCTGGATTGGTGAAATGTTCAAAATCTGGGACGGACCCTTGAATAGGAATCTGAGGGGTAACGGTGCCGTGTGAAAACGCACCCCCCCGGATTCAGGGGCAGCTTCCTCCCTCAGGACACTGAACCATCCTACCAACAACTAGAGAGCAGTCCTGAGCTAACGTCTACCTCACTGGGTGATCCTCGGCCCTTTAATAACGTTCTTCCCTGATCTTGTGTTGTCCTTTTCCGCTGACTGGTTGGCACCCAACAGAAGCTTTTCGCTGTACCTCAGTACACACGACAACAAACTGGTGGGTGGGCGGCAGGCGTATGGCACGAGCTGCCAGAGGAGGTAGTTGAGGTTGGGACTATCCCAACGTTTAAGTGTCACACGGGTAGGTGGATAGGACAGGTTTCGAGGGATGCGGGCCAAACGCAGGCAGGTGGGACTGGTGCAGATGGGACATCATGTTAAGTCACGTTTATTCGTCACACACGCGTACGAGGCGTGCAGTGAAATGAAAAGTGGCGATGCTCGCGGACCATGCAAAGAAAACTACTAAACAGAAGGGAACAGAATCCGTAACGTTGGTCGACGTGGCCAAGCTGGGCCGAAGGGCTTGTTCACGCACTGTATTCACTCTACAACTCCACTGCTGCCGTCTGTGGCTCCACGTGGGAATTGAACCCCTCGTTGGGCAGATATGTGTTTTAACTTTACACAAGTCCCACGTGCAACCGTTGGAGGGGAACTTCCAGCACAGCACGGCGTGCTTCACTTGGGGGCTTTGCTGAAATCGAGAGAGAAGTAAGGTTTGACGAGATTGTGGTCGCCCAAATGACACGGATGGCGAGCAGAGGAAGCGGGGAATTGATTGGACTATGTATAGTTCAGCCAGCGTACTGCAGATCGATCTCAATTCCGTTCAATGTGCCAGAAGGTGCGGCAGATGCTGGTTCTGCCGATACGGGGGATAGACGCCGAGTGTAACTCGGTGGGTCGGGCAGCATCTCTGGAGGTGAAAGGAGTAGGTCTGAGCATGGGTCTCGAGCCGAAACTTCACCGATTCTTATTCTGGGAGAAGCTGCCTGACCCGCTGAGTTACTCCACAGCATCCTGCGTCTGCCTTTAGTTCAGCCCATGTTGGGTGTCGGGTCGGAAAGTGGCTTAGATAACTTCACACCCACAGCTACTGCTTTACATCTAGTGGTTGCTGGGGTTAGGGTTAGAACTTCAGCTAATTTGGAGGGAGAGCCATTCTCGACTTTAGACCTCATGGGGCACAGCACGGAAACAGGCCCTTCGGCCCACCGAGCCCGTAAGTGTCCAAAGTCGGTAGTCTTCCGAGATAAGCGAGATGCAGGAAAAATGTTCCCAATGCTGGGCGAGTCCAGAACCAGGGGCCACACAGTCTTAGAATAAAGGGGAGGTCATTTAAGACTGAGGTGAGAAAAAAAACTTTTTCACCCAGAGAGTTGTGAATTTGTGGAATTCCCTGCCACAGAGGGCAGTGGAGGCCAAGTCACTGGATGGATTTAAGAGAGAGTTAGATAGAGCTCTAGGGGCTAGTGGAGTCAAGGGATATGGGGAGAAGGCAGGCACGGGTTATTGATAGCGGACGATCAGCCATGATCACAATGAACGGCGGTGCTGGCTCGCAGGGCCGAATGGCCTCTTCCTGCACCTATCTTCTGTGGTTCTATGTATCTATACAGCGAAGAAACACGCCCTTTGGCCCACCGGGTGCGTGCCAACCAGCACTAGCCTATACCACACGAGTGGAAATTTACAGGAGCCAACTAAACCTGCGGGCCTTTGGAGTGTGGGAGGAAAGCGGGGCTCCCGGAGAAAAACCCACGCGGGTCACGGGGAGAACGTGCAAACTCCGTACAGGCAGCGCCCGCAGTCGGGATGGAACCCGGGTCCCCGGCTTGACCGCTGCTCCACCACAAGTCCTAATGCAGACAGTGTAACCAGGGTTATCACCGCATGAGTAACGTTCCCGTCAGAACTGCAAGATTGATGAATAGTGCTACAAATTTCCCAGCTCACAAACATTTCCCTTCGCATTTCCAAAGAATCCTGGAATGAGTCCGCTGGAAACATAAACCGTGACGAGGTTTAGCGTCCGAATTTTAGTAATCGGATGACCACGAGACAATTAATGCAGAGCTTTTGGAGCTATCATTTGAGTAGCTTTCTCAATATTTGCTGTGATAGAACATACAACACGATTTTAGTGCATAAAACCTTGAGAGGAATAGATCGGGTGGATGCACAGAGCCTCTTGCCCAGAGTAGGGGAATCGAGAGACCAGAGGACACAGTTTCAAGGTGAAGGGGAAAAGATTGGATAGGAATCTGAGGGGTAACATTTTCACAAAGGGTGGTGGGTGTACGGAACCAGCTGCCAGAGGAGGTAGCTGAGGCTGGGACTATCCCAACGTTTAAGAAGCAGTTAGACAGGTACATGGACAGGACAGGTTTGGAGGGATAGGGACCAAACACAGGCAGGTGGGACTAGTGTAGCTGGGGCATGTTGGCAAGTGTGGGCAGGTTGGGCTGAAGGGCCCTTTTCCACATTGTATGACTATAACTTAGAATGGCACAGCTCAAAACAGGCCCATCAGCCCACATAGACATGATGCCAAGTCCATCACTTATCTACCTGCACATAAAACATATCCCTCCATTCCCATGTGCCTCTGTCGAAGCCTCTTAAACACCACTATCACACCTGTCTCAACCACCACCCTTGACAGCGTGTTCCAGGCACCCACCACCCTCTGTGAAAAATAGGGGTTCCCCACACATCTCCTTTGCACTTTTCCCATCTCGCCTTAAAGCTGCGCCCTCTAGTATTTTATTTTTCCATCCTGGGAAAAAAGTGTTCTGACTGTCTACCCTATCTACGGGTTATCCTATCATCATTTTATGTATAATGTTATGCTCATCGAAACATAAGGTTATTAAGGGTTTGGACAGCAATAGAGGCAGGAAACCACATGCACACCTAACCCACCTTTCCCATTTCCCGGTGTTGGGGAGTCCAGAACCAGGGGGCCACAGTTTAAGAATAAGGGGTAAGCCATTTAGAACGGAGACGAGGAAACACTTTTTCTCACAGAGAGTGGTGAGTCTGTGGAATTTCCTCTCAGAGGGCGTGGAGGCCGGTTCTCTGCATGCTTTCAAGATAGAGCTGGATTAGGGGTCCTTTAAAAGATAGCGGAGTCAGGGGATATGGGGAGAAGGCAGGAAATGGGGTACTGATTGGGGATGATCAGCCATGATCACATTGAATGGCGGTGCTGGCTCGAAGGGCCGAATGGGCCTCCTCCTGCACCTATTGTCTATTGTCTATTACTCCAAAGCATTTTGTGTGTGTGTGTGTGTGTGAGTGTGTGTGGTGTGTTGGGTGTGTGTGTGTGTGTGTGTTGTGTGTGTGTGTGTGTGTGTGTGTGGTGTGAGAGTGAGAGAGAGTCCTCTGTGTGTGAGTGTGTGAGAGTGTGAGTGAGTGAGTGAGTGAGTGTGTTGGGTGTGTGGAGTGAGTGGGGGTCTGGTGTGTGAGAAGTGAGAGTGTGTGAGAGAGTGAGAGTGTGTGGAGTGAGTGAGTGAGTGAGTGTCTGTGTGAGAGTGAGTGAGTGTACTGTGGAGAGAGTGTGAGTGAGTGAGTGAGTGAGTGAGTGTGAGTGTGTGAGAGAGTGAGAGTGTGGAAGAGTGTGAGTGAGTGAGTGGGTTGTGTGTGTGTGTGTGAGAGTGAGTGTGTGTGAGAGAGTGTGTGAGTGAGTGAGTGTGTGAGTGTGTGAGAGCAAATATATAAATGGACACACACTGAACTTTTTTCCTCTATCATGTATACTGTTACACACACTGAACTTTTACATTCTCGTTTATTATACTGTTACACGGTGAACTATGTTTACATATCCTGTTTGTGCTGTTGCAAGCAAGAATTTCCCATTGTTGTATCTGAGACACAGACATTAAATCTCTCTGGATTCTTGACCTATAGCCCATCTCTAGTGCAGATAAATAGGGTTAGTATAGAACAGGGGGTTCTCAACCAGGGGGGAATTCCCCCAGCGGGGGAATTTCAGGTTTTTCAGGGGGGGGGGGGGGGGGGGGGGGGGGGGGGGGGAGAAAATTGGGACCACAGATTAGCAAACTCAATCTGTTAGAAATAAAGGATTTTTCAGTATTATATGCATATTACTTGGAATGCACTTTTTGAGGCAGGCAATCTTGGAAAGGGGGGAAAGGGGGGGTGAAAGGGGTGCATGGGCAAGCAAGGTTGAGAACCACTGGTATAGAGTGTAGGCAAAAGTGCTGGAGAAACTCAGCGGGTGCAGCAGCATCTATGGAGCGAAGGAAATAGGCAACGTTTCGTGCCGAAACGTTGCCTATTTCCTTCGCTCCATAGATGCTGCTGCACCCGCTGAGTTTCTCCAGCACTTTTGCCTGCCTTCGATTTTCCAGCATCTGCAGTTCCTTCTTAAACAGGGTTAGTATAGACGGGTGCAACGGCCGGCCTGGTGCGATGCAGGGCTTGTGAAAGCGATGAACAGGGTCCCAGGGCGGCCGGTTTAACATTGCATTCGCAGATGTTGGCTAACACAGGCGCACACGTTTGACGAGACACAGGTGTACCATGTGGCCATTAAACCTCGAACCCTCTGACACAAACAGGAAGCTACCAATTAAGCCACTTCTGCGACAACATAAAGAAAACAGATTTGCTTCTTGAAGTGGACACTCGTCGGGCGAACCAACCGCTCCGGGCAGCTTTTTATTCCGTCGTTAATCTTGTTCGTCCAGATGTTTTATTTTAGGGACACTACATGGAAACAGGCCCTTCTGGCCATTGAGACCACACTGCCCATCGATCACCCGTTCACACTAGTTTTGTTATTCCATCTACTCCTCCACCCCCCAGCGGCTTAGGGGCGATTTGGCAGAGGAAGGTGAACTTACAAACCCACACGTCTTTGGGATTCAGGACCCAAGATGCTGCGGGTTACTCCAGCATTTTTTTTTGACTAATCTTCCATGTAAACCCGCATCTGCAGTTCCTACCTACACATTCTGTCTTTGAATCATAGAATCATAGAAAATAGGTGCAGGAGCAGGCCATTCGGCCCTTCGAGCCTGCACTGCCGTTCAATATAACCATGGCTGATCATCCAACTCAGTATCCCGTACCTGCCTTCTCTCCATACCCCCTGATCCCTTCAGCCACAAGGGCCACGTCTAACTCCCTCTAAAATATAGGCAACGAACTGGCGGGCCTCAACTACCTTCTGCGGCAGAGAATTCCAGAGACTCTCCACTCTCTGTGTGAAAAATGATCTTCTCATCTCGGTCCTAAAAGACTTCCCCCTTATCTTTAAACTGTGACCCCTTGTCCTGGACCCCTTTGGGATTTAGTTTTGAGGTGCAGCGGGGAAACAGACCCCCCGGCCCACCGAGTCCGCCCCAACCAGCGGTCCCCGCACACCAACACTATCCGGCAACACTTGGGGGACAATTTACAATCTACAATCTACCAGCTGTTATCAGGCAACAGAATGGCCACCTCATCAGCTAGAGTGCGGTCTGACTCACCCCCCCCCCCCCCCCCCTCCCCATTTACACCACTGGAGACCCTCGGCCTATCTTTAATCGGACTTTGCCTTGCACTAAACGTTAATCTCTTTATCCTGTCTGTACACATTTGCTGGTTGATTGAAATAATGACTATTTCTTTGGCTGCAGAGCGTGCAAACAAAACCTTTTAACTGCACCTCGGTACATGTGACACTAAACTAAACCAAACTAGGGTGAAAGGGTAGGAAGGAACTGCAGATGCTGGTTTACACCGAGGATAGACACAAAGTGCTGGAGTAACTCAGCGGGACAGGCAGCAGCTCACGAGAAAAGGTCATCAGGCTATTGAATCATCGTGTCACAACTAGAGAGCAGCCCTGAACTGCTACCTGCCTCGTTGGTGACCCTCGGACTACCGTGGACTTCACTGGCTTTACCTTGCACTGAATGCTATTCCCTTTATCATGTATCTACGCACTGTAAATGCCGGAGAAACTCAGCGGGCGAGGCAGCATCTATGGTGCGAAGGAAATAGGTGACGTTTTGGGTCGGAGACCCTTCTTCAGTCTGAGGAAGGGTCTCGACCCGAAACGTCACCTATTCCTTCGCTCCATGGATGCTGCCTCACCCGCTGAGTTTCTCCAGCATTTTTGTCTACCTTCGATTGTTCCAGCATTCTGCGGTTCTTTCTTAAACAATGCACTGTAAATGGCTCAATTGCAAACGTGCATTGTCTACCGCTGACTGGTTAGTGCGCAATAAAAGCCATTCAGTGTACCTCGATACACGTGACAATAAACTGAACTGAACAGAGGTGCTGCCCTGACGCGTTGAGTTACACCCGTATTTAGTGTCTATCAGTGTGGTCAGCATGGATGTGGTGGGCCGAATGGCCTGGATCTTTCAACCAATCACATCAAGAAGGGTTAACGTGCCAATCTCAGGCCCACAGAAGCCGTGAACCATCGGTACTGTTTTTTTTTTTTTTAATCAAAAAATGTATTCGATTATTAAAAATAATATTTACGATACCATCAAACAAAACAGAACCCACAGTCTGAAGAAGGGTTTCGGCCCGAAACGTTGCCTATTTCCTTCACTCCATAGATGCTGCCTCACCCGCTGAGTTTCTCCAGACCTTCACCATAGTACAAGACAAACAAATATACCAAATAAACGACTATACAACTGTGTTACAATCCTTGCCAGCGGTCCCGGAAATTCCCCAGGGTGCCCGTAGTCCTGTTCTAGTACCACCCGGGCGCTGACGAAACCCCGGAAAAGGGGCAGGCACCCGGCTCGGGCAGAGCCCTCTTCCGCCTGGCGCCGTGACTCACGGATGGCCAGCGCCCAGGAGCTACCCGACCTGGACATCCTCGGCCCGCCCCTCGCCCCTCGCCCCTACGCACAGGGTGAGCGTTGGCACTGTTGGTGTTCGGTGTACCACTGCTCCAAACTCGCGCTCCCTTTGAATGTGATTCCCCCCACTGGGAGAGCAGTTAATGTGTGTGTGTGTGTGTTTTACTTAACAAAGGCCTTTCAGGGAAAGGAAAGTGAGATGAGAAGTGTCTGCCTGCATGTTGGTATGTGTGAATGGTAAACAGAAAGCATAGAGTTGGAATATTTGGAACATCCGAGGGTGGTGTTAGGGTGGAAGACAAATCGCAACGCAATTCCCTCCAGATGAAAAGACAAAAATGGAGTTTAGAAGGATGAGAGGGGATCTTATTGAAACATATAAGAATGTTAAAGGTTTGGACACGATAGGGGCAGGAAACATGTTCCCGATGTTGGGGGAGTCCAGAACCAGGGGCCACAGTTTAAGAATAAGGTGTAAGCCATTTAGAACGGAGATGAGGAAACACTTTTTCTCACAGAGAGTGGTGAGTCTGTGGAATTCTCTGCCTCAGAGGGCGGTGGAGGCAGGTTCTCTGGATGCTTTCAAGAGAGAGCTAGATAGGGCTCTTAAAAATAGCGGAGTCAGGGGATATGGGGAGAAGGCAGGAACGGGGTACTGATTATTATTATTATTATTAACATTACACTCATGGGCACCTTTCAAAGACTCTCAAGGATGCCTTACAAAATTTAAAAAGCAGATTACAAAACAATATAAGCAAAAATAAAACAAATTGTGGATGATCAGCCATGATCACATTGAATTCTCTTCATCAGAGGGCGGTGGAGGCCAGTTCTCTGGATACTTTCAAGAGAGAGCTAGATAGGGCTCTTAAAGATAGCGGAGTCAGGAGATATGGGGAGAAGGCAGGAACGGGGTACTGATTGGGGATGATCAGCCATGATCACATTGAATGGCGGCGCTGGCTCGAAGGGCTGAATGGCCTCCTCCTGCACCTATTTTTCATGTTTCATGTTCATGTTTCTCCCCAGCTGTGATTATGTATGAACCATCCCACCACAACTAGAGAGCAGTCCTGAACTACCATCCACCTCAATGGAGACCCTGGTACTATCTATGATCGGTCTTTGCTGGCTTTCCCTTGCACTGAACGTTATCCTGGATCTATACACTGGAAACGGATGGGTTGTAATCATGTTTTGTCTTTCCGCAGACTGGTTTGCGCGCAATAAGAGGTTTTTGTACTGTACCTGAATAAGCTAGAGATAGACATAGAAAGCTGGAGTGACTCAGCAGGTCAGACTGGTATCTCTACCGCTAACTGAACTAAACCAGACTGTGGTTCTCTGCGTTTGACCCAAGAACTAACTCTCCGCTAACCCGCCCTAAGGGGATTCCAAAAAATAACAGGAGGAGGACAGGCTTCCACAGCTGACCTGTGGTCCTCAGTTAGACAGCGGCCTGCCATATCATCCATCAACATGGGCACTCGGGGACAGGTCACCGCAGCGAGGCCCAACTCTTTCTCCAGCGGCAATGCTAAAAATAAAAGCACGCTACAAACCTTTCGGAGAGAAAAAAAATAGAGCTAGATAACTACACAGTGCTGGGTTCAAATAGGATAGCAATAGGTCACATAGGCACACAGATTTAAATGGCCATCATTTATCCAGTGTTGTCATGAAACTGGATGCTTGGTCCCATTCATAGAGGAGGTACAGACACAGATTGCTGGAGTTACTCAGCGGGTCAGGCAGCATCTGTGGAGAACATGGATAGGTGACGTTTCACAGAGTGCTGGAGTAACTCAGCGGGTCAGGCAGCATCTGTGGAGAACATGGATAGGTGACCGTTTCACAGAGTGCTGGAGTAACTCAGCGGTCGCAGGTGGAGAACATGGATAGGTGACGTTTCACAGAGTGCTGGAGTAACTCAGCGGGTCAGGCAGCATCTGTGGAGAACATGGATAGGTGACGTTTCACAGAGGCAGGAGTAACTCAGCGGGTCAGGCAGCATCTCTGGAGAAGGTGGCATTTCGGGTCGGGACCCTTTTTAGACTTTTAGACTTCAGACTCTGGAGATACAGCGTGACAACAGGCCCTTCGGCCCACCGAGTCCGCGCCTACCAGCGATCGCCCCCGACACTAACACCTGGGACCCTTCTTCCTGAGACGGCGCCTGACTCACTGAGTTACTCCAGCACTTTGCGTCTATCTTCGATGGAAACAAACATCTGTCGTTCCTTCCCGCCCATTCATAAGAGTGATGGAGGCGGGAGGACCAGTGGTGCAGCGGGTAGAGCTGCTGTCTCACAGCGCCAGAGACCCGGGTTTGGTCCTGACCACTGGTGCTGTCTGTACGGAGTTTGTACGTTCTCCCCGTGACCTGCGTGGGTTTTCTCCGGGTGCTCCGGCGTCCTCCCACGCTCCCAATTTATCGTATGTCTTCCTGACGAGAGACCTGTGACGTGATTGAATTTGGAGTCTTCTCTGCAGTTGTACAGGGCCCTAGTGAGATCACACCTGGAGTATTGTGTGCAGGTTTGGTCCCCTAATTTGAGGAAGGACATTCTTGCTATTGAGGGAGTGCAGCGTAGGTTTACAAGGTTAATTCCCGGGATGGCGGGACTGTCATATGCTGAGAGAATGGAACGGCTGGGCTTGTACACTCTGGAGTTTAGAAGGATGAGAGGGCATCTTATTGAAACATATAAGATTGTTAAGGGCTTAGACACACAAGAGGCAGGAAAAATGTGCCCGGTGTTGGGGGAGTCCAGAACCAGGGGTCACAGTTTAAGAATAAGGGGTAAGCCATTCAGAACGGAGACGAGGAAACACTTTTTCTCACAGAGAGGGGTGATTCTGTGGAATTCTCTGCCTCAGTGGGATGGTGGGACTGTCATATGCTGAGAGAATGGAGCGGCTAGGCTTGTACACTGGAGTTTAGAAGGATGAGAGGATATCTCATTGAAACATAAAAGATTATTAAGGGTTCGGACACGCTAGAGGCAGGAAACATGTTCCAGATGTTGGGGAGAGTCCAGAACCAGGGGCCACAGTTTAAGAATAAGGGGTAAGCCATTTAGAACGGAGACGAGGAAACGAGGAAACACTTTTTCTCACAGAGAGTGGTGAGTGTGGAATTCTCTGCCTCAGAGGGCGGTGGAGGCAGGTTCTCTGGATGCTTTCAAGAGAGAGCTAGATAGGGCTCTTACAGATAGCGGAGTCAGGGGATATGGGGAGAAGGCAGGAACGGGGTACTGATTGGGGATGATCAGCCATGATCACATTGAATGGCGCTGCTGGCTCGAAGGGCTGAATGGCCTACTCCTGCACCTATTGTCTATTGTCTATTAAAGCCTCTGGCCAGAGCGATTCTCCAGTGAGCTCCTCTGAACTGTAACACCATTAACACTGGGCGAGATGCATGCCCCACTGCTCTTCAAACACAGTCCATTCAATTGCCTCCCCTGTCCGATCTAACATTAACCTGAAGGACTCAACCTTTCACCTGCAATTCCTTTATCTCTCAGTCACAAGTGAGTTAGTTGCCAAAGGAGCAGAATTCCAGTTAGATTAGCGTGCAGGTTGGCTAAAGTGAAACCAGTCTCATTGCAGGCGAAGATAGACACAAAAAGCTGGAGTAACTCAGCGGGTGGGGCAGCATCTCTGGGGAAAAGGGAATAGGTGACGCTTGGGGTCGAGACCCTTCTTCAGTCTGGTGAAGAAGGGTCCATTTTAACGTCCTATTGCAGAGATTGAGAGAGTGCGAGGCTTTCTCATTCATTAGGAGGGCCATCTCTCATTCCTCCCTGCAGGGCAGCAGGGAGATGCGGCGGTACTTACTGCCTCAAAGGCCTGTCCCACTATAGCCGATTATTTTTTTCCAACCCACCGACTGCCGGCATCATTGACTGACGTATCAGGTCACCGAAACATACGCGGCGCGACGACGTATTGACGCGCGGTGTCTACTCAAGTGTCGGAACTTTTTGTTTTTGCGGCCCGCTGGAGTTTGAAATGTTCAAAATCTTTCGGCGACCCTGATATGACGCCGGCAGTCGCCGAAATAATCGCCAAGTGGGACAGGCCCATTACAGTTCCAGAGACCCGGGTTCGATCCCGACTACCCGTTCTGCCTGTACGGAGTTTGTACGTTCTCCCCCCCCGTGACCTACCGTGGGTTTTCCCCCCCCCCCCCCTCCGGGATCTCCGCGCCCATCAAGTCTGCTCCGCCATTCAATCACGGCTGATCCATGTCTCCCTCCTAACCCCATTCTCCTGCCTTCGTCCCATGACCCCTGATATTCCCCGCAACTTGTGTGGGAAGGAACTGCAGATGCTGCTTTGAACCAAAGATAGAACGGAGAGAGCAAGTCGAGATAGACACAACATGCTGGAGTAACTCACCGGGTCAGGGTGCATCTCTGGTGGGAAGGAAGGGGTGACGTTTTGGGTCAAGACTCTTTCTTCAGACTGAGAACTTCGCACTTCAGACTCCCTATAACCTACGGACTTATGGGCCTGTCCCACTTGGCCGTCAGTTGCACGCCATTTACGTGACCTCCAAAAATGTGTTGACGGCTGCGTTTGTGGATTGTGATGCAAGGGTAGCGTGCAAAGTGATGTGATGCTTTGTGAGCCGCACTGGCGTAGTTTGCGTGTGGCCAGCGCGGGAAGGGCGCATGGATAGGTGTGGAGTTGCGCGCGGTGCTGCAGGATTTTGTGCGGCGCGAAATCCTCGCGCGCCACCTGCGTGACGTATCGCGTACGCCCCGCACGACGCATTGCCGTCCCGACGCCCTCACGTGTATCGCGTGGCGACGCATGTTACGTCACCGTGCTAATCCCATGCAATCATCACCGCGCGGCCGCAGGGTACTCGAATGACGGTCACACGCGCACCAGGCAGAATGATGGGCGCCACCACGACGAAAATTTGCTCGCGACGCGCGCCTCACGAGGCGTCGGCCTTTTTTACAAACAACGCGTAAATGAGGCACAAAAGACAGGCCCTTTAACAAGTCTGTGCTTGACCCTAAAGCGGGACTTGAACCTGGAGCATTTGGGCTTGCAAGGGGAGTTATGCAAAAGGACCGTGCACGCATAAAGAGGCAGGTTTGACCCTTTAGTTCATTCCTGGACAGAGGACGCCCCGCTGGGAGGTTGAATCAGTGAGCCTGCTGGCTGAGACGGATTAGTAGCTGCTGCCATTCAGACCACCAGTTGAGTGTAGACAGATACATGCAGGGACAGACAGCACACAACAAGTCACCGCATTATCACACCGCCCGCACGAGTGAATGGAATAGACCTCCTGAATACAAATTAATTAACACACGAAAAAGAAATAATTGGAGTCTATTCTCCACCCGTGCTCAGAGAGAAAGCTATTTCATCCTCGAGTGGAGACATATGCTGGAGTAACTCAGCAGCTCGGGCAACATCTCTGGACAGAAGGAATGGGTGACGTTTCGGGTCGAGGCCCTTCTTCATAGAATCCCACCAANAAACAGCATGGAAACAGGCCCTTTGGCCCAACCCGCCCACAGAGGCCAACATGTCCCTTCTACACTAGTCCCACCTGACTGCGTTTGGCCCATATCCTTCTACACCTGTCAATAGACAATAGACAATAGGTGCAGGAGTAGGCCATTCGGCCCTTCGAGCCAGCACCTGCCATTCAATGTGATCATGGCTGATCATCCACAATCAGTACCCCGTTCCTGCCTTCTCCCCATATCCCCTGACTCTGCAATTTTTAAGAGCCTTATCTAGCTCTCTCTTGAAAGCATCCAGAGAACCGGCCTCCACCGCCCTCTGAGGCAGAGAATTCCACAGACTGTCCTATCCATGTACCTGTCAAATGTTTCTTAAAACGATTGCGAAAGTCTTCCTGCCTTTGCCCTGCCCCAGCAGCTCGTTCCATGCACACCATCACCCTCCGTGTGAAAACAGCCATCCCTCAGGTTCTATTAAATCTTGCCCCCCCCCCCCCCCCAAACCTACAACCTATGTCCTCTGGTCCTCGACTCCCCTACTCTGGGCAAGAAGCTCTGTGCATCGACCCGCTCTATTCCTCGCATGGTTTTGTACACAAAACCTTCCCACCTTTCCACCTTCTGTCAGCTCAATTAAATGAGATCATCTGGGATCCAACTCAAACCTAGCCAAGATAGACACAAAACGCTGGAGTGACTCAGCGGGACAGGCAGCATCTCCGGAGGGAAATAATTGGTGACCTTTTCGGGTCGACACCCTTCTTCGGAGCCAAAGCGCCATCCATTCCTTCTCTCCGGCAATACTGCCTGTCCCGCTGGGTCGCTCGGGCATTTTGCGTCTATCTTCTGCGTAAACATCCAGCATCTGCAGTCCCTTGCTACGCACCAGGTACACAAAAATGCTGGAGAATCTCAGCGGGTGAGGCAGCATCTATGGAGCGAAGGAAATAGGTGACGTTTCGGGTCGCGATTGACGCTGCCTCCACCCGCTGAGTTTCTCCAGCATTTTTTTATCTACCATCGATTGTTCCAACGTCTGCAGTTCTTTCTTAAACACTTCCTACACACTAATTTGGGTCGAGACCCGAAACGTCGCCTATTTCCTTCGCTCCATAGATGCTGCCCCACCCGCTGAGTTTCTCCAGCATTTTTAATCTACCATCGAGCGTCTGCAGTTCTTTCTTAAACACTTCCTACACACTAAATCATTTGTTTGTTTCACTGCCACCAAATAGAAGCCAAAGAAAAAGAAAGCTGTTTAAGGCAAAGCAGGGGGTTGACGATTAATGAAGTAACCAATCCTGTTTTGTGTGGCCTTCCCCCTCTGTTTCTTAAAAAACATCAGAGCTAACGGCTTGAAAAGAAAACTGATACTGTTTAGTGATCACACTTGCTGATTGAGGGCAATTAAATGTTGTGAATGTGCTTTTGCACATTCATTCTCTCTCCCCCCCCCCCCCCCCCCCCCCCCCCACTTCGCTCCTCATTACCAAACAAACAAATATTGGTCAACCTTTAAACAAGAGGGGACTCTTGGCCACGTTAATGGTCGGGCAAGAGCTTTGTGTTAACGCACCTCTCATCTTTTAACAGCTCCCAGTCTCCTGGTAACAGCCCCCACACTGGAACAATGGGACCCGTAAGCTGTGAACAGTGACCCAGGGCTGGGATAATGAAAGATTAGCAACCAGGGGGGGATCAATATTGACCAGTTTATTGTGTTTTACCAGCTAGTTGTTTGGAGTTAATCTGTCGGTACATAGGGCGAGGAGTTTTTGATCCAAGCGTTCTCATGCAGGAAAACCTCACGGCCCTCGTTGCGAGTGAAAGCCTGCCACAGTTCGATATAGACGATAGACAATAGGTGCAGGAGTAGGCCATTCGGCCCTTTGGGCCAGCACCGCCATTCAATGCGATCGTGGCTGATCATCCCCAATCAGTACCCTGTTCCTGCCTTCTCCCCGTATCCCCTGACTCCGCCATCTTTAAGAGCCCTGTCTAGCTCTCTCTTGAAAGTGTCCAGAGAAGTGGCCTCCACCGCCCTCCGAGGCAGAGAATTCCACAGAGAAGACCTGAAACGTCACCCATTCCTTCTCTCCAGAGATGCTCCTTGTCCCGCTGAGTTACTCCACTTGTGGCTACTAGAGTCCGATCAAGGACAGTCCAGGCATCACCACTGAGGTAGATAGTAGTTCAGGACCACTCTCTTGTTGTTGGTAGGATGATTCAGTTGCCTGATAACAGCTGGGAAGAAACTGTCCCTGAATCTGGAGGTGGGCGTATTCACACAGTTCCTTCTTACACACTCGATCAGACTTTGCTGGCCTTACCTTGCACTAACCTTATCGTGTTCTGTCAACGGCTCAACTGTAATCATGTATTGTCTTTCCACTGACTGGTTAGCACGCAACAGACGTTTTTCACTGTACCTCGGTACACGTGACAATAAACTAAACTGAACTGTACTAAACTCTTCGAAGGTAGACAAAACTGCTGGAGAAACATAGAAACATAGAAAATAGGTGCAGGAGGTGGCCATTCGGACTGCTGGAAAAATCGAAGGTGGACAAAAATGCTGGATAAACTCAGCGGGTGAGGCAGCATTTATGGAGCGGAGGAATAGGCGATGTTTCGCGTCGAGACCCTTCTTCTTCTGAAGTGGGGTCTCGACCCGAAACCTTTCCCTTGCACTATTTCCTTCGCTCCATAGATGCTGCCTCACCCGCTGAGTTTCTCCGGCATTTTTGTCCACCTCCGATTTTTCCCAGCATTCTGCAGTTCTTTCTTAAACAACTACAAACTCTTCCACCACTTCCCCAGTTCTTCCAAGAAACAAAAGTGTCACTTTTGAACATTCACTCGTCCCCCCGGGCAAGCCGCAATTAGCAAAGGTTAGAAGGTCACCTGCAAACACTGAACAGCGCCCATTGTCCCCCCTCTGCTTCCGAATAAAAGGAGCCGCCACCTACACTGACTTTTCCTCAGGACGTCATCAATTTAAATGCTATTTTCAGCAGCTCCCACAGCCTTGTGCAAGACCAGATTCCAAGCCAAGTGAAACTCCGCAAAATGAAATGCAAACAGGTGATGATATCTCTGGGGTACACACAAAGCTGGAGAAACTCATCAGGTGCAGCAGCATCTGAGGAGCGAAGGAAATAGGCGACGTTACGGGCTGAAACCCTTCTTCAGACTCTGATGAGATATCTGTTGGACTAGAGGCATTAACTATTGCCTGGGGGGGGGGGGGGGGCGGCAGTTTAACAGGGTGGCCCCGGGGCCCATCTATATTCGAAAGGCTTCACTACATGGGGAACTGGTTTTATTTTCAGGGACGGATTCTGATCTCCCAGGTTCAGGGACAGTTTCTCCCCAGCTGTTATCAGGCAACTGAACCATCCTACCAAGGACCAGAGAGTGGACCCGTACTGCTATCTACCTCAGCATGTCCACAACAACTCTCACCAACTTCTACGGATGCACCGCGGGGAGCATTTTATCCCGATAAATGCAGCACAGCACGGTTTGGGAGCAGATCCATCCAAGACCGCAGGAAATCGCGGCGAATTGTGGACGAATTGTGAATTTCTTCCCACCTGTTATCAGGCAACTAAACCATCCTACCACGACCAGAGAGCAGTGCTGAACTACTATCTACCTCATCGGTGACCCTCGGACTATCTTTGATCGGACTTAAGGATTTAAGAGAGAGTTGGATAGAGCTCTAGGGGCTAGTGGAGTCAAGGGATATGGGGAGAAGGCAGGCACGGGTTATTGATAGGGGGCGATCAGCCATGATCACAATGAATGGCGGTGCTGGCTCGAAGGGGCGAATGGCCTCCTCCCGCACCTATTTTCTATTTTTTAAATTTTTTTACGACTTTACCTTGCGCTAAACGTTAATCCCTTTATCGTGTATCTGCACAGTGTGGACGGCTCGATAGTAATCCCGTAGTGTCTTCCCACTGGCTGGTCAGCGGGCAACGAAAGCTTTTCACGGTGCCTCGGAACACGTGAGGATGAACTAGACTGAAACTGGCAGTTTGATCTCAATGGTGCCCGTCCGAAGCCTGCAGTAGGTCAACAGGTTCATGCATTGAGAAGCGGTGACTGAGGTTTTTTTCTCTCTATCTGATCTGCATTGAAAGTCATGAGTGAGATAACCAAATGCTGACGCTTTTTAATCGTAAGTAAATATATGACCTTCTCCGACTCGCTGGCCCGATGAGTTATTATACACGGGGACAGGTGATCTCACGGGCGCGCGTAAAACTCACGCGCGGAACAGATAGGGCGAATGGACACAGGCTTTTACGCAGATTAGGGGAATCGAGGACCAGAGGGTGTAGGTTTAAGGTGGGGGGGGAAGATTTAATAGGGGTGACTATTTCCTCACAAAGGGTGGCGGGTTTACGGAACGAGCTGCCAGAGGAGGTAGTTGAGGCAACGTTAACAAAACATGGATGGGACACAAGTTTAGAGGGGATATGGGCCAAAACGTGGGCAAAGTGGACTAGCTTAGATGAGGCACCATGGGCAAGGCGGGCCGAAGGGCCTGTTTACGTGCTATACAACTCTACGACTAGATTTTTTTAAATGAGTCGCACCCTGGTCACTACCTCTTCTCCCGGTCCATCGGGCAAGAGGTACAGAGGTGTGAAAACGCTCACCTACAGATTCAGGGGACAGTTCCTTCCCAGCTGTTTCCTTTCCTCAGGCTTACTGACCATCCTACCAACAACTGGAGAGCGGTCCTGCGCGACCATCTACCTCATTGTATGAACTATCTCAAGATGTTTTTTACTGACTTTATCTAGCACCAAACGTCAATAGACAATAGGTCCACGAGATCACCGTGTGTCTGGGATATAGCCGGGACATCCAGCATTAAACTTGTAAACACACACAACAGACAATAGACAATAGGTGCAGGGGTAGGCCCATTCGGCCTTCGAGCCAGCACCGCCATTCAATGTGACCATGGCTGATCGTCCCCAATCAGTTCCCCGTTCCTGCCTTCTCCCCATATCCCCTGACTCCGCTACTCTAAGAGCCTAATCTAACTAACTCTGATCTTGAAAGGCATCCAGAGAACCTCCTCCACCGCCTCTAGCAGAGAATTCCGGCAGACTCACCACTCTCGGTGAGAAAAAGTGTTTCCTTGTCTCCGTTCTAAATGGCTTTACCCCTTACGTGGTGTGTGTATGGAACGAGCTGCTAGAGGAGGTAGTTGAGGCTAGGACGATCGCTACACTTCAGAAGCAATCAGACAGTTACATAAATAGGACGGGTTTAGAGGGATTATGGGCCCAACGCAGGTGGTTTAGATGGGACACGTTGGCCAGAGTGGGCAAGTTGGGATGACGGGCCCCTGTTTCCACCTGCATCACCTAAACGGGCACTAAAAACCCGCAAATTCCAGCGAACATTCCCTTTGGTGGAAAACAAATCAAAAAAACAAAAATCCCATTATTGTCTAAATTTAGGTACAATTCCTGGACCTTGGGGAGCCTAACAAATTTGAGGTGGTTTACTGAAATCTGAAATCAACACTTGTGATGATCACGTCAGTTCCAGGTTAAAAAGAAAGTGACTTGTAATAAACAGCGGACTTGGATAATTTTAATAGGAAACACAACGTACACAATGACCAAAAGCTGCCTGCAAGCAGAAGCACATTCAACTAATCAGTTGCTCAGTAGAGGTTTGTTAACTACAATGCTTACCCGTGGAAGGCAGCTGGAAAGACTAAAAACTCTTGACGATTTTACACTTGAATGTAACGTAACGACGATTGGACGGCACTGGGCCTGTACTCCACTGGAGTTTAGAAGGATGAGGGGGAACATCATTAAAACTTAGTCAGGCCAGAATATACAAGTAAGGAGAAGGGGGGGGGGGGGGGGGGGGGGGGGGGGGGTGGCAGATATGGAGGCAAAAATACGGTCGGAAACACAAAGAGAAAGATAGAGTTATCCCACTAAAGTGTTGGGTCTGCAAACTGATGACATCGAACAGAGGCGCTCGGATAGATATTGGATGTGGAAGAGGATGTTTCAACTCAAAATAGTGGGAGACGTCTGTGCCTCGTTCCTCCTCAGAATTAATTAAAGGACGCGCCTTTAGAAATGCAGATGAGGAGGAGGGGTACGCCAAAGGCTGGAGACAACTCCAGCGGGTGACAGAGAATCTACGGAGCGAGGAGATGGGCGACGTTGCGGCGAAACCCTCTTCGGATATAGAGGAACCCTTATTTGTCAGAGGGTGCGTCGAATCTGTGGAAGCCGTATGCCACTAGACGGCCAGTGGAAGGTGGGACCATGGTCATTCGGGTACATCAAGACGAAGATTGTCAGTTCCTGATTAGAGTGGATGTCAAACATGATGGGAGAAGGCAGTGAGGTTTGAGGTTGAGAGGGAGAAATATGACCAGCCATGATTTGAAGGGCAGAGCAGACCGATGGGCCGAACAGAATGGGACTAATTCTGCACCAATAACACGATTTCATGTGCTGGTGAAATGTCTGCGCCTCTCTCTGGGTACTACATGTGACAAATACGGTACCATGGGACAGACCTTCAGCCATAACGTTCGATTTTTTTTCCTCCTGCCAAACACGATGCCCACCATGGAGCAGATCCGATGGTTCTACTCACACGTCTTAGAATCCTATGACCTTCTGGCCACACCCCCCCCACAAGAGGTTGGAAGACGCAACCCCCTCATGGGGAGTTTCGTTTAAAGCTAGAGACACAGCACTGAACAGGCCTTCGGCCCACAGAGTCCGTGCTGTCCGCGATCACAGCCTACCTCTAGCACTGTCCCACGCACAGGCGACCAATTTACTAATCTTACTGAAGACCGATTAAACCTCCAAGCCTGTACTTCTTTGGAAGCGTGCGAGGGAAACCAGGCTCATGGAGGAAACCCTCGTGGTCGCGGGGAGAAACGGAAGCAGTACCACGCCCTTCGCCCACAAAGTCGGTGCAGACCAGCGATTCCCAGGCTTTCTATACGCTGGAGAAAGATACGTTCTTTTGGACGCGATGGGGGAAAGCTGGATGCCGGAGAGAGCGCCCGGAGAATTCTCCAAGCGGTCACCAGGAGCAACGTACAAACTCCTTTACATTGAAACATAGAAAATAGGTGCAGGAAGTGGCATTCGGCCCTTCGAGCTGCCCCGCCATTCATATGATCATGCGCTGATCATCAACTCAGATATCCGTACCTGCCTTCTCTCCATACCCCTCTCGATCGCTTTAGCCACAAGGGCCAAATCTAACTCCCTCTTAAATATGAGCAACGAACTAGGCCTCAACTACCTTCTGTGGCAGAGATTCCACACAGATTCACCCTCCTCTCTGTGTGAAAAGAAAAATTCTCATCTCAGTCCTAAAAGACTTCCCCCTTATCCTTAAACTGTGACCCCTTGTTCTGGACCTCCCCAACATCAGGAACTAATCTTCTGCATTTCTAGCCTGCTTCCAACCCTTATAGAATTTTTGTACATTCCTATAAGATCCCCCCACTCAATCTTCTAAATTCCAGCGAGTACAAGCCGAGTCTATCCAGTCTTTCTTCATATGGAAGTCGTGCCATCCCAGAACCCCAGCAGTTTTTATAACAAGGCAGAAAGTTGGATAAAACCCTTGGGTGGCGGGCAGTCCAGTTTCCCAACCACACAGAGAGATATTGTTCTACGGGCAAACCAATGGCCACCTCCAAGTACATGGAGTCTCTGTAAAGATCCTTAAACAAACCAAAACATTAACATTAACAGTTCATTACAGATGCCGCTGGAGTTCACCTCGTGTTTAGTTAACCACACTTGAAAGTTAAGAGAGCATACTGTGTAGTCAAACAAGTTGGAAAATGTAAATGCCTTTCACGTCTCGTGCCGCCCAGCTTGTTGAACTCTGAAACTGAATCCCAACAATTACTGCGAAGGTTGACAAGGTTGGAGAAACTCAGCGGGTGAGGCAGCGCCTATGGAGCGAAGGAAATCGGCGACGTTTAGGCGTCGAGACCCTTCTTCGGGTAATGCACGAACGAGCGTCTGAGAAGGGTCTTCTTGACCCCGAAACGTCTACTAATCGTAGTCCTGAAGAAGGGTCTGGCCCCGAAACGTTCACCCATTCCTTCGACTCCATTGATGCTGCCTTCGCCCGCTGAGTTCTCCAGCGTTTTTGTCACCCTTTGATTTTTCACCAACAATTTACTACAACTTGAAAGCCCAAGTCAAACCCCCCCCATATGGATAGAAATTCCGCCCCCGATAAAGACAAATAGTTGCGAGGAATAGATAGGGTTTGATGCCACAGAGTCTCTGGCCCAGAGTTTAGGGGGAATCGAGGACCAGAGGGCATAGTTTAAGGTGATAACCCCGCGCAAGGGCCGCAGAAGAAGAAGAAGAACAGACAGAAGAAGAGAAGAGTAGAAGAGAACAGAAAGAAAGAGATTATAAGAAAGCGAGAAAGTGAAGAAAGAAGTGAAAGAAAGAAAAAAGAAGAAGAAGAAGGATAAGGATGAAAGAAGAGAACGAAAAGATTAGAAGAGGAAGAAGATTGAGATGAGAAGTTTAGGAATAAGAGAATAAGTGAGAAAGAAAGAAGAGAGAAAGAAAAGAGAAAGAAGAGAGAAAAAGAAGAAGATAAGAAGAAGAAGAAAGAAGAAAGAGAAAAAGAAGATTAGAATGAAGAAGAAAGAAGAAAGGAGGATGAAAGAGAAAGAACAAATAGAAGTGTATAGGAATCTGAGGGGTAACTTTTTCTCACATAGGGTGGTGGGTGTACGGGACGAGCTGCCAGAGGAGGTAGTTGAGGCTGGGACTATCCCAACGTTTAAGAAACAGTTAGACAGGTACGTGGATAGGACAGGTTTGGATGGATATGGGCCAAACATGTGGGACTAGTGCAGCTGGGACATGTTGGCCAAAGGGCCTGTTTCCGTGTTGGATGACTGTGACCCAACTGCTTCAGAAGGTTATGGAGTCACAGTAATGTCACGGGTTATGTGGAGAAGGCAGGAGAATGGGGTTGGGAGGGAGAGATAGATCTGCCCACGATTGAATGGCGGAGTAGACTCGATGGGCTGAAGGGCCTAATTCGGCTCAGGCAGGTGTACAGTAGCTGGGACACGTTGGCCGGTTGGGGGCAAGTTGAGCCAGAGGGCTTGTTTCCACGCTATGACACTGTGACTAAGACACAGCAAGGATAGGTGGGGCCCACAACGGTCCCCTGCTGAGCCCTTTTAAGAGTACACACTTGACTTCATTATGGCGGCAACCCTCATTGGAATTGCCCTCTCGTTGCCTTGCCGATTGACAACCCCTCACACCAGGTACGTGGATAGGACAGGTTTAGAGGGGTATGTGGGCCAAAAAGGGGCAGGGTGGAAACTAGTGAAAAAGATGGGGCATCTTGGTCAGCATGGGCAAGTTGGGCCGAAGGGCCTGTTGCCAAAGCCAGATTGTTAAAACTCACGCCCACGTTAACATCTCCCACCAAGACCAACGATGGAGTAAGGAAGAGAGGGACACGAGGAACTGCAGATGCTGGTTTACAAAAAAAAAAAAAAGACAAAACGTGTTGGAGGAGCTCAGCGGGTCTGGCAGCATCTCTGGAGAACATGGATCGTTTCGGGACTCTTCTTCAGACTCCACCAGAACCAAAACGTCGCCAAGCCGGGTTCTCTGGAGATATTGCCTGGCTGAATTCCTCCAGCACTTTGTGAATTTTTCGGGTCAACCAACATCTGCAGTTCCTTGCATCTCCTCCAGAGATGATGGCTGGCCCGCTGAGTTACTTCAGCACTTTGAGCCCGCCTCCTGGCTTTTACACTCAGCGCACTGGCTGGTGAAGCCCAACGTGAACCTAAATTATCCATTGACTCTGCCTTCCCGCAGCCGTCCGCGCAATGAATTCCACACATTCACAACCTATCCGACTCTAAGAAATATGCACCTCCTCGTCTCCTTTCGAAAAGGAGCGCCTTTAATTTTTATGAGGCCATGGCATGCGGGTCCTAGACTCTTCCCCACCTAGAGCTGGAAAAACCCTCTCCACTTACACTCTGTCCAGGCCTTTCACCACCCAAGGCCGCAGTGCCGGTCAAACCTACCTGGCGACGCGATGACACAAACGGCAGCTAATGTGTTGACCGCAGCATGTGGCTGAGGGATGCCCCGGGTGCAATCTCGGAGCAGCGCTGACTTTGCCGGCCACAGCTCAAGGCTGCAGGTAGCCTCTCAGTCTTGCGGCTAGAGTGAACAAATGAACAAAAACGTCAACAAAGACCCCACGTTCTCAGCTGTAATCCAGTGGCATCTACTACACCAGCCACTCAGCTTACCCAACTCAAGTGCAGTCAGTTTACCTAACTCAATAACGTTCTATTGACTTCATTTGTCCTAGGAGCAGAATTAGGCCATTTGGCCCATCAGGTTCACTCCGGCTTCCAATCATTGCTGATCTATCTGATCAGAAGCGTCACCTATCCCTCTTCTCACAGAGTTGCTGCATGACACGATGAGTTACTCCCAGCACTCTGTGAATGTCACCTATCCTTGTTCTCCGCAGATGCTGCTGACCCGCTGAGTTTCTCCAGCACTTTTGTGAACGTCATCCAATCTTGTTTCTCCATAGATGCATGACACTCTGTCCACAGATTTGTTACTCCAGCACTATGTGAAACGTCTCCTATCCATGTTCTCCACAGATGCTGCCTGACCCGCTGAGTTACTCCAGCACTCTGTGAAACGTCACCTATCCATGTTCTCCACAGATGCTGCCTGACCCGCTGAGTTACTCCAGCACTCTGTGAAACGTCACCTATCCATGTTCTCCACAGATGCTGCCTGACCCGCTGAGTTACTCCAGCACTTGTGAAAGCGGTCCACCTTAAAAAATCCATGTTCTCAACAGATGCTGCCTGACCCGCTGAGTTACTCCAGCTCTCTGTGTAACGTCACCTATCTATGTTCTACACTGATGCTGCCTGACCCGACTGTGTTACTCCAGCACTCTGTGAAACGTCACCTATCCATGTTCTCCGCAGATGCTGCCTGACCCGCTGAGTTACTCCAGCACTCTGTGTCTTTTTTTTTGTAAACCAAACCAGACATCTTGGTGTCCACCAATTTACAACCAATCCCATTTCATATCTTTTGATCCATGGATAGCAAATAAAGGAATTCAAGTAATCACAAACACGTTACTTACACGTTAAAGGAGAAAAATTAGGCCATTCGGACCCATCAAATCTACTACGCACATTTCAATCATGGCTGGGGGGGGGGGGTCTTTCCTCTTCCCCCTAGCTCCATTCCCCTGCCTTCTCCTCATAACCTCTGACACCCGTACTCATCATGAATCTATCTATCTCTGCCTTGAGAATATCCATTGACTTGGCCTCCTGTGGCAAAGAATTACCACAGTTTCACCACACTCGGACTAAAGAAATTCCTCATCTCCTTTCTAACGGAACGTCCTTTTATTCTGTGGCTGTGGTCTCTGGTTCTATGGCCCTATCCTTATGAAGGTAGATCAGCAATGATTGAATGGTGGAGTCATCTTGATGGGCCGAATGGCCTAAATCTACTCCTATATCTTATGAATATTATTGTGAATCCAGCTTGAATTTTCCTCTAAAAGGGCCTGTCCCACCTGTCGTTTGTGAGTAGATTACGAGACATGATTTCCGTGTCACAAAAACCAACCACCTACGTCATTACATAGAAATATAGAAACATAGAAAATAGGTGCAGGAGGAGGCCATTCGGCCCTTCGAGCCAGCACCGCCATTCATTGTGATCATGGCTGATCGTCCCCAATCAATAACCCGTGCCTGCCTTTTCCCATATCCCTTGACTCCACCAGCCCTAGAGCTCTATCTAACTCTCTCTTAAAATCCATTACAGTGAACTCTGTGGCGGGAATTCCATAAAAAGCACAACTCTCTGGGTGAATATGTTTTTTCTCACCTCTGTCTCCCTTTAATGACATAGTGAATCGTAGAAAATAGGTGCAGGACGTAGGCCCCATTTGGCCTTCGAGCCAGCACCGCCATTCATGTGAAACTTGGATGATCATGCCTTCCCCTTTTATTCTAAAGACGTGGCCCCTGGTTCTGGAATCGCCCAAACATTGGGAACATCTTTCATGCATCTAGCTTGTCAGTACTTTTATAATTTGATATGTTTTCTATAAGATCCCTCCTTCATCCTTCTAAAAAACTCCAGTGAATACAAGCCTAGTCTTTTCAACTTCATATTTATGACAGTGTGGGATTCATTGTGGGGTGTCTCGCTCATCATCAGTATGAACGCCTGGGTTTCAACACCCATTTTGGGCAATAAAAGTATTGAAAGCCCTGAGGAAACCTGGCAGCTCCACACACACATGATTAACCATTGTTGCTGTGTGTCTTGCATGCACGGAAAATTACTACATCCAGGCTGGTGCCAGCCAATAAGGAGCTTCGGGCAACCAGCAGCCAGGCAGCATCTTGGAGAAGTGGATAGACTTGTCTAGACTTTAGAGAGTACAGCACGGAAAAAGAAGGACCTTAGGTCGACCGAAGTCAGGTATGACCAGCGATCACCCCATACACGTGCGCTATCGACACTCTAGGACAATTTATTTTTCAGTTTTGTGTATTTGTCGGGCGTTTAAAGCTTTTGTCGCGTGCTAACCGTCTGCGGGGAAAGACATCGAGCCATTCGCAATAAGGGAAAATAGTGGTTTAGTGCAAGGAAAAGTCCGATCAAAGATAGGCCGAGGTAGACAAAAATGCCAACGTTTCGGGTCTGGTGAAGGGTCTCGACCCGGAACGTCTCCTATTCCTTCGCTCATAGATTGCTGCCCCACGCCGCTGAGTTTCGCCAGCATTTTTAGTCTACCTTCGATTTTTCCCAGCTTCTTGCAGTTCTTTCTTAAAGATAGGATGAGGGTACCAATGAGGCAGATAGTAGTTCAGGACAAATAAAATGCAATTGGAAAAAAAAAAAACTGAAGTTCAATTAGCTACAAACCCGCTCGTCTCTGAAGTGTGGGAGGATACTGGAGCACCCGGAGGAAAAAAACAAACGTGGCAACGGGTAGAACGTGCATACTCCGTAAGGACAGCGCCCGTTGTCGCAGGGCTCGAACCCGTGTCCTGGCGCTGTATGACACTGGCCCCCCTACGACAAAAAACATTGCTGTCATGTTCTTCTGTGATTTTATTGGGCCCCCCCCCGTCTGACCCGCCTGAGTTACTACCCAGCTCTTTGTTGCCTTTTTTTGTAAATGCAGTGCCTGCTTTTTCTTTGTGTATGCCTATTACAAACGGATCCCATTTCATATAATTTTGGAAATTCAAGGGATAAGTAACCAATGTCCACAAGTTAAAATATCAATAGGGAGCAGATCAGGCCTTTCGGCCCCCTCGAGTTCCCCAACCTTCCACCATTCAATCATGGCTGATCTATCTCTCCCTCCTAACCCCATTCTCCTGCCTTCTCCACGTAACCCTGGAAACCAGCACTAATCAAGAGCCTATCAATCTCCACCATAAAAATATCCATTGACTTGTGGCAATGAATTCCACAGATTCACCACCCTCTGATGAAATAAATTCTTCCTCATCTCCTTGTAAAGGTACATCCTTTTATTCTGCGGCTGTGGCCTCTGGTCCTAGACGCTCCCACCAGCTCTCTTTAATGCAGTGAGTCCAAACCCCCCACACTAACCTCACGTGAAGAACATTTTATCTCATTTTGTTTTTCACCCTTAATCATTTTCATCTCTACCCTTTAACCACGACTGGTAGAACCTCCCATCACCTGTCTCCACCCACCATTTGCCATGCATTGCCCAGCCCCCGCCTCATTGGGATCGATCCCTGGGATGGCGGGACTGTCATATGAGGAAAGATTTTGAAAGGTATTATACTTGTTTTTCACTGGGAGTTTAGTAGGAGAGGGGGGGGCGGGGGGGGGGGGGGGGGATCTTATAGTACATATAAAATTATAAAAGGACTGGACAAGCTAGATGCAGGAAAAATGTTCCCAATGTTGGGCGAGTCCAAGAACAGGGGGGCCAACAGTCTTTGAATAAAAGAATAAAGAGGAAAAAACTGTTTCATCCAGGAGTTGTGAATTTGTGGAATGCCATGCCACGGTGAGCAGTGGAGGCCAAGTCACTGGATGGATTTAAGATGAGATTAGATAGAGTATAGGGGCTAGTGAGTCAAGGATATGGGGAGACAGGCAGGCAGGGTTATTGTAGGGGAAGATCAGCCATGATCACAATGAATGGCGGTGCTGGCTCGAAAGGGACGAATGGCCTCCTCCTGCACCTATTTTCTTTGTTTCTATGTTTCACTAATCCCTTCCCCCGAACTACTTCGGTCAAACAAGTGACCCCGACTCAAAATGTTGCCTGTCCATCCACCACAGATGCTGCCGGACCCGCTGAATTCCTCCAGAGCTTTGAATCTTTTTTTTTTTTATTGGCATATCTGGCAACTTGCAGTTTCTTGTTTCTACCTTCTATTCACGTGCAAGGGGGTACTCCTGCCTCTCTTTTCCGGCTCTTTTTCCCTCCCACTCCAGTCAGTCTGAAGGAGGGATCTCGACCCGAAAACTTCACCTTGTCATTTTGTCTCACTTGGGGGGGGGGGGGGGGAACGGTGGCGCAGCAGTTAGTCGTTACCTGGACAGAACCAGAGACACGGGTTCAATTCCGTAATATGGCTGCTGTTCTGGACAGTTTGTATGCTCTCGTGGTGACAGCGTGGGGTTTTCTCCGGGTTGCTCCGGTTTCATCCCAAGCCCCAAGAGTGAAGGATTGTAGATCAACTAGCTTGGTATAATTGTAAATTGGCCCCAGTGTGTGCATGGGATAGTGTTTGTGAGCGGGGTATCGCTGGTCGGTACTGGTCTCGATGGGCTGAAGGGCCTTGTTTTCCGCGCTGTGTGTCTCTAAACTAAAACTAAGTCGTGAGGGAGACAAAAATGCTGGAGAAACTCAGCGGGTGAGGCAGCATCTATGGAGCGAAGGAATAGGTGAGGTTTCGGGTCGAGACCCTTCTTCAGACTGAAGTGGGAAAGTTTTACACTGTGCCTCGGTGCACGTGACAAGAAACTAAACGGAACTGAGCGTCTCTGTTATATTTCATTTTAACTCCATATTTTATTCCCATTAATTCTACCTAATTATTGCGTACAGTTTTGGTCTCCTAATCTGAGGAAAGCCATTCTTGCCATAGAGGGAGTACAGAGAAGGTCCACCAGACTGATTCCTGGGATGGCACGACTTTCATATGAAGAAAGACTGGATAGACTCGGCTTGTACTCGCTAGAATTTAGAAGATTGAGGGGGGATTAGTTAGAGGACTTACAAATTCTTAAGGTAGTGCAGGAAGATTGTTCCCGATGTTGGGGAAGTCCAGACCAAGGGGGTCACCGTTTAAGGATAAGGGGGTAGTTTTTTGGGGACCTTAGATGAGAGTTTTCTTTTTCTCACAGAGAGGGTGAATCTGTGGAATCTTGCCACAGAAGGTAGTTGAGGCCTGTTCGTTGGCCATATTATGGGTGGGGAGGAGTTAGTGTGGCCCTTGTGGATAAGGGATCAGGGGGTATGGAGGAGATGGCAGGTATCGGAGATACTGAGTTGGTGGATGAAACAGCCATGTTTCATTATTGAATGGCGAGTGCAGGCTCGTAGGGACCGATTATGGCCTGCTCACTGCAACTAATTTCTATGATTCCATGTCTGTTATATTTCATTTTAACTCCATGTTTTATTCCCATTAATTCTACCTGTTGATTCATGGGTCGACAGGTGGAATTAATGGGAATAAAATAACGAGTTAAAATATTCATTTTTAATATTGAAATGATTAATATCATTATTCCCCACCCCCCTCTCCCCGCTCCCCCCCTCCCTCTCCTCTCCTGCTAAGTTACACTAATCGGACCAAAAACTAAACTAAACTCACTCGTTCAACTGGCCAGACATTCTACGAGATGGCCAGCACTAAGATCCCACGCATTCTTGGAGACCCGCTAGGGGAACTCAGTGAAAAGGCCAAATCTTTCTGATCCCTGACCACCACCTGAATCAGTCGGGCTGAACGTAACCTTATTTATTTTTATTTATTTTTTTTTTATTTGTTTTTTTTAAAACACACACTACCGTTTCCGTTTCCTTATACAGACACGTACAACGGGTCAGCAAAAATAAACCTCGATGACCTGCGCGGATACGCCCTGCTGCCCGTTGACCCGGGCTAAGCTGAGTGCTTTAAGTTCTCCCAGTCGCCTCGTGCGCTGTGCGTTGATCTCCAGGGAGGGATGGCGCAGAGGCTTCCTCATCCCATAATTTTTTTACGGGAAGAGCGATCGTTTATCTAACTAACCTGGCAGAAGGGCGACAAGAGGAGAGAGGGGACAGGGATGAGAGAGAGAGAGAGAGAGAGCGCGAGGCAGGCGTGACAGTTCGGGAGCTGTTGCCAGCAACCCTATCTGCTCCTCCACAATGCGGGGCAGGTATCAGTAACGCACAAGGCCGTGAATATTTAACGCTGTGTATGTCTTGGTGTGGCCCAGCAGAGGTCTGGAAAATAGTGATCGGTTACAAGCCCGTCATCAGCAGTTGATCCCCCCCCCCCCCCATCCCTACTCCCTTCGCCACAACCAAAAGGAGATGAAACTGTTAACTACTCCCACGATCAAGAAGATGATCCTTACCCCCCCTACCCCCCCCCCCCCCAAACAGGTGGTATCTAAACGTCCATCAACCAGTTGCAGGGCTGTCAAAAAAAAAGCCACCTGCACTGCTCAACTAATCGCTCCACGCCACTTTATGTCTTTGTTAGCTGATAGCAATTAGCCTATGTGGTTCATGCTAATTAATTATTGCATACAACTGGGAATGTGATAGGGTCGGTGGAGTCCGGTGACAGGTTTGGGTGGGAAGGCCAAAAGCTCACACCTCGCAATGTGCCGAGCAGCAGCGAGCGAGGACTAACCTGTGCCACAGGATCGGTGGTGGCTCGCAATTACCGGGCAAACGCCGTTCTCCTCTTACCCTGATCTATTGACTTTCTCTGAGTGTTCTGCCGCCGGGAAAACAGGCCCTTCAGACCATGATCCACCATGCGAGCAAGATAGACCAACTCGACGACTAATAGGGTAATAGGGTTCTGGGCAGATTAATGGGGTAATTCCAGGCCTCAATTTCCGTCCCGGCACCAAAGATCCCGCAGGACTAGTGCGGAGATGGAAGCCGGTTTCGGAAATCATCCACTACGTAAAAATCACCGTTATTGGGGAAAAATCTTCTCACCATTTTCAGAATTATAATTTATGAACACAAAACTGTTCCGCCATCAACATTGAATTCACTGGGGGTCGGGTCGGTCGAGTTACGGAATTGGATATGAAAAAAAGCCACGTTCGCTCCGTTTGTCGCACTACACGTTTCAGTCCGTTGAATTTAGGAAGGAAGTGGTACTATCTTGCTCCGCCATGTAGAGGAATCTTTGCTTCTGAATCAACCTGCCCCGTCGCCCGGACAACATGCTCCACCTACATAATCCCAGCTGCAGGCTCCAACCGGTTTCACTGCCGGAATACGGGTGCTGTCTGGGGGGAGTTTGCGCGTTTCTCCACCGCGACCGCGTGGGATTTTCCGGGTGGGCTTTGGTTTCCTCATACTCCAATAAAGTACAGGTTTGAAGGTTTTGTAGGGGAGGAACTGCATGTTGTTGGCTTAGCAGGAGGTTAGACACAAAAGCAGGAGTAACAGAAGCGGAGTCAGTCAACATCTCTGGAGAAATTGTAAGGGTGAATTTCGGGGTCGAGTCAGGGTATGAAAAAAAGGTCTCGATCCGAAACATCACCTATTCCTTCTCTCCAGAAATGCATGTCGGAAAGATGGGTTACTCCTGCTTTTTGTTGTGTCTATCTCTGGTTGGTGGTTAATTAGCTTTGGAAAATTGTAATTTGGAACAGTGTGTGTGGGATACGTGATAGTGTACACGGTGTTCGGTGGGCCGAGACATTGTTTCCGCAATGTATCGTAAAGTCCAAAATGCCCATCCAAGCTAGTTGTTTGGCCCATGTCCCTCAAAGCCTTGCTTGTTGATGACCCATAAAAATTCATTTAAATGTGTTACAATGCCTGCATCAAACACTTCCTTTGGCGGCTGTTCCATACACCCTCATTTATCTCCTGAGAGAATAAGCTTGTTCCCTTGGGTCCTCTTTTTCAATGGTTTTGTTTAACTAAAACACGTTTTGTACCGAAGGTACAGTGGTAAAGCTTTTCAGCGGAAAGACATTACATGGATTTACAGCGCACGGTAACGTGGACAAAGGGAAACTGTTTGATAATCCATAAAGTCCGAATAAAGATAGTCAGAGGTTCTCCAATGAGGTAGTGGTTTGATTGGATTGCTCTCTAGTTGTTGATGGGATGGTTCAGTTGACTGATAACTGTCTGGTAGGAACTGTTCCCTGTACCGGAGGTGGGTCGTATTAAATCTTTCCCATCTAACCTTAAACGTTATGATTCCCTGGCTTTTGATTCCCCAACAATGGGGAAAAAAAATTCCCGGCTCCGTGCATTCACCTTACTACTCCTCTCCGGATTTCATACGCCTCTATAAGATCGCCCTTCAGCCTGCACACCTGCGCTGTGCAGCTCCTCCCTGAATCGTAGGCCCTCGAGTCCGGGGAACTTCCTCATTAACCTGTGCAAGAAAGAACTGCAGGTGCCTGGTTTAAATCCAAGGTAGACACAAAATGCTGGAGTAACTCAGCGGGACAGGCAGCGTCTTCAGCCTGACGAAGGATCTCGACCTGAACCGTCATCCATTCCTTCCCTCCAGAGTTGCTGCCGGTCTCGCTGAGTTACTCCAGCATTTTGTGTCTATCTCCAATCGTCTTGGCACGGCTCTGGGAGTAGGATCCGCCACGGCTGTGAGCCCCAGGCCGAGCTCGGCGATCGTTTGCCGGCTTCTGCTGCTGTTGGAGGTGAGACGTTGCGCCGCGCCAGGGTCTTGGGCCTGTCCCACTTTGGCCGTCAGTTACGCACAGGCCGGTGCGCGACGCGAAGATTTCGTGCCCAGGTCGAAGTCAAAACTCCTACACGCCGCTCCATGCGCCCGTCCCGTTGCTAACCACGCGCTAGCAGGTCGCGTAAATGGCGCTGCGAATGACGGCCACGTGGGACAGGCCCTTTAGACCAGTGGGAGACTGGGAAAGGGGGGAGAGGGGGTGGGGTAGGGGGAGGAAAATAAGCGGGGAAAGCAAGGGCTATCTGGAAGTTAGAGAAGTCCAATATTCAACACCGCTGGGCGTGTAAAATCCCCAAGCGAATTATGAGTGCTGCTCCTCAATTTGCGCTGGGCTCACTGCCGACATGGGAGGAAGGGCCAGGGACAGAAAGGTCGGATTGGGAATGGTGAGGGGGAGTTGAAGTGATGAGCCACCGGTGGCAGTTAAGGGTAAGTTAAAATCTTCTATGTATCCCCTCCAGCTTAATGACATATTTTAAGCAACATTTTTTTAATAATCATGTTATTGTTTTTTAGCAGTGGAATATATTGATACATCGAAGAACACTGTAAGCATGCCAGTTATTTTTCTTGACACATTCAAATGAACCTCTGGAAACTCAAGTAATTTATCAGTTGGAATACTATTACATAATGGTCATTATCCAATTTGCCTAAAGGGTCCGAACTCTAACTCCCCTTACCCTTTTTTTTTACTTGCTGACATTTCTGTCCTGGGCCTCCTCATTGTCAGATGAGGCCCAGCGCAAATTGGAGGAAACAAGCGCTCATATTTTCACTTGGGCAAGATTTACCACCAGCGGCTGTAAGGTATGTACATGACTTCTGAAACTTCAACACAACCCTTGATCCGTCCCTCTCCCACTCTGGTCGTCCCCCGGACTAGTTTTCTATGTTGTCCTGTTGAGTTTACTGCCTGCCGTACTCGTTATCAGCTAACCCACAGCCAAACTATGGACCATTTTGAGCTCCACCTGCCTTGTGCATCGTGCTTTTTACGTATCTTTCTGTCATTGGTCCTAAGTACCCTCTATATCTCTCGTTTCACTCAAGTTTAGTTTTGTTTAGAGATACAGCGTGGAAAACAGGCCCTTCGGCCCCCCCGGTCCGCGCCGACCGGCGATCCACGCACATTATCACTATCCTCACCCACTTAGGGACATTTTTTTACATTTACCAAGCCAACTAACTACAAAACCGTACGTCTTTGGGAAGTGTGGGAGGAAAACCGAAGATCTCGGAGAAAACACTAGCAGATACGGGGGAGAACGTGCAAACTCCGTACAGACAGCGCCCGTAGTCGGGATCGAACCGGGGGTCTCCGGCGCTGCATTCGCTGCGAGGCAGCAACTCTACCGCTGCGCCACCGTGACCACCCTCTCTTCTCTAGCTCTCAGTCTGAAGAAGGGGGTCTCGACTCGAAGCGTCACCTATTCCTTCACTCCAGGCTGGTTTCAATCCAGTCCACACCAACTCAAATCCCAAGCAACGAGCTTCTTCTGCAGTTGTATAGGGCTCTGGTGAGACCGTATTTGGAGTATTGTGTACAGTTTTGGTCTCCTAAATTGAGGAAGGACATCCTTGTGATTGAGGCAGTGCAGCGTAGGTTCACGAGATTGACCCCTGGGATGGCGGGACTGTCATATGAGGGACGATTGCAAAGACTAGACTTGTATACACTGTGGGTTTAGAAGGATGAGGGGATGTCTTATAGAAACATATACAATTATAAAAGTACTGGACAAGCTAGATGTAGGTACAATGTTCCCAATGTTGGGCGAGTCCAGAACCAAGGGGATACAGTCTTAGAATAAAGGGGAGGATCAATTAAGACAGAGGAGAGAAAAAAACGTTTTCAACCAGAGAGTTGTGAATTTTGTGGAATTCATGCCACCACGAGGGCAGTGGAGGCAAGTCACTGGATGGATTAAGAGAGAGTTAGATAGAGCTCTAGGGGATAGTGGAGTCAAGGGATATGGGGAGAAGGCAGGCACGGGTTATTGATAGTGGACGATCCAGCCATGATCCAATGAATGCGCGGTGAGGGGCTCGAAAGGCGGCGAATGGCCTCCTCCTGCCACATATTTTCATATGTTTTCAATGATCATATTGACTGACAGGAACACAGATAAGAAAGGGAAAAGACATGCTCAACAATTTCCAACGATCATCTGTTAGTTGCCACTAGTGGGTTGCGTGTGGATGGGAAAAAGAGCGATAGCAAACTAGTGTCGAAAGGCGCGATCGATGGTCCGGTGACGACATGATGGGTGGAAGGGACTGGTTTACGTTGAGTCGTTAACATCTATCCCCTTTTAGTATTGCACCTTGTGCCAAGGAACCGCAGGAATCACGGAGGGCAATATTGAATATGCGGAGCAAGTAATTTGAAATGGGAAAAAAAAAAAAAAAAAAAAAAAAAAAAAAATTCAAATGTAAACCTGTTTAACAAAGGGGATATGTTTAAAAAGAAAAGGACACAATGATGTTGCTTCATACAGTTTCTGGTTTGTGTACGTTTCTTCATCCAAAAAGAGTCGTATAAAAAAAAAGAGCCAAAAGTGCTGGGAGTAAACTAGGAACAGCTCTCTATGTTCCCGATGTTGGGGGAGTCCAGAAACTGGGGGCCCTCACACCACACAGTTTAAGAATAAGGGGAGTAAAGCCATTGTAGAACGGAGACGAGGAGGGAAGGAAACAACTTTTTTTCTCACATGAGGGTGGTGAGTCTGTGGAATTCTCTGCCTCAGAGGGCGGGTGGAGGCCGGTTCTTGGATGCTTCAGAGAGAGTAGATAGGGCTATTAAAGATAGCGGAGTCAGGGGGAATATGGAGTGGGTGGGAAAAAAGAGAAGAAGGAGGAGAAGAAAAGAGAAGGAAAGCGAAGAGAGAGGAATAGAGAAGAGAGGGAGAAGGTGAGGGAGAGAGAGAGAAGACGGAGAAGAGGAGAGAAAGAAGAAGGAAGAGAGAGAACGAGAGAAGATAGGAGGAGACGAAGAAGAGACGAGAAGAGAAAGAGCGAAGAAAGAAAAAGGGAAGAGAGAGAGCAGTCGAGAGAAAGAAGGAAGAGAAGAACTTTAGAAGAAGGTAGAGAGGAGAAGGAAGAAGAAAGAAGAGGAAAAGAAAAAGAAGAAGATGAGGGGGAGGAGAGGGGAAAAAGATGTAAAGGGAAGAAGAAAGAGAGGAGAGATGGGAGGGAGAAAGTAAGAAGGAGAGAGAGAAGAGAGGAGAGGAAAGAGGAAGAGAAAGAAGAGAGAGAAGGGGAGAGAAGGAGGTGGGAGAAAAGCGAGAAGGAGAAAGGAGAGAGAAGAGAGAAGGAGAGGAAAGAAGAGAAGGAAAGGGGAGAGAAGGAGAGAGAGAAAGGAGAGAGTGACGAGACAGAAGAAGGAGAAGAGAAGGAGAGAGAGAGGAAAAGAGAAAGAAGGGGAATGGAGAGAGAAAGCGAGAACGAGGGGGAGAGAAAGGGAAAGAAGAAAAGAAGGGAGAGTTGAGAAGAAGAAAGAGGAAGCAAGAGGAAGGAATCAACGAAGAACAAACGAGGAAAGAGGAACAGAGAAAGGAGAAGGGAGAAGGTGGAGAAGAGGAGAGAAGAGGAAGAGAAGAAGGAGAAAGGAGAAGAGAGAGAAGAGGAAGAAGAAGGAAGGAAGAGAGAGAAAGAATGAAGAAGAGGGGAAGGATGGAAGAGAGGAGGAAGAAGAAGAAGTGAGAGGGAAAAGAAGGAAGAGAAGAGAAGAGAAAAGAAGAGAGGAGGAAGAATAAGGAAGAAGAGAGAGAGGAGAAAGGAGAAAGAAGAGAAGGGAAAAGAAAAGAGGAGATAAGAAGGAAGTGGAAGAAGAGGAACGTGGGAGAGTAGAGGAGAGAAGAGTGAGGGAGCGAGAAAGAGGTGAAAGTGAGGAAAGAGGAGAGAAGGGAGTGAGTGAAGAAAGGGAGAGAGATGAGAAGGGAGAAAAGAGAGGAGGAGGAAGGAAGTGAGAGAAAGAGGAGAAAAAGAGAGGAAGAAAGAAGAGAAGTAGATAGAGAGGAAGATGAAGGAGAGGAAGAAGAAGAAAGAAGGCTGGAGAGAATACGAAGAGAGAAAGATAGAATGTGAGAGAAGAGAAGGAAAGTAGTACGAAGAGGAAGAAGGTAGGAGAGAAGGCAGGTACGGTAGACATTCAGTACGTTACATTGGGGGAAGTAACGATCTGCCATGATCACATGAATGGCGGTGCTGGCTTGAGGGGCTGAATGGCCTCCTCCTGCAGCTATTGTCTAAGGTCAGGTTCCTATTCAATACGTCAACCTTAAATGGTTTATTTCTAATGAAGTTTGTGATGTGGTGAATTATTGATACTGGCTCGGAAGGGCTTGAATGGCATACTCCTGCACCTATTGTTTTATTGTGTTCACCATCTCAGATAGGAGGGTTTAATGACCTAAAATGTACTTAGTAACTACGGTGAACTGGTGCCAAAACCTGGTGTCTTGCATATAGATACGCAGCGAGCTTTTCTTCAGGGAGTGCGCCTGTGAATGAAAGAATGAATGAAATAAATGGTGTATTTACGGGTGTACATTAAAAGAACACAACTTACCACTGTGTGAATATGAACCAACAACGTATCCATTCACTCACGCTCACATAATCAATGACTGGAAAAGGTATAGACTGAAGCCACAAAGCGTATCTATGCCTATCTATATTATCATAAAATAACCCAGAATTTCAGGATTACAAAGGGGGGAAAAAAAAATGTACTATTTAAATTATAATCCTTACTTATTTTACATTTAATCTAATCTTAATTATTGTTACTTACTTAAGGCTTTTTTAAAACTCGACAGAGAGCTTACAAAATTTCAACTTCATCACTTCAGCACGTTCCATAATTTGAATCCCAAAACTGAGACAATCTATTATGGCAGTAATCGCTTCTTAATTGTGTTATGTGTAAAAATAATTTTGCTGTCCTTGGTACACATGATAATAAAGGACTAGAATCAATAAAGTGGAGAAGAAACTTTAACGTTGATTGAAATATTTGATTGGTTACAAGGTGCAGCGTGGAACAGAACCCACCAGCCTTTGAGTTAGCAATTGGCCATTGAAAACAACCATTCACATTAGATCTATGTCCTTGATTCCCCTATCTGGGCAAGAGACTTCCGCGTGTCTACCCCAAGTATTCCCCCATGAGTTTGTTACTATTAATGTGCCAAATTTTAGGTCAATGTGCCAATTTGAGCCAGCAATTGGCTTGGTCATCGTAAAAGACCCTTAGTGTCGTGTAGGGATGGTGTTAATGTGCGAGGATCGCTGGCGGCACGGACCGGTGGGCCGAAGGGCCTGTTAAAAAAACTGTCCCTAGGTGTATGTAGGGTGTTTTATTAGGACAAATAGGAGCAGGAGTAGGCCCATTTTGGCCCTTCGAGCCAGCACACCATTCAATGTTGATCATGGCTGATCATCCAAAATTCAGTACCCCGTTCACTGCCTTCTCCCATTACGATCCACTGACTCCGCTATCTTTAGAGCCCTATCTAGCTCTCTCCTGAAGTATCCATATGAACGGCATCTACCGCCTCTAAGGCAGGAGAATTCCACAGACTCACAATCACTCGTGTGAAAAAGTTTTTCCTCAGCTCTGTTCTAAATTGGTATACCCCATATTCTTAAACTGTGGCCAACTGGTTTCTGGATCCACCAAATTGGGAACATGTTTCTGGCCTCTAGCGTGTCCCAACCCTTAATAATCTGATATGTTTCAATAAGATCCCCTTTCATCCTTCTAAACTCCTGAGTGTACAAGCCCAGCCGCTCCATTCTCTCAGCATATGGAAGTTAAGAACAAAAAGCTGGAATAACTCAGCGGGACAGGCAGGCAGGCATCTCTGGATAGAAGAACGTTTTGGGTCGAGGACCCCTTCTTGACAATAGACAATAGCAATGGGTGCAGGAGTAGGCCACTCGGCCCTTCGCGCAGCATCCGCCATTCATTGTGATCATGGCTGATCGTCCCCAATCAGTACCCCGTTCATGCTTCTCCCTAATCCCTGACTCCGCTTTTTTTTAGAGCCTATCTAGCTCTCTCTTGAAAAGTATCTCAATACTGGGCTTTCAATATGAATCGTCGCCCATTCCCATCTATTCGACAGAGATGCTGCCTGCTGTTTTTTCCTGCATATTTGTGGGTCGATTCCTCGGGGCCAGGTTGGAATAAAATCCCTAAATCCCATTCATAGATGGAGCAGGCTCGACGAGTCAAATGGCCTTCTCCTGCCCCCATTTCTTCTGAAATGGACTGAGGAATGAACCGGTCTTCCAGATTATCAAAGCTTCTGGTAAACCTGATCTAAATCCAAGCTCGGAAATGCACAACCGGGTTGCAGATCTTCAATTCTGCTGCTTAAAAAACGTAAGGAATTCTCCGTCAGCAGTGTGGACAAAGCATCGTGGTGGCAGGTCAGCAAAATGTGTAGTCAGAAGTTCGAAGTGGAGGAGCACAAATAGGCATTCGGCCATCAAAGACCACGCCACCATTTATAAAACAGCTATTATCAGAGTAGTTTCTTCCACTCAATATCAAACTTTATCCACCATATCATTTAAAATATAATTAACCACCAATTTAACAAATTATAAAAAACATCCATAAAACTAATTAACAATTAAACTATAATATATCTACACATCCCTACCAATAT
>CM069135.1:9154078-9161578 GCA_035221665.1 Okamejei kenojei
TTCGTATGTGGGGCCCCCCCCCCCCCCCCCCCCCCCCCCCCCCCCCCCCCCCCCCCCCCCCCCCCCCCCCCCCCCCCCCCCCCCCCCCCCCCCCCCCCCCCCCCCCCCCCCCTATACCTATGATTAGAGAAATTCCTTTCATCTCCTTTCTGAAGGTACTTCCTTTTAATTCTGAGGCTATGGCCTCTGGTCCTAGACTCTCCCACTAGTGGAAAACAAACTCGCCACGTCCACTCTATCCAAGTCTTTCATCTTGTTTGGTAAGTTTATTGGTAAGTTTAAATAAGGAAGTTGCCCCCCCCCCTTCCTAAACTCCTGCGAGTCACGGCCCAGTGCCTGTAAACGACTCATCGTATGTTAAACCAATCTTCCCAGGAAACACATTCCCGTAAACCTCCTCTGGACAACACTACAAAACGCCAGCACATCCTCCCTCGGACATCCTCGCTGGTACAACCTCAGCATACATTCATCCCTGATTTTGGATTTAGTCTCTCGAAATAAATGCTGGCATCGCACATTTTGCCCTTCTCAGTTATTATCTCCGATGGAAAATTGTTGGCCCAAATTCTCAGAATTTCCTGGGATTACCTTCACAATTTATCCTTACTGTAGCCCAGCCTGATAGTGTCAGAAGCAACTTGCCAACACTGACCAAGGTGCTGCCCCCATCGCCACTGTTCCCACCTGTCCACGTTTGGCCCATATCCCCCGAACGCTTTCCCGGCTTTACTTCACTATCGTTGCAGTTTTTGTCGCGCGCGAACCAGTCAGCGGAAAGACCATCCACGTCCTATTCATTTCAGCTTCGCGTTACTGAACCAGTCTCCTGTCCAAGGGGGACACAAAAATGCTGGAGAAAACTCAGCGGGCCAGCTGCACTATGGAGCGAGTGGTGGAGCGAAGGAGATAGGCAACGTTTCGGGCCGAAACCCTTCTTCAGGCTCACCTGTCCCAAGTGTGCATGGGACGGAACTGCGGATGCTGGTTTAAACCGAACACAGACCAAAATGCTAGAGTAACTCAGCGGGTCAGGCATCATCCCTGGAGAAAAGGAATAGGCATCTGAAGGAGGGTCTCGATCCGAAACGTCACCTATTCCTTTTCTCCAGAGATGCTGCCTGACCGCCGGAGTGACTCAGCACTCTGTGAAACGTCACCTATCCATGTTCTCCACAGATGCTGCCTGACCCGCTGAGTTACTCCAGCACTCTGTGAAACGTCACCTATCCATGTTCTCCACAGATGCTGCCTGACCCGCTGAGTTACTCCAGCACTCTGTGAAACGTCACCATATGCATGTTTCTCCACAGATGCGGCCTGACCGCGTGAGTTACTCCAGCACTCTGTGAAACGGTCACCTATCCATGTTCTCCAAGATGCTGCCTGACCGCTGTGTTACTCAGCACTCTGTGAAAACGTCACTATCCATGTTCTCCACAGATGCTGCCTGACCCGCTGAGTTATTTTTCCAGCACACTTCTGTGAAACGTCACCTATCCATGTTCTCCACAGATGCTGCCTGACCCGCTGAGTGACTCCAGCACTCTGTGTCTGCCTGTCCAAGTGTCTTATCAATGTTACAATACTTGCCTCAACTGGGAATAGATCGGGTAGACGCAGGAGTCTCTTGCCAAGATAGGAACCTGATGGATCACTTTTTCACACAAGGGGTGATGGGTGCATGGAACGAGCCGCTAGAGGCTTGATTGGAGGCAGCACTATTGCAATGTTGTAAATAAACAATTTCACCAGGGTCACATGGACAGGACTGGTTTAGATGGGTATGGGCCAAACCACAGGCAGGTGGGACAGTGTAGTTGGGACATGTTGGTCAGTGTGGGCAAGTTGAGTGGAGGGCCGGCAGGTTCTAACTATGGGGGTACCACAAAAAAGCTGGGAGAAATCTGCGGGGTGCAGCAGCATCTAAGGAGCTAAGAGCGATGGTTCTAACTATCTCCGCTGGAAAGCTCACCGCAACACATGTGTTATTTCTCCGGTTTCCTCGCAGCAGTTTAGTTTTAACAATGCTGTATGGAAAATGTACCGTAAAAATTGTCCCACTCCTGACTCCCAGTCTGAAGGAAGGGTCTCCACCCGAAACGTCGCTACTTCCTTCGCTCCTAGATGCTGCCTCACCCGCTGAGTTTCCCAGCATTTTGTCCCTCCAAAGTTAAACAGCTTTCCCCTGCTCGCTGCAAATCTACACGTCTTCCACAAACAGGTAACTTTAAGTGACCGAGGTCATACATTTCTTATTTGACGGCGGGCTGACTGAGCTCACCAGCGCGCTCGCCAAGGACCTCTGTGTGAGTCTGGGCAGTACATAAATACAAGAAGAACCCTCCCCGTTTTTAACAGCTCCACCGCAAAGACTGCAAAGAATTATACAGAGGAACTCGTTGCAAAAGTTCTCCCAGAGCTTAACAAATCCACACAAGGAAGGGGAACCTCACACACACACACACTCACACACAAACACACTCCCACAGACAGAGACGCAACACACCACACCACTCAACTCACACTCCACTCTCACACACACACACACAACAGAGAGACACCTCACACTCTCACACACACACAGTGAACACAGTCAGAGTCACACCCAGACACTCACATGCACACACACTCACTCACTACACTCTCTCAAAAACACACACAACACAGGACACACACGCAGACACACACACACATACACACACAGACACTCACACACACTCACTCTACACTCTCTCAAACACACAGATCACACACACACTCTCACACACACACTCTCCACTCACATACACACAGACACCACACCACTCACTCACATACACTCATACACCACGGACACACCACACACACATCACACTCTCTCTCTCTCACCACACACACACACACACTCTCACAGAGACACAACACACAGATTTCAAACGGATGCAATCAATTCCAATCCAGGCAAGAATTCCAAGAGAGTCTTTGCAAACGTTTTTGGACCGGCTTTAAAATGCGAACATTTTGGGGGCGATGAACGGAGACCAGTGCGGCAGGAGGGGATTAGTTAGATCCACGGGGCAAAGCTGGGTGGGCGCCGCGGTGGAGTTGCGCTCGCAGCGCAAGGGTTCCCGGGTTCGATCCTGCGGGATGCGGGTGCTGTCTGTAGGAGTTAGTACTTTCGACCCCGGGGATCTGCGCGGTGTTTTTGGGGGTTTCCTTCGGGTGCTCGGTTTCCTCCCACGCTCCGAAGACGCGAGGCGGGTTAGTTGCTTGGTGCAAATGTAAATGTAAATTGCCCCTAGTGTGTGTGGGACTGTGTTCGTGTGCGGGGTCGTGAAGGCCGTTTCCGCGCTGTAGCTCTAAACTGAACTAGTTGAGCCGCAGTTTATATCGGGACGTTTCACGCGGTCGGCCGCAGTCTCTCCGACGCCCGGCGAATGAAGTTGGTAAAAGTAGTGGTACCTTCATTATTCTGCAAAATATTCCCGTGCGCTGACTTGGTTTGCAATGCGTTTGCCAAGAGATTTTCTAACCATGCAAACACTCCCAGGCGCCGTTTTTCTCCTCCCTCTCTCTCTCTCTCTCGCTCAACCCGAACCGCATAAGAAAGAAAAGTAAAAAAGAAACAGAAAGAACAGATATACACCATCGGTGTTTTTTAAGAAGGAGGAACCTGCAGTTGCTGGAAAAATCGCAGATATTAGTATATATATACATCTGCAGTCTGGAATGATTACATGAGTCTGGAAGGAGGCGTCCTCCACCCCAAAACCTCACCCATCCCCACCTTTCCAGAGATGTGCCTTCCCGCAGAGTCGCTCCCGCATGTTGCGTTACAGAATGGTAGACATAGGGGCAGGAGGGAGGCATTCGGCCCTTCGAGCCTCACTGCCCCAGCACCGCCATTCATTTGTGACCATGGTCTGATCGTCCCCAATCAATAACCGTTTTGTGTATGCCTGGCCTGCCTTCTCCCCAGATCCCTTGACTCCCCACTAAGCCCCTTGAGCTCTATCTAACTCTCTCTCTTAAATCCATCCTGGGATTTGCTCCACTGTCCTCTGTGGCTCAGGGTATTCCACAAATTCACAAACTCCTCTCTGGCGTGAAAAAAGTTTTTTTTCTACCCTCAGTCTTAATTGACCTCCCCTTTATTCCAAAAGGACTTTGCTGTGTGGCCCTGGTTCTGGACTGCCCAACATTTGGGGAACAGTTTTCATTTGCATCTCGCCCGCTACCTTCGGTGTATGTAAAACCAGTGTCTGCAGTTCTGCCTAGCACACAGACCACAATCGGTCGCGGGTTCGTGCGGACAAACCCCCTTTCCACACCTGCGCGCCCCCCCCCAAACGGAGTAAAAAAAACAAAAACCCATTGGGGGTCTCTGTTTTTGAGGCATTTGCGTCCCATCGTTGTGCGACGCCGCGATTGCTGGGGGTGAGAGCACCCGGGGCCGGTTCCCACTTTATTCCTTAGAGAATACAATCTCGGATAGGGAAACGGGGGGCAGTCAGTGTACAGAGTGTTAATGTCCCCCCCCCCACCCCCACCCGGGCTCATAAGTCACGTGAGCAGAACTAGCTCAGGTTCGGCCCCATCGCGTCTACACCGCCGAAGATGGACCAGGGCGCAAACAACACACGCAAACCAAAAAAAAAAAACCACGCTTGGAGCAAAACTCTAGCGGGGGAAGGGCAAATCTCTGGAGAGAGGAGGGGAGAGAGGGGAGAAGGGATGGGCGACGCGTTTTTCGGGTCGGGGAACCCCCCCCCACCCCCCCGGTGTGGGCTCACCCCGACTCTTGCACTCAAAAATTAAAGACGCCTCCGCCCGACCGACCCTGGTAGGTTTGTGGTCTGGGAGAAGGGGTTTTTCTTCTCGACCCCCCGAAAAAAAAAAGAAACGTCGCCTATCCCTTCGCTGCCTTGCTTTGTCCCACTCCGAGTTTCTCCTTGCATTTGTGTCTGCCTTTTTGTTTTATAATTTTTTTTTTCTGGGGTTGGTGGGGGCGGAGGGGGGGGGGTGGGCACTTTTTTCGTCGCTGCGTGAGATATTTCTGAATCTCGATCTGTTTTGGTTGTGTGCAATAAATCAGGTTATGTGGTAGGGCCGGGCGACTGCCCGATGATCCGATCCATACACCGCTCACAGATTGCTGGCCCCGACCCGCTGAGTCCCTCGCAGCTATTGGTATTATTGCGCTTTTGCAGAAACATAGAAAGAATCGTAGACATAGCTGCAGGAGGAGCCATTCGGCCCTGCATCCGCCATTCAATATGATCGTGGCCGATCATCAACTCAGTATTCCTGTGTGTACCTGCCTTCTCTCCATCCCATGATCCTTCAGCCACAAGGGCCACATCTAACTCACTCTTAATGGGTTACACAAAATGCTAAATGTCGAGGACGCGAAACGTTCGCCCATCTCCTTCGCTCTTAGATGCTGCTGCACCCGCTGAGTTTCTCCTAGCAAACTCCCTCTAAAAATATGGCCAACGAACTGGCCTCAATAACATTCTGTGGCAGAGGTTCCACAGACTCACCACTCTCTGTCGAGGGAAAAATGGGTTTTCTCATCTCGACGTCCCCTCAAGGAATTCCCCCTTATCCTTAAACCGTGACCCCTTGTCGCTTGGTCTGGACTTCCCGTAAACATTGCGTGAACAATCTTCCTGCTCTAGCCTGTCCAACCCCTTTAAGAATGTATTAAATCCTTGCTCTTATATTAAAGCACTCGCGTGTCAAAAAAAAAACCAGAAGATAATCCAAGCTCTTGAGCGCACAAGAGGCCGACGGCAAACGACGAGGGCTGGCGTTTACACAAATCTCTCTCTCTCAACGATTTGGGAAAGCCGACCTACCTGGTTCTCACACAGCCGTGGTTGGATGCTGGGTTGAAGACGTTCCCGTGGGGGTGGTGGTAGCAACTCTACTGTGGGAGGGTGATAGGGGGGACGGACACAGGGGGGACGGGGGGAGGGGACGAACCCGGGGGGACACCCGTGACGTAGTGTGCTCCACACCTACACAACAATGCATTATTTGCAATGAGCCGCGCGAGAAGGAATTTAAATTTGATTATCCACCAAATAGCAACCCCCCCCCCCCCCCCCCCCCCCACCACCCCACCCCACCTTTTTCGGCGTTTTGTGTTTCAAGTTTGAAAGAAAAGAAAGAAAGATTTCATTTCGGATCCCGAGAAGTTAGTTTTCTCACCGTCCCCACCACCCATTTACCTGGTGCAGGTGAAGTTGAAACCTTGCCCCTGGTGCGCCGCTCACAGCGAGAGAAGGCGAGGCAACGACCGAGCCGGGCAGGCAGGCAGCGCGCCTGTGTCTCCGACCTTGCCTCCCGCACCCGCTCAGTGGCATAGTCACTTTTATTCTGGACCCAAACAATTTCCACCCCCACCCACCCCCCCTCCCCCCCCTTTTGATGTTTTTTTTCTCTCTCTCTCTGGTAACTTTTTAACCTGCCCCACACGTGATCCCCCTTTCCCGGGCACAACTTCCGCCAACAAACCTTAGAGACCCGATTTGTAAGTGAGAGAAAGGTTACACTTTCCCTTCCTTATATGCTTCGTTCTGCCTTCCCCCTTTCTCCCCCTCTCCCCCTTCCCCCTCTCTCTCTCTCTCCCCCTTTCCTCTCAAAAACCCTTTTCCCCCCTCTCTCTTCCCCCCCTCTCTCTCCCCTTTCCCCCCTCTCCCCCTATCTCCCCCCATTAACGCCTCCCCCTCTCTCTCTCCGCGCCCATCTCCCCTTTTCCTTCTCCTCTCCCATCCCTTCTCTCCCTCTCCCCCTTTCCCCCTCTCCCTCCCTTCTCTCCCCTTTTCCCCCTCTCCCTCCCCCTCCCTCTCGCTCCCTTTCTCCTTTTCCCCCTACCCCTCTCTATCTCCCCTCTCTCCTTCTCCCCCCTTCTCATCTCGCCTCTCCCCCCCCCTCATTTTCCCTCCCCACCCATCTATCTCTCCCGCGCTCTCGCCACACCACCTTCCCCCGGGGGTCGGCGATCCAAAAGTCTTCTACTCCCACTAGCCCCAAGGACATTTGAATGACAGAGAGTTGGATAGAGCTCTGGGGGCTGGTGGAGTCAAGGGATATGGGGAAAAGGCAGGCACGGGTTATTGATAGGGGACGATCAGCCATGATCACAATGAATGGCGGTGCTGGCTCGAAGGGCCGAATGGCCTCCTGCTGCACCTATTTTCTATGTTTCTATGACATCGATGGGAGACAAAAAATGCTGGAGAAACTCAGTGGGTGAGGCAGCATCTATGGAGCGAAGGAAATAGGCGACGTTTCGAGCCGAAACTCTTCTTCAGACAGAGGGATAGGGTGGCTGGATATATGTTAATGCCTTTAAGAGCGATGAGAGTGAGAGAGAGAGAGAGTTCCGCCTAACGGAAAGTGAGGACACGAGGAACTGCAGGCGCTGGTCTACACAAGAAAAATACACAAAGTGCTGGAGTAACTCAGCCGGTCAGGCAATATGGATAGGTATTGTTTCGTGTTGGAACT
>CM069135.1:9166578-9271578 GCA_035221665.1 Okamejei kenojei
AGGAGGTAAGTTGAGGCTGGGGCTGTCGCAAGGTTTCAAGAAACATTCAGACCGGTGCAATTGGATAGGATAGGTTTGGAGGGGATATGTTGGGCCAAACACAGGCAGGTCGGTATGGGACTGGTGTAGACGGGGCTTGAGTGCGAAGGAACTGCAGATGCTGGTTGACACCGCAGAAAGACGCAAAAATGCTGGAGTAACTCAGCGGGCCAGGCGGCCTCTGTGGAGAGAAGGGATCCAAAGATGCTGCCGGTCCCGCGGACTTGTTTTCGCGTCTGTCTCCACAATAAGCATCTGTTGTCCATCTTCGGGGAGAGCCGTTTAGAACGGAGACGAGGAAACGCTTTTTCTCACAGAGAGCGGCGAGTCTGTGGAATTCTCTGCCTCAGAGGCCGGTTCTCTGGATGCTTTCGAGAGAGAGCTAGATAGGGCTCTGAGAGACATAGCGGAGTCAGGGGATATGGGGAGAAGGCAGGAACGGGGTACTGATTGGGGATGGTCAGCCACGATCACATTGAATGGCGGTGCTGGCTCGAAGGGCCGAATGGCCTCCTCCTGTCTGTTGTCTATTGTCTAAAACAGCATCTGCAGTTCCTTCCTACACTACGTGACTCAATAACACCCCCCCCCCCCCCCAACTTACACAAACATAGAAACATAGAACATATAAATTAGGTGCAGGAGTAGGCCATTCAGCCCTTCGAGCCTGCACCGCCATTCAATATGATCATGGCTGATCATCCAACTCAGTATCCCGTACCTGCCTTCTCTCCATACCCTCTGATCCCCTTAGCCACAAGGGCCACATCCAACTCACTCTTAAATATAGCCAATGAACTGGCCTCAACTACCCTCTGTGGCAGAGAGTTCCAGAGACTCACCACTCTCTGTGTGAAAAAAGTCTTTCTCATCTCGGTCTTAAAGGATTTCCCCCTTATCCTTAAGCTGTGACCCCTTGTCCTGGACTTCCCCAACATCGGGAACAATCTTCCTGCATCTAGCCTGTCCAACCCCACAAAGATCAACTGCCACGGTTTTTTGGGACAAAAAAAGAGAAGACAGTCTCAGTCAACTGACGTCTCTCTCCCCCTCGTTTTATAAATTAAATCTCGCTGCTGGATATGGAGATTTTAAGGGTCTCGACCTGAAACCTCACCCGTTCCTTCTCCCCGGAGTTGCTGCCTGGTCCCGCTGAGTGACTCCAGCATTTCGTGTCTATTTTAGATTTAACAACAGCCTGTGCTCCGATTTGAGATATTGCAATAATAACAACAACGGACCTACCTCTAAACTCCGAGCACCGCCGCTGCTAGTTCAGATGATGAATGAGCTCGTCCTGCACCGGCCTTGTGAGATTGATGAGTCCAGGGGCAGGGGGGTGGGGGGCAGTTTTCTCCTTGTGGGAGCCAGCCAGAAGGTGTGTAACAGGTTGGTGATGTCCTGCCTCTCACTTTGCACCCTGTTCATTTGGGCAGACTGAGCGAGGGAGGGAGAGTGAGTGAGAGAGTGAGTGAGAGAGAGGGGGAGGGAGTGGTGAATATTTCATGAGTTAGCACCGTAGCCGCATTCGGCAAGTGTTTAGGAGATTGCTTGTTCACTGGGGATTTACTCTTTACTCGGGCTACGTATCAGGTGTGAAAGGACCAGCTCGGGAGAGAGTGTCAGCCGGCACCTGTCAGATAACGCCAGGGTTATTAGTGAAATTCCTACTGAATTTCAGCAACTGAAAGTTTTTTTTGTGGGTCTGTGTGTGTGTGCCCGGCACCACCCCTCTCCCCTTCTGAAATCTCCACACATATCCAGCCCTCTGGTCTTCTCAATAATATTGATGGCAGCAAATAGGTGTCCAGAGAAAGACACAAAGCCCTTCGGCCCGCCTTGCCCATGGTGCCCCATCTACATTAGTCCCATCTATCTGCCCGCGTTTGGCCCACATCCCTCTAACCCTGTCCCAACCAGTAACTCGGCAGGCAGTCTATCTGGAGGACAAGGATAGGCGACGTTTAGTTCATGTCCATACGCCCTAGGAGCAGAATTAGGCCATTCGGCCCATCAGGTCTACTCTGCCATGGCTGACCTATCTTTCCCCTCTCAACCCCATTCTCCTGCCCTCTCCCCATCACCTCCGACGCCCGTGGCAGAGTGGTCTCGATGGGCCGGATGGCCAACTTCTGCTCATATGACTCATAACCCTATGAGGTCAGGCAGCATCTCTGGAGATCATGGATAGACCAGGGGTCACAGTTTAAGGATAAAGGGGAAGTCTTTTATCACCGAGATGAGAACATCACCCGTTCCTTCTCCCCGGAGTTGCTGCCTGTCCCGCTGAGTGACTCCAGCATTTCGTGTCTATTTTAGATTGAACAACAGCCTGTGCTCCAATTTGAGATGGTGCAATAACAACAACGGACCTACCTCTAAACTCCGAGCACCGCCGCTGCTAGTTCAGATGATGAATGAGCTCGTCCTGCACCGGCCTTGTGAGATTGATGAGTCCAGGGGCAGGGGGGGGGGGCAGTTTTATCCTTGTGTGAGCCAGCCAGAAGGTGTGTAACAGGTTGTTGATGTCCTGCCTCTCACTTTGCACCCTGTTCATTTGGGTAAACTGAGCGAGGGAGAGAGAGAGAGAGAGGGAGTGGTGAATATTTCATGAGTTGGCACCATACCGCATTCGGCAAGTGTTTAGGAGGTTGCTTGTTCACTGGGGATTCACTCTTTGCTCGGACTACGGATCAGGTGTGAAAGGACCAGCTCGGGACAAATCAATGGGTGGGAATCAGACAGTTTCCCTGTAAGGTCTGGAGTCAGGCAGGGTTGCCCTCTCTCTCCTGTCTTGTTTGTCTGCTGTATTGAACCTTTTGCTGAATCCATCAGGAAAGATGCTGGCATAAGAGGAGTGACATTGCCAGGCAGTGGGGGCATGCAAGTAAAGACCTCCCTGTACATGGACGATGTCGCTGTCTTCTGCTCGGACCCAGGGTCGGTCCGCAGACTGATTAGTATCTGCGACCAGTTTGAGTCGGCCACGGGAGCCAGGGTGAACCGCAGGAAGAGCGAGGCCATGCTCTTTGGCAACTGGCCTGACAGATCTTCCGTCCCCTTCACCATCAAGCCTGACTTCTTGAAGGTGCTGGGGATCTGGTTCGGGGGGGCTGAGGCATGTAACAAAAATTGGCTGGAGCGGATAGCCAGGGTGGGGAGGAAGCTGGAGCTGTGGAGGCAACGCTCCCTCTCCATAACGGGAAAGAATTTGGTCATCAGGTGTGAGGTGCTCTCGGGCTGCTGTACTTGGCACAAGTGTGGCCTGTCCCTCCCTCATACATCACAGGGATCACCCGGGCCATCTTCCAGTTCATCTGGGGGTCGAGGATGGACCGGGTGCGACGGGCCACAATGTACAAGTCAGCAGACAACGGGGGTAAAAGCGTGCCCAACGTCGCCCTCATTCTGATGGCCACCTTCGTTGTGTGGCTGCATCAGGCGGAGTGTAGAGCCAAGGCACGTGGGCACCAAGTGTCACTACCTGCTGAGGTTCTACCTGTCCCCGGTGTTGAGAAGGATGGGCTGGCGCAGTGCCACGCAATGTGCCAGTCAGCTGGACATTGCCGCCCCATCTGTCGTCGGTGGAAGGGTTCTTCCGGACCAACACCTTTGACCACATGGCCATCGGGCAGTGGTCAGCAGAATGTCCTGCAGGCACTGCAGGGAAAGGACTCTATGGACCCGGTGGCGTGGTTCCCTGAGCAGACTGCCCAGCTTGTCTGGCAAAATGCCTCATCGCCAGAACTCACCAACAAGCACCAAGACCTGGCTTGGCTGGCGGTGAGGGGAGCCCTCCCAGTCAGATCCTTCCTGCACCGTCGGAACCTCACTGCCAGCGCACGCTGCCCTGGGACGGCTGCTATGGCGAGGAGACGGTTGCCCACCTCTTTACAGAGTGTGGGTTGCTAAAAGAGTCTGGAGAAAGATGCAAGGGTCCCTGGTACGCTTTATCCCGAAACAGCTCCGTCACAGAGGACTCGGTGATTTACGGACTGTTCCCAGGGACACATTCAGAGGTGACATCGAGTGCTGCTGGAGGGTCATCAACTCGGTAAAAGACGCCCTTTGGTCTGCCCCGAGCATTGTTCACCACCCAGCAGAGCGAGATGTCCGTCAGGGAATGTTGCGACTGGCCCGCTGCAGACTGCAGGAGTACGTGCTGAGGGACGCACTGAAGCTCGGTGCAGCCAACGCCAAGGCTCGGTGGGGGAGGGCCACAGTCTAGGGTCCTTCCGCTGCTGGACATGGGGGGTACGGTATGGTGGAGACGCCCCTCAATATAAGGGAAGGTATCCCACGCCACTGTGGCACATGAGTGGCACGAGTGGGGGACTGATTTGTGGAAATTTGGGGAAAAGAAAATGTCTAAACTGTATTCATCAATTTGTACAGCCTCCGAAAATGTCAGATGGGTTTTCCGCAAAGTTCATGTTTTTTATATATTTATTATTTGAATAAAGTCTATTTTGAAATTATAAGAGCTCGGGAGAGAGTGTCAGCCAGCACCTGTCAGATAACGCCAGGGTTATTAGTGAAATTCCCACTGAATTTCAGCAACTGAAAGTTTTTTTTGTGGGTCTGTGTGTGTGTGCCCGGCACCACCCCTCTCCCCTTCTGAAATCTCCACACATATCCAGCCCTCTGGTCTTCTCAATAACATTGATGGCAGCAAATAGGTGCCCAGAGAAAGACACAAAGCCCTTCGGCCCGCCTTGCCCATGGTGCCCCATCTACATTAGTCCCCATCTATCTGCCCGCATTTGGCCCATCATCCCCTCTAACCCTGTCCTAACCAGTAACTCAGCATGGCAGGCTAATCTGGAGGACAAGGAATAGGCGACGGTTTTAGTCATGTCCATACTCCCTAGGAGCAGAATTAGGCCATTCCGACCATCAGGTCTTGTACTCTGCCATGGCTGACCTATCTTTCCCCTCTCAAAATACCCCATTCTCCTCTCCTGGCCCTCGCCCGGTTCTCCATAACCTTCACCTCCGACGCCCGTGGCAGAGTGTCTCGATGGGCCGGTTGGCCAACTTCTGCTCATATGACTCATAAACCCCTATGAGGTCAGGCAGCATCCCCCCCCCCCTCCCTCTGGAGATCAACGGATAGACGCGTTCTGGGCCATCTTTTACATCGGAGTACATCCCTAATGGATGTATAGACATTGAGAATGGGCCAGATGTAAGGCCCTGACCCGAAACGTCACCTGTCCATGTTCTCCACAGATGCTGCCTGACCCGCTGACTTACTCCAGCACTCTGTTACAGATGTTCTCCCATGGCTGGGCTGCCTGCCGCGCCGCTGAGTTACTGCCAGCCCTGCACTCTGTGAAACGTCACCTATCCATGTTCTCACAGATGCTGCCTGACCCCCCCGTTACTCCACACACTGAATGAGTTCCAGCACCTGTGAACGACACCCAATCCTGTTTTCTCCCCACAGATCTGCGTTCCTCCCACAGATGCTGCCTGACCCGCTGAGTTACTCCAGCACTCTGTGAAACGTCACCTATCCATGTTTTCCACAGATGCTGCCTGACCCACTGAGTTACTCCAGCACTCTGTGTCTTTCTTCAGTTAAATGTGCGTCTGCAGTTCTGTCCGACACATCGAGAATGCACAGTTTTTTAACATATTTTTTTTTTGGTATATATTTTTAAATTTTGAATAAAGCTTATTTGTAGAAATAAAATGTAAATTAGAAAGTGCTAATTCACTCTTTTAGTTTTTTTTTTTTTTTGTTTTTTTTTTTTTTTTTTTTTTTTTTTTTTTTTTTTTCGCAAGCATTTCAAAATGAGGCGATGCCTCAATTCATTTCATCACACTGGCCATAATCTAAAGGCAAATGTTATTATTAGGTTGCCTGAGAACGCATGAGATCACTCGCTAACCTGCTGAGTTACTCCAGCACTTGTGTCCAACTCACTTTCTCTACTTTGAGTAGACACAAAGTGGCGGAGTAACTCAGCGGGTCATGGAGCATCTGTGGAGAACCATGGATAGAGTTTCACAGAGTGCCGGAGTAACTCAGCGGGTCAGGCAGCATCTGTGGAGAACATGGATAGGTGACGTTTCACAGAGTGCTGGAGTAACTCAGCGGGTCAGGCAGCGTCTGTGGAGAAAAAACAAATAGGTAACGTTTCGGGTCGAGACCCTTCTTCAGACCTGAAACGTCACCCATTCCTTCACTCCAGAGATGCTGCCTGACCCGATGAGTTACTCCAGCACTTTGTGTCTATCTCCGGTTAAATTCGCACCTGCAGTTCCTTCCTACACACCCAGTGCTTTGACAACAACCTGGCTGCTCAACACCCGGTTTGAAATCTAACTATTTCTTTGGTTTATATGAACATTGAAACAAAAAAATAGGTGCAGGAGGAGGCCATTCAGGGGACCCTTCGGGCCTGCACTGGGAGGTGTGCCATTCAATATGATCATGGCTGATCATCCAACTCAGTTATCCCGTACCTGCCTTCTCTCCATACCCTCCGATTCGTTCCCTTTAGCCAGCAAGGGCCACATCTAACTCCCTCTTAAATATAGCCAATGAACTGGCCTCAAACTACCTTCTGTGGCAGAGAATTCCACAGATACAAAAACCACTTCTGCTCTCTGTGTGAAAAAATGTTTTTCTCATCTCGTGGCTTGATCGCCGTACCCTATCCAGTAAACAAACCACCACCGCGCCTGCCTTCTCCCGCATATCCCTGACTCCACCAGCCCCGAGAGCTCTATCTAACTCTAAACCACAACGAACGAGGACCGCGAGGGCCACGGGGTCACACCACTCAACACGCCGGCTTGTTTAGTTGTTTTTTTGTAAATTGGCCCCAGTGTGTGTCGGGTATTGTGCGGGGGACCACTGGTAGGCAACTTAAGACGGCTGTTACTGACCCGGTGGGGGGGGGGGGCCGAAGGGTTCTGTTTCCACGCTGTATCTTGGACTAAACCAAAACTAAAAGGGGTAACCCCAAAGGAGGGGCCCAGGTATTTCGGGTCCTAGGAACGCCTCCACCACTTTAGCCAATTATGCTGTGAATACTAGCCTTATTGAAACCATTTTCACTTGATCATGGGTGGAAAGGAGCACAAGGAAGAGAATCCGCGAAATAACACCTCATCTACCCTCAGGTCGCTGCCATTATCATGCAAGAATGTTTTTTTTAAATCTCTCTCTCTCTCTCTCTCTCTCTCTCTCTCCCGCCACGCTCTCTTCACATCTCTCAGATGGCCCCTTTCATCTGATTAGGGCGAGAAAACAGAACGGCAGGAAGATGGGCCACACAGGGTGGGTGTGGCACAGGTTTTCTGGATCTGGATCTGATCTCCGAGATAAGAGGGGAAAAGTGTCCCTGGCGTTGATGAATAGTTCCCGGCAGATGGCTGGGGAAATACCTGGGGGGGCTTTTTTTGTTGTTTTTTTTTTCTTGGTGCATAGGATGTTTATTTTGACTTTCTGCAAACAACACAATTTGTGATCCCACAACTCAAGCACAGAGAGGGATGGCGGTGAGGTGGGAGAGGTCGGTGGGGGGAGAGGAGGTCTTTTTTAAAAATAAAAAAAGAAAACCAAAAAAACCAGCCACGACCCTGCGAGGGTATCCCCCAAAGACATACAGGAGAGTTTCTCTCAATCTTCTCCAGCCTCAGCCATTTGTGTACCCTCGATTCTCCAGCATCTGCAGTTCCTTCTTTAACAGGTTTGTAGGTTGTTTAAGAAGGAACTGCAGATGCGGGAAAATCGAAGGTAGACAAAAGCGCTGGAGAAACTCAGCGGGTGCAGCAGCATCTATGGAGCGAAGGAGATAGGCAACGTTTCGGGCCGAAACGTTGCCTTTCTCCTTCGCTCCATAGATGCTGCTGCACCCGCTGAGTTTCTCCAGCATTTTGTGTACCCCAGGTTTGTAGGTTAATTGGCTTGGTAAAACTGCAAATTCTCCTTAGGATAGTGTTAGCAAAGATCATAGAGAGATAGACAGATAAATAGATAGATAGATAGATGGACAGAAACATAGAAACATAGACAATAGGTGCAGGAGTAGGCCATTCGGCCCTTCGAGCCTGCACCGCCATTCAATATGATCATGGCTGATCATCCAACTCAGTATCCCGTACCTGCCTTCTCTCCATAAACCCCTGATGGCCCCCCTTTTGCCACAAGCAGGGCCACATCTAACTCCCTCAAAAAAATAGCCAATGAAAAAAACTACTTGGGAGGCCTCGGGGAACATCCTTCTGTGGATGAATTCCCAGAAACAAGTCACATCTCTGTGTGAGAAAAATTGTTTTTTTTTTTTTTCTCATCTTGGTCCTAAAAGACTCCCCCCCTTAATCCTTAAAAAATAAAACTGTGACCCCTTTCCTGGACTTCCCCAACATTGGGGAACAGTCTTTCTAGACTGTCCAACCCCTTAAAGAATTTTGTAAGTTTCTATAAGAATCCCCCCTCAATCTTCCTAAATTCTAGCGAGTACAAGCCGAATCTATCCAGTCTTTCTTCATATGAAAGTCCAGCCATCCCAGGAATCAGTCTGGTGGAGGAACCTTCTCTGTACGTCCCTCTATGGCAAGAATGTCTTTCATCAGATTAGGAAGGAGACCAAAACTGTACGCAATAATACGCTTAACTGACACCAGGCGTGGTGTGGTGTGGCCTCAACCAAGCCAAGAACCCTGTACAACTAGTAGTAGCACCTCCCTGCTCTTGTACTCAAATCCTTTTGCTATGAATGCTAAAATACCATTTGCTTTATTGATAGATAATAGAATTAGATAGATGGATAGATAGTAAAAATGATAGATGATAGATTAGATAATAGATAGATAATAGATAGATAGATGATAGATAGATAGATAGATAGATAGATAGATAGATAGATAATCGATAGAAGATACTTTTATTCATCCCCTTTTCCAGGGAAATTCAGATGTCCTATATGCAGCAACGCTGATAAAAACACAACATAACAAAAAAAAAAGAATACAAATAACATTAAAACAAAAAACATCTTTTGGTGTTAGTGCGTGGGGCTCACTGTAAGTCGAGGACTCGGTGGCCGAAGGGCCTGTTTCCGCGCTGTATCTCTAAACTAAACTAAACCAAAAGAAGGTAGACAAAAAAGCTGGAGAAACTCAGGCGGGTGAGGCAGGCATTTATGGAGCGACAGGAATTGGCTACGTTTTTCCGGTGCCCCTTAGTGGCCCCCCTTTGATAACCAAGGTATGCAACAAAGCACGCTCAACTGAGACTGAAGAAAGGGTCGCGAGACCCAAAACATCACCTAATTCCTACGCCTCTCATGGATGCTGCCTCACCCCTGAGTTTTCCTTCCCAGCATTTTTGTCCCACGTTTCCGATTTTCCCCGGGCATCTGCAGTTCCTTCTTAACCAAAACTAGAGGTGTTAGGGAGCACAATGAACTGGAGGTGCTGAAATCTTGAGCAAAGCGCAACACACACGTGCCAAGGGAACCCAGCGGGTCATAGAAGTTGGAGGTACAGCACAGAACAGGCCCTTCGGCCCACCAAAGCCTGTGCCACGGACGTGTGATGCCAAGATCACCTAACCTCACCCAGATAGTTCCACGCTACTCTCCGAGATGCTTGTCTGACCCCCCCCACTGAGTTACCCCAGCATTTTGTGTTCTATCAATCTACAGTGTAACCAGCATCTCCAGTTCCTTCCTGCACCTCTAGTTAAGTCAGGTTTAGTGCTGTATGGGTTCTTTGATGTTAGTGTATTATCCACCAAAAACCGAAAGACAAAGCAGATACCATGATTAACATCTCGAGAGCCTCAATCGTATTAATTTCGAGCTTTTTTTTGTTTTTGGCGACCTGCCGGCACCCCCCTCATAGGACGCGCGAAACTGTTCAACCGTGTTGAAAATTCAGCGGCGACCAGAAAGACGCTATGTACTCTTTGGGCGAGTAGGAGAACCTCTCCACACGGCCTGTCGCGGGGGTGAAGCCTGTGCGGTCGTGATCGCAGCACCTTGTTCTGGTCGCCGCTGGATTTTCATAACGTGTTAACCATTTTCGTTGACCTGTGGCACTATGACGGGGGTTTTTGGGGGGGGGGGGGGGGGGGGGCCGGCAAGTCGCCAAAAAAGTCACGTACGAGGGACAAGGGGAACATGAAGGCCCATCAAGCTTATCCTACACACGGAGGAGACAATTGTTACATTTATTACCAAAACCAATTAAACTACATAGGAAAACATAGAAAACCATAGAAATTAGGTGCAGGAGTAGGCAATTCAGCCTTTCGAGCCTGCAACAGCCCATTCATTATGCATCATGGCTGATCATCCAACTCAGTATCGGTACCTGCCTTCTCTCCATTCCCCTGATCCCTTTAGCCACAAGGGCCACATCCAACTCCTCTTAAATATGGCCAATGAACTGGCCTCAACTACCTTCTGTGGCAGAGATATTCCAACGATTCCCCACTGCTCTGTGTGAAAAAAGTTCTTTCTCATCTCGGTCTTAAAGGATTTCCCCCTTAATCTTAAGCTGTGACCCTTGTCCTGGATTTCAACAACATCGGAAACAATCTTCCTGCATCTAGCCTGTCCAGCCCTTAAGAATTTTGTAAGTTTCTATAAGATCCCTCTCAATCTTCTAATTTCCAGAGAGTATAAACTGAGTCTATCCAGTCTTTCTCATAAGACAGTCCTGACCATCCCAGGAATCAGTTTGGTGAACCTTCTCTGCACTCCCTCTATGGCAATATGTCCTTCCTCAATGAATTTGGAGAACAAAACTGTACGCAATACTCCTGGTCGTGGCTCTCACCAAGACCCTGTACATGAAGTAGAACCTCCCTGCTCCTGTTAACTCAAAAAAGCCCATTTGCTATGAAAGCTAACATACCATTCGCTTTTTTCACTGCCTGCTGCACCTGCATGCCTACTTTCAATGACTGGTGTACCATGACACCCAGGTCTCGCTGCATCTCCCCTTTTCCTAATCGGCCACCATTTAAATAAGAGTCTGCTTTCCTGATTTTGCAGGACCTGCAAAACTGTTTGTCTATGGAGTGTGGAGGAAACGGAATTTCTTGGAGAAAGCCCACGTGGACTATCGCAACGTTTTAAGAAACAGGTAGATGGGTACATGGACAGGTCAGGTTTTTAGAGGGCTTTGGGCTAAACGCGGTCAGGTGAGACTAGTGTAGATGGGGCACGTTGGCCGGTGTGGCTTCTCTGACTGTTTGTCACTGAATCGTTCGAGAGAGCTTTCCAAGGACACGTTATGAAGATATTCAGGCTAAGATACTTCACAGGTGAGCGGTGTGCAAACTCTGTGAAAAAAAACCCAGCGCTGGGTTGTGGGGTAGAAGGTTTAACTCACCTCTCCCCCGGGGCTGTGTGTTTACAAGATACAAACCGGAGTATCACAGATATGGGCCCTCCGACCTCGGGTCACATAGGGCAAGGAGTTTGTTTGTTGACATTTTAGCAACTGTTTTGCTGAACTACTAAGTCTTTTCATAGAGAGTCACAGAGTGATACAGCATGAAATAGGCCCTTCGGCCAACTTGTCCACACCGGCCACATGTTCCTATCTGGCATAAGTCACCCACCTGCCGTTGTCCATATCCACTCCAGCCTAGTCATATCCATGTACCTGTCTAATAGAAACATAGAAAACATAGAAAATTAGTGCAGGTGCAGGCCAATTCGGCCCTTCGGAGCCTGCACCGCCATTCTATATGATCATGGCTGATATCCAACTCAGTATCCCGTACCTGCCTTCTCCTCCATACCCCTGATCCCTTCAGCCACTAAGGGGCCACATCTAACTCCCTCTTTAAATATGGCCCACGAAACTGCCTACAACTACCTTCTTGTGCAGAGAATTCCACAGATTCACCACTCTCCGTGTTTGAAAAAAACGATTTTTTCATCTCGGTCCTAAAAGACTTTCCCCCTTATCTTAACCTAGTGACCCCTCTTGTCCTGGACTTCCACAAACATCCGGAACAATCTTCCTGCATCTAGCTCTGTCCAACCCCTTAAGATTTTGCTAAGGTTCTTATGAGGATCCCCTCAATCTTCTAAATTCCAGCGAGTACAAGCCGAGTCCTATCCAGTCCTCTTTGCTTCATATGGATAGTCGTGCCATCCCAGGAATCAGTCTGTGAACCTCTCTGTATCCCTCAATGGCAAGAATGTCTTTCCTCAGATTAGGAGACCAAACCTGTACGCAATTACTCCAGGTGTGGCCTAACCAAGACCCTGTACAAATCTGCAGTTAGAAACCTCCCTGCTCTTGTATCAATCCTTTTGATATGAATGCAAATACATTCGCTTTCTCACTGCCTGCTGCACCTGCATGCTACTTTCAATGATGGTGGTACATGACACCCAGGTGCTGCATCTCCCCTTTTCCTAATCGGTCACCATTCAAATAATAGTCTACCTTCTTGTTTTTGCCATCAAAGTGGATAACCTCACATTTATCCACATTATACTGCATATGCCATGCATTTGCCCACTCACCCAGTCTATCCAAGTCATCCTGCAGCCTCCTAGCATCCTCCTCACTGCTAACACTGCCCCCCAGCTTCGTGTCATCCGCAGACTTCGAGATGTTGCATTTCTTAATTGTTTCTTAAACATTGCACTAGTCCCTGCCTCAACTACCCCCTCTGGCAGCTCGTTCCATACACCCACCTCCCTTAGTTTGAAAAGGTCACTTCCTAGATACCTATCAAATCTTTTCCCCTTCACCTTCTCCTATGTCCTCTGGTCCTCTGGTCCTCGATTCACCTACTCTGGGCAAAGGATTCTGTGCATCTAACCGATCTACTCCTCTCATGGGCTGAAGGGCCTGTTTCCGCGCTGTGTCTCTGAACTAAACTCTCACACCACTAAGGTAGACAGAAATGCTGGAGAAACTCAGCGGGCGAGGCAGCATCTATGGAGCGAGGGAATAGGCGACGTTTCGGGTCGAGGCCCTTCTTCAGACTAGGTTGCAAGCTACCCCAAGCAAAATATGAGCCACCTTTCCATCTTCTCAAACGATGCCACCTGACCAGCTGAGTTATTCCAGCACTCAGTGTCTTTTTCACTTCACCCACTTGCAATGCAAAGTCTTTAAATTGTATATTTTTAAATAAATGCACCTTTGCAGTGCGGGTAACACTATTTCTCACTGCAAGATCTCCATCATCTGATTGGTCTGGCCACCCGTCCGGCTGGTTCATTTCCTTGTCCGTTTGGATCGATATGTGGTGGCACAGAGGCACATTAGCAAAGCCGCTAGAGCTGCTGCCTCACAGAGCCCCGAAACCGGCTTTGACCTTGACCTCGGGTGATGTCTGTGTGGAGTTTGCACGTTCTCCTGGTGACCACCTCGGTTTCCTCCCACTCCCCAAAGAAGCGCAGGTTTGCGGGTTAATCGGCCCTCTGTAAAATGCCCCTAGTGTGTAGGGAGCGGGTGAGAAGGTGGGATAACACCGAACTAGTGTGAACGGGTGCTCGATGGTCGGCCTAGACTTGGTGGGCCGAAGAGCCTGTTTCCACGATGAATCTTTCAATCAATTAATAATTTAGATAGGAAGGGTTCAGAAGGTTACTGGGCCAAAATGAGGATAAATGCCAGTATGGATAACATGGGCCAAATGGCCTGTTTCCGTGCTGTGCAGTTCTATGACGCTTTATGGGCAAGTACATGGATAGGAACGATATTGAACATAGAAACATAGAAATTAGGTGCAGGAGCAGGCCATTCGGACCTTCGAGCCTGCACCGCCATTCAATATGATCATGGCTGATAATCCAATTCAGTATCCTGTACCTGCCTTCTCTCCATACTCCTGATCCCTTCCATCCATCAAGGGCCACATCCAACTCCCTCTTAATTATGCCAACAAACTGGCCTCAACTACTTCTGTGGCAGAGAATTCCCAGATTCACCACTCTCTGTGTGAAAAAAACGATTTTCTCTTCTCGATCCTAAAAGACTTCCCCCTTATCCTTAAACTGTGACCCCTTGTCCTGGGACTTCCCCAACACGGGAACAATCTTCCTGCATCTAGCCTGTCCAACCCCTAAGAATTTTGTAAGTCTCTATGAGATTCACCCCTCAATCTTCTAAATTCCGCGAGTACAAGCCAAGTCTATCCAGTCTTTCTTCATATGAAAGTCCTGGCCATCCCAGGAATCAGTCTGGTGAACCTTCTCTGTACTCCCTCTATGGCAAGAATGTCTTTCCTCAGATTAGGAGACCAAAACTGTACGCAATACTCCAGGTGTGGCCTCACCAAGACCTGTACAACTGCAGTAGATACCTCCCTGCTCTTGTACTCACATCCTTTTGCTATGAATGCCAACATACCATTTGCTTTCTTCACAGCCTGCTGCACCTGCATGCCTACTTTCAATGACTGGTGTACTATGAACCACAGTCTCGCTGCATCTCCCCTTTTCCTAATCGGTCACCATTCAAATAATAGTCTACCTTTCTGTTTTTGCCACCAAAGTGGATAACCTCACATTTATCCACATTATACTGCATCTGCCTTGCATTTGCTCACTCACCCAGTCTATCCAAGTCATCCTGCATCCTCCTAGCATCCTCTCTCACAGCTAACACTGCCCCCCCAGCTTCGTGTCATCCGCAAACTTCGAGATGTTGCATTTAATTCCCTCAGTCCAAATCATTTAACGTATATTGTAAATAGCTGGGGTCCCAGCACTGAGCCTTGCGGCACCCCAACTAGTCACTGTCTGCCATCCTGAAAAGGACTGTTCACTCCTACTCTTTGCTTCCTGTCTGCCAGCCAGTTCTCTATCCACATCAATACTGAACCACCAATACCAAGTGTGCTTTACGTTTGTATACCAATCTCTTGTGCGGGACCTTGTCGAAAGCCTTCTGAAAGTCCAGATACAACACATCCACTGCTTCTCCCTTATCCACTCTACTAGTTACATCCTCAAAAAATTCAATAAGATTCGTCAGACACTCCCATGATTTACCCTTCGTAAATCCATGCTGACTTTGTCCAATGATTTCACCACTTTCCAAATGCGCTGCTATCCCATCTTTTAATAATTGACTCTAGCAGTTTCCCCACTAACGATGTTAGACTAACTGGTCTGTAATTCCCCGTTTTCTCTCTCCCTCCCTTTTTAAAAAGTGGGGTTACATTAGCTACCCTCCAATCCTCAGGAACTACTCCAGAATCTAAAGAGTTTTGAAAAATCATCACTAAGGCATCTGCTATTTCTGGGGCTACTTCCTTAAGTACCCTGGGATGCAGCCTATCTGGCCCTGGGGATTTATCGGCCTCTAATCCATTCAATTTACCAAACACCACTTTCCGGCTAACCTGGATTTCACTCATTTCCTCCATCTCATTTGACCCGCGATCCCCAAATAAGATTTGGGTGAGAACATACATGGCATGATCAGCAGGTTTTCAGGTGACCCAAAAGTGGGGTGGTCTTGTAGGAGTGGGAAAGGGGGTGTGTTCAGATAGTGAAAATGGTTAGTCATGGGAAATGGAGCACGAACGGTGCAGCGGGATTGGGTTGGCTCGTGTGGAGTTGAACACTTGGCAGGTGGGCTGGTTTTACAGAGGAATGTGAGGTCGAGACCGAGTTACGCTTTTTAGGCCAGAAGGCACGAGGTCTCAGGCGGCGCCGTTCTACCTAGACTCGAACGCAAGCAAGGCAGATTTGCAGAGCAACGTTGGCAGAGGACCTTCACAGTCGAGGACCGAATGTAAGGCTCTGTGGAGTGTGGAAGAATAGTGGGATCTTGGAGCGTGGGCGCAAGGTTCCTTGAAAGCGAGCACAGGTAGAGAGGGTGAAAGGCACGGAGGAGAAAAGAGATCAGCAGTCTCTCGCACATACGCGACAGCTCAGAGAGCTGAAGAAGCTCTTCTCTCTCGGTCTCGACCCGAAACGTCAACCCATCCCTTCTCTCCAGAGGTGCTGCCTGTCCCGCTGAGTTGCTCCAGCACTTGGTGTCCATAGAGTATAGACGTTGGGAGATATAGAACTCAAAAAGGCTGGCAGCATCATCAAGGACCCACACCATCCCGGCCACACACTCATCTCTCCGCTGCCATCAGGTAGAAGGTACGGGAGCCTGAAATCTGCAACATCCAGGTTCAGGAACAGCATCTTCCCCACAGCCATCAGACTATTAAACTCAACTCAAACAAAACTCTGAACATTAATAGCCTATTGGACTTTATCTGCTTATTTATTGTGTGTATATATATATATATATATATATTCAATGGTATATGGACACACTGGTCTGTTCTGTATTTATTTATGCCTACAATATTCTGTTGTGCTGAAGCAAAGCAAGAATGTCATTGTCCTATCTGGGACACACGACAATAAACTCTTGAATCTTGAATCTTGAATCTTGAACCAAACCAGCATCCGCAGTTCATTCCCACACATTTCACCCGCTCCACTGCAAAAACTCAAGGTATGTCTACTTTGAAGAAGTTCTCTTCCTCTCTCCGACGAGAGTTCTGCAACATCTCTACTCACTGCACCCCCTCACCCCTCCCCCCCTATGATTCCACCTACACCCTGACATATCTTTCGGTTCTTCGTTCTATTTCTCTCTATTTCACCATCTACTTCTCTTGTTTTCCTTTCCCCAGACTCTCAGTCCGAAGAAGGGTCTCGACCCAAAACGTCAACCCATTCCTTCTCTCCTGAGTTACTCCAGCGTTTTGTGTCTATCTTCGGTGTAAACCAGCACCTGTGATTCCTACCTGTACAAGTGAAAGTTACACCTGGACCTTCAGAAAGCATTTGATAAGGTCCCGCATAGGAGAGTAGTGGGCAAAATTACAGCACGTGGTATTGGGGGTAGAGTGCTGACATGGATAGAGAAATGGTTGGCAGACAGGAAACTGAGAGTGGGGATTAACGGGTCCCTTTCAGAATGGCAGGCAGTGACTAGTGGGGTACCGCAAGGCTCGGTGCTGGGACCACAGCTACTTACAATATACATCAATGAAGGGATTCAAAGTAACATTAGCAAATTTGCAGATGACACAAAGCTGGGTGGCAGTGTGAACTGTGAGGAGGATGCTATGAAGATGCAGGGTGACTTGGACAGGTTGGGTGAGTGGGCAGATGCATGGCAGATGAAGTTTAATGTGGACAAATGTGAGGTTATCCACTTTGGTGGCAAAAACAGGTACAGCAGGCAGTGAAGAAAGCCAATGGCATGTTGGCCTTCATAACAAGAGGAGTTGAGCATAGGAGCAAAGAGGTCCTTCTGCAGTTGTACAGGGCCCTAGTGAGACCACACCTGGAGTACTGTGTGCAGTTCTGGTCTCCAAATTTGAGGAAGGACATTCTTGCTATTGAGGGAGTGCAGCGTAGGTTTACAAGGTTAATTCCCGGGATGGCGGGACTCACATAAGTTGATAGAATGGAGCGGCTGGGCTTGTATCCTCTGGAATTTAGAAGGATGAGAGGGGATCTTATTGAAACATATAAGGTTATTGATAGATTGGACACGTTAGAGGCAGGAAACATGTTCCTGATTTCAGGGAAATCCAGAACCAGAGGCCACAGTGTAAGAATTAGGGGTAGGCCATTTAGAACGGAGATGAGGAAAATCTTTTTCACACAGAGTTGTGAATCTGTGGAATTCTGTATCTCAGAAGGCAGTGGAGGCCAATTCTCTAGATGCTTTCAAGAGTGAGTTCGATAGAGCTCTTAAAGATAGCAGAGTCAGGGGATATGGGGAGAAGGCAGGAACGGGGTACTGATTGGGGATGATCAGCCATGATCACATTAAATGGCGGTGCTGGCTCGAAGGGCCGAATGGCCTCCTCCTGCACCTATTGTCTATTGTCTATTGGATACAGGTGGGGGGGAGGGGTTGAATGGCAGATGGTTGGACAAAGGCTGCAGATGAAAAGACAAAAAGTGCGAGATAAGGGGATCAGGATAGAAGATGCGTGAAATGTGTTTTTGTGTGTTGTCTGAGTCTGTGTGTCTTTGATGCTGCTGCAGGCAAGGACTCATTGCACCCCTACCTCACCCTACTAATGCACAGGATAATAAGCTGGAGTTGACTAGACCTGTCTTGACGTAGGGGAAATCTATTGCACTGAGTTATTATGATCTGAAACTCGGGGTACACAAAAGGCTGGAGAAACTCAGCGGGTGCAGCAGCATCTAAGGAGCGAAGGAGATAGGCGACGTTTTTGGTCGAGACCCTTCTTCAGACCACGACCACATGATCTGAAACTCATTGCCTGCGAAGATTACTTTTCTTTTTAGTATAGAGTCCAGTGATGCCCGCACATTAACTCTACCCCATACGCACAGTGCAAATTGGAGGAGCAGCACCTCATATTTCGCTTGGGTAGTTCACACCCCAGCGGTATGAACATTGACTTCTCTAAATGTTTAAGAAGGAACTGCAGATGCTGGAAAATTCGAAGGTAGACACAAAATGCTGGAGAAACTCAGCGGGACCGGCAGCATCTCTGGAGAGAAGGAATGGATGATGTTTTGTGTCGCAACTCTTCTTCAGTCTGAAAAGAATGGCCTCGACCCGAAACGCAACCCATTCCTTCTCTCCAGAGATGCTGCCGGTCCCGCTGAGTTACTCCAGCATTTTGTGTCTATCTTCAATTTTCTGGGAGTAGAAGTGGGGGCGGATCCGGATCCGCAGCGGCCGTGAGCCCCGGGCCGCGTTCGGTGATCGTTTGCCTGCTTCTGCTGCTGTTGGAGGTGAGACGTTGCGTCGCGCCAGGGTCTTGGGCCTGTCCCACTTTGGCCGTCAGTTACTGTGGCCGGTCGGTGGCGGGCGAAGATTTTGTTCGCTACAAAATCCCGGAGTGCCGCGCGATACCGCGCACAACCACATACCCTCCGGCGCTTCTCTAGTAACTAGTAGCTGGTAGAGTGGATAAGGGAGAACCAGTGGATGTGTTATATCTGGACTTTCAGAAGGCTTTCGACAAGGTCCCACATAAGAGATTAGTATACAAACTTAAAGCACACGGTATTGGGGGTTCAGTATTGATGTGGATTTGAGTACAAGAGCAGGGAGGTTCTACTGCAGTTGTACAGGGTCTTGGTGAGGCCACACCTGGAGTATTGCGTACAGTTTTGGTCTCCTAATCTGAGGAAAGACATTCTTGCCATAGAGGGAGTACAGAGAAGGTTCACCAGACTGATTCCTGGGATGGCACGACTTCCTTATGAAGAAAGACATAGAAACATAGAAACATAGAAACATAGAAATTAGGTGCAGGAGTAGGCCATTCGGCCCTTCGAGCCTGCACCGCCATTCAATATGATCATGGCTGATCATCCAACTCAGTATCCCGTACCTGCCTTCTCTCCATACCCCCTGATCCCTTTAGCCACAAGGGCCACATCCAACTCCCTCTTAAATATGGCCAACGAACTGGCCTCAACTACCTTCTGTGGCAGAGAATTCCACAGATTCACCACTCTCTGTGTGAAAAACTATTTTTTCATCTCGGTCCTAAAAGACTTCCCCCTTATCCTTAAACTGTGACCCCTTGTTCTGGAGTCCCCCAACATCGGTAACAATCTTCCTGCATCTAGCCTGTCCAACCCCTTAAGAATTTTGTAAGTCTCTATAAGATCCCCCCTCAATCTCCTAAATTCCAGCGAGTACAAGCCGAGTCTATCCAGTCGAGATAGAACCAACGAGAGTGGTGAGTCGGTGGAATTCTCTGCCACAGAAGGTGGTTGAAGCCAGTTCATTGGCTATATTTAAGAGGGAGTTAGATGTGGCCCTTGTGGCTGAAGGGATTAGGGGGTATGGAGAGAAGGCAGGTACAGGATACTGAGTTGGATGATCAGCCATGATCATATTGAGTGGTGGTGCAGGCTCGAAGGGCCGAATGACCTCCTCCTGCACCTATTTTCTATGTTTCTATGTTTCTATGGGTAGAGAACTGGCTGGCAGACAGGAAGCAAAGAGTAGGAGTAAATGGGTCATTTTCAGAATGGCAGGCAGTGACTAGTGGGGTACCGCAAGGCTCAGTGCTGGGACCCCAGATATTTACAATATATATTAATGATCTGGATGAGGGAATTGAATGCAACATCTCCAAGTTTGCGGATGACACGAAGCTGGGGGGCAGTGTTAGCTGGAGGATGCTAGAAGGCTGCAAGGTGACTTGGACAGGTTGGGTGAGTGGGCAAATGCGTGGCAGATGCAGTATAATGTGGATAAATGTAAGGTTATCCACTTTGGTGGCAGAAACAGGAAAGTAGACTATTATCTGAATGGTGGCTGATTAGGAAAAGGGGAAATGGGTGTCATGGTACACCAGTCATTGAAAGTAGGCAAGACCCTGAAGAAGGGTCTCGACCCGAAACATCGCCTATCTCCTTTGCTCCTTAGATGCTGCTGCACCCGCTGAGTTTCTCCAGCCTTTGTGTACCCATTGAAAGTAGGCATGCAGGTGCAGCAGTCAGTGAAGAAAGCGAATGGTATGTTGGCATTCACAGCAAAAGGATTTGAGTACAAGAGCAGGGAGGTTCTACTGCAGTTGTATAGGGTCTTGGTGAGGCCACACCTGGAATATTGCGTACAGTTTTGGTCTCCTAATCTGAGGAAAGACATTCTTGCCATAGAGGGAGTACAGAGAAGGTTCACCAGACTGATTCCTGGGATGGCACGACTTCCATATGAAGAAAGACTGGATAGACTCGGCTTGTACTCGCTGGAATTTAGAAGATTTGAGGGGTGATCTCATAGAGACTTACAAAATTCTTAAGGGGTTGGACAGGCTAGATGCAGGAAGATTGTTCCCGATGTTGGGGAACTCCAGAACAAGGGGTCACAGTTTAAGGATAAGGGGGAAGTCTTTTAGGACCGAGATGAGAAAATCATTTTTCACACAGAGAGTGGTGAATCTGTGGAATTCTCTGCCACAGAAGGTAGTTGAGGCCAGTTCGTTGGCCATATTTAAGAGGGAGTTGGATGTGGCCCTTGTGGCTAAAGGGATCAGGGGGTATGGAGAGAAGGCAGGTACAGGATACTGAGTTGGATGATCAGCCATGATGATATTGAATGGCGGTGCAGGCTCGAAGGGCCGAATGGCCTCCTCCTGCACCTAATTTCTATGTTTCTATGTTTCAGACTGGTCAGGGTTATTTTCCTGGTCATGTCGTCGACCTCCGCGTGGTGAACCTCGTCAACTGACCTCAGTCTGCCGAGCGACGACAAATGGAGACGGCAGCCGCGCCCCGGCTTGGCGCCAACCCGGAGCATGCGCCCTTTTTAGGGCGGGCACCGACGGATGTCGAACCGGATGGCTTCACCCGCTGCGGACGTCTGCTGCCTTAACGCAGGAAGAAGAGGAAGAAGTTCGGACTCTTTCTACCCAGCAGTTATCAGGCAACTGAATCATCCCACCACAGCCAGAGAGCAGTGCTGAACTACCATCTACCTCAGTGGTGTCCCTCGGACCATCCTTGATCGGACTTTACTGGTTTTACCTTGCATTAGATGTTATTCCCTTATCATATATCCATACACTGTAAATGGCTCAATTGTGATCATGTATTGCCTTTCTAACATATGTATCTTCTTGTCGAACATATACAATACATTGGGATAGGACTAGGAGGAATACGAATGCTTCGTCACATGTGACTGGGCACAGTGAGATTCCTTGCTTACATAAACAAGGTATACAAACAGCGGCCACCTACGGCGCTGACAAAGTAACAGAGCACGCCGGCGCCCCCTTCGTCCCCCCCCCCCCCCCCCACGCCGGGTCCTCCATTGTTCTTCCCCTCCCCTCCACGCACTCATCGACCCGCGAGGCATTGCCGCCGCCGCGAGGCTTCACCACCGCCTAGGCCCCAGGCTTCACCGCCGTCGACGCCCCACTTCACGTCTCCGTGGAGCTGTCGCAGGCCCCAGCCGCGGGCGCTGTCGGCTGCTTCGCCCGTCCCGGCTTCAACCCCACGAGGCCCCCGGCCGGGCCCCGACCCAAGGCTTCCACGCGGCGATCCGGGAGGCATCGAGACAGCGGCCCCTCGTTAACGGGCTCCGGCTTTTACGATGCAATACGACACGATAGAGCTTTATTTATCCCAGGAGGGAAATTGATCTGCCAACACTCATAAAAACACAACATACACGAAACACGAAATTAAAGTGATGAGTGGAAAGGATTGGGGATGTGCAAAGATTGGAGGGGAGGGGGGAGGGGGGGAGGGTCAGTCTCAGTCCACCCCACGACGGGTGGGGGGGGGGAGTTGTACAGTTTGATAGCCACAGGCGAAGAAGGATCTCCAGTGGCGTTCTGTGCTGCATCTTGGTGGGACCAGTCTGTTGCTGAAGGTGCTCCTCAGGTTGACCAGTGTGTCACGGAGGGGGTGAGCTGTATTGTCCAGGATGCTCCGCACTTTGAGGAGCATCCTCCCCTCCAGGATGACCGTTTGAGGGCACTGGGCCTGTACTCGAGTTTAGATGAATGAGGGGGGACCTGATTGAAACGTACCGAATAGTGGAAGGCTTAGAGTCTAAGAGTGATACAGCGTGGAAACAGGCCCTTCGGCCCAACTTGCCCACACCGGCCAACATGTCCCAGCTACACTAGTCCCACCTGCCCGTGCTTGATCAATATCCCTCCAAACCTGTCCTATCCATGTACCTTTCTAAACATTGGGATAGTCCCAGCCTCAACTACCTCCTCTGCCAGCTTGTTCCATGCACCCACCACCTTTTGTGTGAAAAAGTTACCCCTCAGATTCCTACTAAATCTTTTCCCCTTCACCTTAAACCTATTTATTCTGGCCCTCGATTCACCTACTCTGGGCAAGAGACTGTCTTACCCCAATCTATTCCTTTCATGATATTATACACCTCTCTAAGATCGCCCCTCATCCTCCTGCGCTCCATGAAATAGAGTCCCAGCCTGCTCAACCTCTCCCTGTAGCTCACACCCTCTAGTCCCGGCAACATCCTCGTGAATCTTCTCTGCACCTTTTCCAGCTCGACAACATCTTTCCTATAACACGGTGCCCAGAAGTGAACACAATACTCTAAATGCAGCCTTAAAATGGTCAAAAACAACTGCTACATGACCTCCCGACTTCTATACTCATTATTGTTAAAGAAGGAACTGCAGATGCTGGAAAATCGAGGGCACACAAGAGGCTGGAGAAACTCAGCGGGTGCAGCAGCATCCAAGGAGCGAAGGAGATAGGCAACATTTCGGGCCGAAACCCTTCTTCAGACTGATGGGAGGTGCGGGGGGGCGTGGAGAAGAAAGGAAAAAAGGAGGAGGAGGAGCCCGAGGGCTGAGGGAGAGGTGGGAAGGGGAGGAGAAGACAGCAAGGGTTAACAGAATTGAGAAATTGAGAAAAGTTGTTTTGAACGTTTCCACTAGTGGGAGAGTCCAGGACAAGAGGCCACAACCTCAGGATTAAATGACGTTCTTTGAGGAATGAGAAGAGGAGGAATTCCTTTAGTCAGAGGGATGCGGATCTGTGGAATTCATTGCCACGGACGGCTGTGGAGACCAAGTCATTGGGTATTTCCAAAGCGAAGATTGATAAGCTGTTGATTAGTAAGGACTTCAAGAGTAATGAGGAGAAGGCAGGAGATTTGGGATTGAGCCATGATTGAATGACAGAGCAGACTCGATGGGCCAATTGGCCCAATTCTGCACCTATAACATATGATCTTATGATCAGTCAGATTTTCACTGAACTGCAAGCAGAAAATAAGTTTCTGTGTACCTCAGTCCTACATGTGACAATTAAGTGCCATCAAACAGACCCTTCAGCCCAAACATGATGGCCCAGATCCACTCTTGCATCTTACGATCCTATGATGATCCTATGACCTTCTGACCACACCCCCACCCAACAAAAGGCTAGAAGATGCATCCCGCTACATGGCGAGTTTAGTTTAGGATGTGGAGGAAATGGATATTTTTAAGGCAGAGATAGATAGATTCTTGATTAGTACGGGTGGCAGGGGTTATGGGGGGAAGGCAGGAGAATGGGGTTAGGAGGGAGAGATAGGTCAGCCCTGATTGAACGGCAGAATAGACTTGTTGGGCTGAATGGCCTAATTCTGCTCCTATCACTTATGATATTATGATCTCCTGCTGACTGGTTGGCAAGCAACAAAAGCTTTTCATTGTACCTCAGTGGACGTGACAATAAACTAATCTAACTCTTTGAAGTATCATACATTGTTCTCGCTGAGGCCCATACGTGACACTCCTGCAGTGGCTCAAAGATGTCATGTTCTCATCCCTGGTTTCAACTCCCTGCATTGCCTCATCTTTCCCTGCCTCTGTGACTGCCATCTGACAGTAGAGCTTCCAGAGATAAACAGATTCCACTCTCTTCTGCACCCTCTCCGAAGCGATAGTGCTGACTACAGCCTTGATCTGGCAACAGTCTTGGATCTGGCAGCAACTGTGTGGTGGTAAGGGCCTGTCCCACTTGGGCAATTGTGCGTCATTTAAACGACAGGCGGGTAGTGACTGCCGCCCGACTGTCGCGGGAAAATCGCCCAGCAGTACGACAGCCGTGCGCCCAAGTGCTCTTGAGGGTCCTGCTTCTTTTGGGAGCCATTTGCAATGTCGTTCGTGCTTAGTCCGATCTCCGTGGCAGGGATTTTCCCAGTGAAAATGTTTTCAAAACTACCGGGTGGTCGCGTGGTGCGACGCTCAAATGACGCGCAAATAGCGTACGGTGGCGCACGGCTTCAAACGTTGACGCACCGTGGCGCATAATAATTTAGCATTGGCAGTTTTCGTGCTTCACCGTGCGCAACCATGCGCCACCACGCGCTACGCGTACGCCGTCAGTACGTCAGCGTGCGCAAGGGATACGTCACGCAGGTGGGCGTGCGAGGAGTTTGAGCATTCCACAATCCTGGGGCGCCTGGCACGTTAGCGCGCGTCACTGCATACGCCATCACACCACGGGCCAAACAATCTTTAGGAGGAGCGTCGCTCTCAGGATTCAGGATCACACAAGCTTCTCCACCGCGACAAGGTGACAATCCACGGAGAAGGGCTTGCGGGTTAATTGGCTCGGTATAAATGTAAATTGTCCCCAGTGTGTGCAGGATAGTGTTAATGTGCGGGGATCGCTGGTCGGTGCGAACTCGGTGGGCCGAAGGGCCTGTTACTGCGCTGAATCTCTAAGCGAAACTAAATTAGTCAAGCATTATTGGTGAGCTGTTGACCAGGTTACAGATAATTGAGTGAGAAAGGTTTTTGTAGCCTGCCGTCCAAAGGGAGAATTTAATCCGTGTGTATTAGTTGCTTGAATTTCTGATGTTGTCCAGCAGAATATAATGCGAGTAGATTTTAAATGCAATGTTTAAGAAGCATTTAGACTCATGGAGGCAGAGAAGGTAAAGTTATTAACTATAGGCAGGCAGATGTCCATGGAAGAAGCGCCTCGGCACGGGATGACACGGTGCCCATGGCGGGGGGGGGGGGGAACTCCCCGCGACTTGACCTGGACTGGCGCTGCTGGGGAATGTTGGGCGGTGTGGGCAAGTTAGGTGGAGTGGATGATTCCACACTGTATCGCTCTATGACTACGAGGTATCAGTTGTTCTGTTGGCTCTACCTTTGGATGCATTTTGAAAGAAATGCTCATATCGTCTCAATGTTATCTGAACCCATTCAATGTACTCTTTAAAAAAAAATCTGGATTTGATGATTGGGTAAATGGTGGTGATGGGAACAAATAGTGACTGTTCTTTCTTCATGACTGTTATTCTACGATTTCCAAGTTTATGGCATCATTTATATTATTTGGTGGTTTTGCTTGGGACATCTGCGACCGCCCGCAATGTCATGGGATGATGGTATCTGTCTGCATGGGTTTAAAGACACATTATTCATAGGATGTGGGCGTTCAGGCAAGTTCAGGATCCTGTTGTTGGAGTTGTAGCTGGTTGTTTGGCCAATTTACCGAGCATTTGTTTCGTTAGATGTTCCGTGTAAGCTGGTCCCGTGAGCCCATATTCCTCTAAACCAGGGGACCGGCGACCTACGGCCCCCCCCGGGCCGAATGCGGCCCCTAACCCGAAATCATCCGGCCCGCAGGCAAATTTCTTTCCCGGTAACCATCCGGCCCTCCAAGCGCCGAGCTCTGTCTGTGCCGCATCCGGCGCAAAGCCCGCCGGCACGGCCGCGCACCTTCTGTGAACACCTTTAAGAAAGGACTGCAGATGTTGGAAGAATCGAGGTTAGACAAAAAGGCTGGAGAAACTCAGCGGGTGAGACACGCGAGGATCGCACCAGGCTGCCTCACCCGCTGAGCTTCTCCAGCATTTTTGTCCACCGTCTGTGAACACAATTGATTTGATGCCTGCCCATCCGGGGCGGGATGGGGGCGGGATCCGCCTGTACACGTGGTAGATGTGGCCCGCCAACCGCTCACAGACATGCGCCCCGGCCCCTATGCACAACAAGGTTGCCCACCCTTGCTCTAAACCTTTCCTGTCCATGTACCTGTCCAAGTTTAGTTTAGTTTAGGGTCCACAAAATGCTGGAGAAACTCAGCGGGTGCAGCAGCATCTATGGAGCGAAGGAGATAGGCGACGTTTCGGGCTGAAACCCTTCTTCGCACTGATCTAGTTTAGTTTGAAGATACAGCATGGAAACAGGCTATTCGGTCCACCTACACAACATAGTCACGAGAAGTTGCTGTAATTATGTAGGTGAATTAACCCGAAGGTTGCAAGTTCAATTCCCACTGGGACCCGTGGAGTTTAGTTTAGTTTAGAGATACAGCACGGAGACAGGCCATTCGGCCCACCGAGTCGGCACTGACCAGCGATCCACACGCACTCTCTGCAACTTACAGAAGCCAATTTACCTACAATCCTGTGTGTCTTTGAAGGAAACCGGAGCGGTTTGGCTGGTTTATGTGATGTTCTGGGCTGCGTCCGCGTCTCTCTGCGATTTCCCGCGGCCTGGGATGGAGCTGTTCCCAAACCATGCTGTCTTGAATCCCGATAAAATTCTTTCTACGACACATCTGTAGAAGTTGGTGAGAATCGTTGGGGACGTGCCGAACATCCTAAGCATCGCAAGGAAGTAGACGCGTTGGTGTGTTCACTTGGTCATTATTTCGATGTGGCTGATCAGAGTAACTCAGGGGGACAATAGACATTAGACAATAGGTGCAGGAGTAGGCCATTCGGCCCTTCGTACCAGCACCGCCATTCAATGTGATCATGGCTGATCATCCCCAATCAGTGCCCCGTTCCTGCCTTCTCCCCGTATCCCCTGACGCCGCTATCTTTAAGAGCCCTATCTAGCTCTCTCTTGGAAGCATCCAGAGAACCGGCCTCCACCACCCTCTGAGGCAGAGAATTCCACAGACTCACCACTCTCTGTGAGAAAAAGTGTTTCCTCATCTCCGTTCTAAATGGCTTACCCCTTATTTTTAAACTGTGGCCCCTGGTTCTGGACTCCCCCAACATCGGGAACACATTTCCTGCCTCTAGCGTGTCCAAACACTTAACAATCTTATATGTTTCAATGAGATCTCCTCTCATCCTTCTAAACTCCAGAGTGAACAAGCCCAGCCGCTCCATTCTCTCAGCATATGACAGTCCCGCCATCCCGGGAATTAACCTTGTAGACGTACGCTGCACTCCCTCAGTAGCAAGAATGTCCTTCCTCAAATTAGGTCAGGCAACATCTCTGGGGATAATGGGCAAGGTGACGTTTCGGGTCTGTACAGTTCTTCAGACTTTTTCCCCGGAGATGCTGCCCGACCTGTTGTGTTACTGTAGCATTTTGTGTCTATCTTTGGTATAAACCAGCGCCTGCATCTCCTTGTTACTACCTCCTCTAGCAGCAAGTTCCATTTACCCACCACCCTCTGTGTGAAAAAGAATGCCCTTCAACTTCCTATTAAATCTTTCCCCTCTCCCGTCTTTCCTAAGAAAGACGTATCAAATCCAGAATGGTTTTCAATTTTGTTTATTAGTTCACAGCGCGGAAACAGATCCTCCGGCCCACCGAGTCAGCACCGACCAGCGATCCCCGCACACTAATACTATCCCACACACGCAAGGGCCAATTTCACCTTTGTACCAAGTCATTGAGCCTACAAGTCTGGACATGTGGGGGGTGACCTGAGCACCCGGAGAAAACCCACGCAGGTCACGGGGAGAACGTGCAAACTCCGTACAGACAGCGCCCGTAGTCAGGATTCGAGCGACCGCCGATGATGATCCCAGTGAGGATTGACTAATATGTAGAATATTAACAAGTAGTGGAGATCAAGGAGTGTGTGATATCAGAGGTTCAATGCCATTGTGGGCACGCCATTGGAAGTACCCGTTTGCAAAATAATCTGCATTCCCACATTAAAGGCTGATAACATGAACTAGGAAACCAGAACGTAAACCCTTCATGCCTACTGATTTAATCAAGGACTTGAGATGAAATCAAAAACACAATAAGGTGAGTTCAGTGATCAACTTACCTCAGGGAAAGGACAATTTAAGCCACAGTGCAATAATAGTGACAGTCATTTGTCCAATAATTAATTTAGTTTTGTTTAATTTAGAGATATAACACTGAAACAATAGACAATAGACAATAGGTGCAGGAGTAGGCCATTTAGCCCTTCAAGCCAGCACCGCCATTCAATGTGATCATGGCTGATCATCCCCAATCAGTACCCCGTTCCTGCCTTCTCCCCATATCCCCTGACTCCGCTATCTTTAAGAGCCCTATCTAGCTCTCTCTTGTAAGCATCCAGAGAACCGGCCTCCACCGCCCTCTGAGGCAGAGAATTCCACAGACTCACCACTCTCTGTGTAAAAAAGTGTTTCCTCGTCTCCGTTCTAAATGGCGTACTCCAGGCCCTTCGGCCCACCGAGCCCACGCTGACCAGCCACCCCCGCACATAAACGCTGCCGCGGGATCCACTAAATCTCACGACCAAAAGTAAACTACAAGCGACAACTTGTCGTTCGTTTAATAAAAAGATAAGCCCTCTGACCTCGGAGTTTGTATCTCATCCCTCCCCCTCTCTCTCTCTCTCTCTCTCTCTCTCTCTCTCTCTCGACCCTCATGTGACGCTGCTCGTTACTACGGGAACAAGCGGTACCTAAAACCCACGTGGGCACCCATGATGTCACTAACCTGCGCACACCCGGGACAATTTACAATCACACCAAGCTGTGGAGTCTATGGCGTGCGGGATGAAACCCACGCGGGTCACGGGGAGAACGTGCAAACTCCGTGCAGACAGCACCCGTGGTCAGGATCGAACCCGGGTCACCGGCGCTGTGAGGCGGCAACTCTACCGCTGCGCCACCACGCAGCCCCAATATATTACATTATAATATCCTGTATGGTGTAATAGTACTGGACAGGAGAGTAGACTCAACACCTGAGGTCGGGGCCACAAATAGGCCCCGAGCTCGGGTGATCATAGAAGCATAGAAACATAGAAACATAGAAAATAGTTGCAGGAGTAGGCCATTCGGCCCTTCGAGACTGCACCGCCCTTCAATATGATCATGGCTGATCATCCAACTCAGTATCCTGTACCTGCCTTCTCTCCATACCCTCTGATCCCCTTAGCCACAAGGGCCACATCTAACTCCCTCTTAAATATGGCCAACGAACTGGCCTCAACTACCTTCTGTGGCAGAGAATTCCACAGATTCACCACTCTCTGTGTGAAAAAATGTTTTTCTCATCTCGGTCCTAAAAGATTTCCCCCTTATCCTTAAACTGTGACCCCTTGTCCTGGACTTCCCCAACATCGGGAACGATCTTCCTGCATCTAGCCTGTCCAACCCCTTAAGAATTTTGTAACAGAGGAAGAGGGCTTAACTTTCTGAGGCCTTTCCCCAGAGTGGAGAATTTTGATGCTGTTGTGGGGGGGGGGGGGGAACGTTCATGTTGAATTCTATAATGTGTTGTGTCATTTTTCTTTAAAAAAAAAATATTTCTATGGATGTACGGAAACGTAATTATTTTATTTCTTCTATGTAAACTTTGGTTTCAATGCGAGTTGATTTAAACATGCTATATAAATAAAATGTACTTATTTACTATTTACTTACCTTCCACCTTAGATCAGCCGTATCCTTGGCACATCCTGGCAAGGCAGAGTGTCCAACACCGAGATGCTGTCTCGCGCTGGCCTTCCCAGTGTGTACACTCGTCTCAGGCAGCGCAGACCGCAGTCCACCGCACGGCATGGAGGATGGCCGTATTCCAAAATGCATCCTCTACGGAGAGCTGACATCTGCGAGGAGAACCATCGGCCGCCCCCCAGCTGCGTCACAAGGACGTCTGCAAGAGAGATATGGCGGCGGACGCTCGACATGGATGTGAGGTCCGGGGAGAGCCTTGCAGCTGACCGCAAGAGGTGGACAGGTACCCTGAACCAACACCTCAAAACGGGGGAAGAGAAACTGTCGAACGCAGCGGCAGACAAGCGGGCGCGCAGAAAGGAGCGCAGCAGTTTCAACAAACCAGAGCCCACACACACACACACAAATGTGACCTTTGCCACAGAGTCTGTCACTCCCGCAGTGGTCTCCTCAGCCACAGGCGACGCTGCTCCAGCCGAGGATTGGAGCAAGCGGCCAACAACTAGGATGCGTCACCCATGGTCAGTCATGACCGAGGGGGGCCTACTGTAGAAAAAAAGTGCAAGGTTGCAATGAGGTAGGTTGGAAGATCGGGACGACATTGTGTTTTAGTGTAGTGTAATACAATACTACTATAGTGTAATACAATGTGCTTTAAATAATGCAGTTTCACAAGGAAGATATGTCACATCTGGTATAAATTCATTGAATGTGATCTAGGTGCTGATGCTGTTTTAATTAGATTAGAGTCATAGAGTTACAGAGTCATACAGCGAAGGAACAGGCCATTCGGCCCTACGTGCCCACGCTGACCAACATGCTCCATCTACACTAGTCCCACCTGCCTGCGTTTGTCCCAAATCCCTCTTAACCTGTCCTATCTTTACACCAGTCCAAATGTTTTTAAAATGCTGCTATAGTCCCTGCCTCAACTACCTCCTCCGGCTGCCCGTTCCATACACCCACCACCCTTTGTGTGAAAACGTTACCCTCAGGTTACTATTAAATCTTTCCCTTATAGTCAGGACCCTAAAAGTCTGAAGAAGGGTCTCGACCCAAAACGTCACCTATCCATGTTCTCCACAGATGCTGCCTGACCCGCTGAGTTACTCCAGCACTCTGTGAAACGTCACCTATCCATGTTCTCCACAGATGCAGCCTGACCCGCTGAGTTACTCCGGCACTCTGTGAAACGTCACCTATCCATCCATGTTCTCCACAGATGCTGCCTGACCCGCTGAGTTACTCCAGCACTCTGTGAAACGTCACCTATCCATGTTCTCCACAGATGCTGCCTGACCCGCTGAGTTACTCCAGCACTCTGTGAAAAATCGAAGGTAGACAAAAATGCTGGAGAAACTCAGCGGGTGAGGCAGCATCTATGGAGCGAAGGAATATTCCTTCGCTCCATAGATGATGCCTCACCCGCATTTTTGTCTACCTACAATTAATATTGCAGTTACATAAGACATTGGTGAGGCCGCATTTTGAGTATTGCGTTCAATTCTGGGCAACATGTTGCAGGAAAGATGTTGTCAAGCTTGAAAGGGGTGCAGAGAAAATTTGTGAGGATGTTGCCAGGACTCGTGTTTCTGAGCTATAGGGAGAGGTTGAGCAGGCCGGGACTCTATTCCTTGAAGCGCAGGAGGATGAGGGGTGATCTTATAGAGGTGTACAAAATCAGGAGAGGAATAGATCGGAGAGATGCACAGAGTCTCTTGCCCAGAGTCGGGCAATCGAGATTCAGAGAACATAGTTTTATGCCCCTGTCCCACTTAGGAGACCTGAACGGAATCCTCTGGAGACTTTGCGCCCCGCCCAAGGTTTCCGTGCGGTTCCCGGAGGTTCCCGGAGGTTTTTGTCAGTCTCCCTAACGGTCGAAAGTGGTTTCCGGTTCTTCTATGTTCCGGCGATTATTGCAAAAAATTGAAAAATCCTCCGGGAACCTGACAAAAACCTCCGGGAACCGCATGGAAACCTTGGGTGGGGAGCAAAGTCTCCAGTGGTTTCCATTCAGGTTTCCTAAGTGGGACAGGGGCATTAAGGTGAAGGGGGAAAGATTTATGAGGAATCTAAGAAATAAACTTTTCACACAAAAGGTGGGTGTTTGGAACGAACTGCCAGAGGAGGTAGTTGAGGCACGGACTATTGTAATGTTTAACAATGTAAGTGGATACTGTTGGTGCATGGATAGGACAGGTTTCGAGAGATATGGGCTAAAAGCAGGCAGGTGTTGGCCGGTGTGGGCAAGTTGGTCCAATCTCCGATGGGCCTGTTTCCACGCTGTGTGACTGACTCTATCACTCAGACTGAAGAAGGGTCTCAACCAGAAAACGTCACCCATTCCTTTTCTCCAGAGATGCTGCCTGTCCCGCTGAGGTTCTCCAGCTTTTATTGCCTCTCCCCAATCAATTCCTTGGTCTTACAGGCATTGAGAGCCAGGGTGTTGCGCTGGCAGACTCAGGTAAAACTGTACAGGTACAGCAGGCAGTGACGAAAGCGAATGGCATGTTGGCCTTTATAACAAGAGGAATCGGATATAGGAGCAAAGAGGCCCTTCTGCAGTTGTACAGGGCCCTAGTGAGACCACACCTGGAGTATTGTGTGCAGTTTTGGTCCCCTAATTTGAGGAAGGACATTCTTGCTATTGAGGGAGTGCAACATAGGTTTACAAGGATAATTCCCGGGATGGCGGGACTGTCATATGCTGAGAGAATGGAGCAGCTGGGCTTGTACACTCTGGAGTTTAGAAGGATGAGAGGCGATCTCATTGAAACATATAAGATTGTTAAGGGTTTGGACACGCTAGAGGCAGGAAACATGTTCCCGATGTTGGGGGAGTCCAGAACCAGGGGCCACAGTTTAAGAATAAGGAGAAAGCCATTCAGAACGGAGACGAGGAAATGAGGAAACACTTTTTCTCACAGAGAGTGATGAGTCTGTGGAATTCTCTCTCAGAGGGCGGTGGAGGCCGGTTCTCTGGATGCTTTCAAGAGAGAGCTAGATAGGGCTCTTAAAGATAGCGGAGTCAGGGGATATGGGGAGAAGGCAGGAACGTGGTACTGATTGGAGTTGATCAGCCATGATCACATTGAATGGCGGTGCTGGCTCGAAGGGCCGAATGGCCTACTCCTGCACCTATTGTCTATTGTCTATTGAATGGCAGTGCTGGCTCGAAGGGCTGAGTGGCCTACCCCTGCACCTATTGTCTATTGTCTATTGTCTATATGAAGAGAAGATTATACATTTGTTGTAAAAATATCGAGGAAGAACATTTTCCCTGACCTCAGGATGCCCCCAAAGCAGTTTACAATTAACTTAACAGGATGACGTCTTCATTGAAAGTGTCATTGCTCCTGTAATATATATAAGGTTTAACAATGGGATATGGGGTTACTGATTCCTACCGCATGTAGGTAATTGTCTCGAATGTTGGCTGGCCGTACATTGCGAATGATTTGGAAGGGACATGCTTCTTTTGACTTACCCTCAGTTGCAGAGTTGTGAGGAGCCAGATTTCGCCAAATTGTATTCAAAAACATTTCAATGAATTCCTTTCAACTTGAGACCTTGGCGATACAGTGCGGGGAAAAAACCTGCAGTCCAGTTTAGTTTATTGTGGTGCAGTCAAAGATTGTTTTTTTGTCTGTTTGTATTATTACTGTTTGTTTTTTTATGTGTATGTATATGTGTGAGTGTATAATATATATATATTTATATTTATATTATACAGTCGCGGTGCCTGACAGCAAAAAAACAGCGACGGAAACCCGGGTTCGATGCCGACTACGGGCGCTGTCTGTGCGGAGTTTGTGCGCTCTCCCCGTGACCTGCGTGGGTCTTCTCAGAGATCTCCGGTTTCCTCCAATATTCCAAAGACGTGCAGGTCTGTAGGTTAATTGGCTTGATAAATGTTAAAAAAAAAAATGTCCAGGATTTCGAGTGGAGTCCCTGGTGGACTCTTCAGAAGTGATGAGCACAAGATACAAGGTAGATATAGTGTTAAAGAAGGAACTGCAGATGCTGGAGAATCGAGGGTCACACAAAAAGCTGGAGAAACTCAGCGGGTGGTCTCGACCCGAAACGTCGCCTATCTCCTTCGCTCCTTAGATGCTGCTGCACCCGCTGAGTTTCTCCAGCCTTTTGTGTAACCCACAAGGTATATATATATATATATATATATCTACTGAACCTTTCTCCTTGGGTATTATGTAGTTTACAGAGTGGTGCGATTACGTATTTTGTCATGCTGTTGCAAGTATCGATCTCCATACTTTATGTGTATATTGAACTGAAATGTTCTGTATTTTTTGCTGATTATACCCTGTTGAGCTGCAGCAAGCGAGAATTTCATTGTCCTATCTGGGACACAGGACAATAAACTCTCTTGAATCTGTTGACTTGACTTGAGTCCGCGCCGACTAGCGAACACCCCGTGCACTAAAGGGCCTGTCCAGCTTGGGCGCCATTTGCGGGTTACGCAGGTGGCGCGCAAAGATTTTGTACATCCGGAAATCCTGGGCCTACGTCACCACGCACCATGCGTGCATAATGCGCACCAGGCGCGCGTAATTTGCACCGTGCGCGCATCACGTGCATCGTGACGCGCAGATGATGTCGCGTAAATTATGCGCAAATGACGTCCAAGTGGGACAGGCCCTTAACACTATCCTACATACAAGGGACACTTTACTCTTTTTTAACCGACCCCAATTTTAGAGAGTCAAAACACAAAAACGCGAAACTAAAAATTCAAAACTTCATAGCTGATAGTCAGAAGGATCCATTCATACCTCAGGTCCTTCACCACCATAGTTATGTTGCTTCCATTCCATACGATTTGGTCCAGTTTTGTGATTTGAGGAAGGACATTCTTGCTATTGAGGGAGTGCAGCGTAGGTTCACCAGGTTAATTCCCGGGATGGCGGGACTGTCGTATGCTGAGAGAATGGAGCGGCTGGGCTTGTACACTCTGGAGTTTAGAAGGATGAGAGGGGATCTTATTGAATCATGTAAGATTATTAAGGGTTTGGACACGCTAGGGGCAGGAAACATGTTCCCGATGTTGGGGGAGTCCAGAACCAGATAACAGTTTAAGAATAAGGGGTAAGCCATTTAGAACGGAGATGAGGAAACACTTTTTCACACAGAGAGTGGTGAGTCTGTGGAATTCTCTGCCTCATAGGTGGAGGTCGGTTCTCTGGATGCTTTCAAGAGAGAGCTGGATAGGGCTCTTAAAGATAGCGGAGTCAGGGAATATGGGGAGAAGGCAGGAACGGGGTACTGATTGGGGATGATCAGCCATGATCACATTGAATGGCGGTGCTGGCTCGAAGGGCCGAATGGCCTACTCCTGCACCTATTGTCTATTGTCTATTGTGAATCTTCTTCCTTCTGGTGTGATCTCAAATTCTGTGACTCCTTCAAGTACCCAGTTGACAAAACCGTCAAAACCCGGCAGGGATCCTCAAGTTTTGCTGTCGTTTTTCACGGCAATGTGAACAACGTGAGCCCATGCATTTTTCCACCGGTTCGAGCGGCGCCAGCTGTGACCGGTGGTCCGAGGGTCGCCAACGAGCTAGATAGTAGTTCAGCACTGCTCTCTGGTTGTGGCAGTCACGGTGGAGTCGCTGCCTTACAGCTAAACGCCGCGCCGGAGACCCGCGTTCCATCCCGACTACGGGGGCTGTCCGTACGGAGTTTGCACGTTCTCCCCGTGACCTGCGTGGGTTTTCTCCGGGATCTCCGGTTTCCTCCCGCACCCCAAAGACGCGCAGGCTTGTAGCTTAATTGGGCTTGGTTATTTGGCTTGAAAGAATTGTCCAGTATAAAAAACGGTCCAACTTCCAGTTCTGAGTGATGCTCGACCTAGAGCTTGGCAGAGTACTACATCCCGACCCACATTCAGTTGCCTGATAACAGCTGGGAAGAAACTGTCCAACAGCCCAGTCCTATTGTGATCATAAATACTGACACTAGGTGAATGTCAGCAGCCTCGGGTGGCTTTGAACTCAACCTTATCTGGGCAAGTCCCAGTAACTTAACCAGCAAGCCAGGCTTTTAGGCTTTCCATCTATACATAGTTTGTCCAGTCTAATATGTTCTCCCTCCTGGAGGGAGCACATATTCCTCACTGTGGTCGCTCGCTTGTTTAATTCTGCGTAGACACGCGGAAAATTGAACGTTAGTAGGGAAAGTGATTGGCTTGTAATATCCTTCAGCATGTCAACTCAATTATGGCTGCTATATATATATATATATATACATGCGTGACCAAGTGCAGGCTCGGCGGTTGTTTCGCTCAGTACCTCCGCTCAGTCCGCCTAAACCTACCTTACCTCCCGGTTGCCAAACACTTCAACTGCTCCTCCCATTCCCACACTGACCTTTCTGTCCTGGGCCTCCTCCACTGTCAGAGTGGGGCCCAAATTGGAGGAACAGCGCCTCGTATATCGCTTGGGCAGCTTACAACCCCAGCATTGTGAATATTAATTTCTCTAAGTTCAAGTAAAGACCTGGGCGTCATTTGCGCGTCATTCACCTGTCATCATCCACGTGTTACGACGCACGACACGCGTGTTGTGACGCGTGAATGATGCGCGCATGGTGCGCATTACGTGCGAATGGTGCGTGGTGACGTAGGCGGTCGAGGGCGGATCCCCCGGATTTTGGGATGTTCAAAATCTTCGAGTGGGACAGGCCCTTAACTCTCTCTCCGCCCCTCCCCTATTCTAGTTTTCGGTCTAGTCTCACTGGTCTCTTGATTAAATTTTACTGACCGTATGCCTCGTTCTCACCCCCTCAGCTGACAATGACCCAGCCTACATTTCCTTTATCAGCATCTGCTTTGATCTGTGTTTTCACACCTTACCCTTCCATATCTCTGGGCTCCCTCTCCCCCGGCTCACAGTCTGAGACGTCACCCATTCCCTCTCTCCAGAGATGCTGCCTGTCCTGTTGACAACTTTTAATAAGCCAGAGATACACAGCTGTGAAGTTTGGCGGACATTTAACATTACCGGTCGGTTATCCTTGGTTCTGTAAACTCCTGCTTACGTTTTTTCCCCCAATAAGCAAATGAAAATGCCCGGTCAGCAAAGGCGATTAACTAGAACTACCTACGACTACCTCGACTACCTATAACTACATGGCGACCCCATTACACTGCACCTGCCACTACAGGATTAGCGATTTTCCCCATAGTGACCAATTTTTGGTCGCAGAAATTTTTTTACCATTATGAAAAAATTGTGGGGACCATACTGAGGCGGTGATTAGTTCCCCGCATGTGGGAACACCTCGCGACCATGAAGGAGACTCACCAGAGACCACCAGCGAACACGTGGCGACCATGCGGTGAGCGCAGAGTCTCCTGCACTCGCCTAAAAGGTCGCCCAAGTGGGACAGGCCCTGAAGGATCGTGATCCATTGTTACCATTCCTTTGAGTTGCTAACATAAATAGAAAAGCCTGTCGTAGACATAAGGAACTGCAAGTGCTCGTTTAAAAAAAAAGACACATCGTGCCGGAGTGCAGAAGTGTGGTGTGGGGATCGCATCTCGGCACGGACACTGTGGGCCAAGGTCCTGTCTACGCGCAGTATCTCTAAAAACTAAACTGATCTGAAATGTCACCATTCAGTCCCTCCACGGGAATGCTGCCTGGCCCACTGTCGCACTTCATGTTCTAGTCGTTTAGTTTTAGAGATGCAGCGCGGAAACAGGCCCCTTCGGCCCACTGAGTCCGCGCCGACCAGCGACCCCCGCACGCTGACACTATCCTACACACACTAGGGGCGACGTGCCATCATACCAAGCCAACTAGCCTACAAACCCGCACGTCTTCGGAGTGTGGGAGGAAACCGGAGCACCCGGAGAAAACCCACGCGGGTCACGGGGAGAGCGTGCAAACTCCGTACCGACAGCGCCCGTAGTCAGGATCGAACCCGGGTCTGTAAGGCAGCAACTCTACCGCTGCTTTGGGTGTTTTGTTCAGAGCATGTCTTCCCGGCCTGCTGTCAATGTGGCCAAGAGAGTTAGGGTTCCATCAGAGCACCCCCGAGCAACGGAATTGAAAATGGTTAACGTACGACCGAACATCCAGCCCGGAAAAACGTTGCCCTGTCCAGAAAGCGTAACATATCCGAGTTAATTTGTTTCACCAAAACGTCAAAGAATGGATGTGTTACTTCAGCTTCCAGCAGGCCCCAAGTCTCTCATGCTGACCAAACAGATGTTGTGGCTCAGTTAGTAATCTATAATCATCTGCACTTCTGAGCAGAAGTTATTTGTGAGGGTCGGGAACACACAAAGGGGGAAATGCCGTTGCACTGCCAGGAATTTTTACAACTTTCGCTCACCAGCCCTGGTTCCCTCCCACGCGTAGGAAGGAACTGCAGATGCTGGTTTACACCGACGATAGACACAAAATGCTGAAGTAACTCCGAAGCAAGGTCACAAGCAGAAACCTCACCGGTTTCTTTTCTCCAGAGATGCTGCCTGACCCGCTGAGATGCTCTCTTATTTTTTTTATTATATCGCAGATCGCTATTCGGCATGGACTCGGTGGGCCGAAGGGCCTGTTTCCACGTTGCATCTTTAAACTAAACTAAACTAAACTACACTAAACTAAACTAGGCTAATAGTTATTTAATTCTCTTAAATTAACTTGGTAGAATCTGAATTTGAAGTCTTCCAATTGTCAAGTTAGCCTTTGGATTCTAACCTAAAATGGAAACATAGAAAATAGGTGCAGGAGGAGGCCATTCGGCCCTTCAAGCCAGCACCGCCATTCACTGTGATCGTCCCCAATCAATAACCCGTGCCTGCCTTCTCCCCATATCCCTTGATTCCACTAGCCCCTAGAGCCTATCTAACCTGCTGAGTTACTCCAGCACTTTGTGTCTTTTTTTGTAAACCAGCATCTGCAGTTCCTTGTGTCCCTCTCTTCCTTACTCCATCGTTGGTCTTGGTGGGAGATGTTAACGTGGGGGTGAGTTTTAACAATCGGCCCAACTTGCCCATGTTGACCAAGATGCCCCATCTTCACTAGCCCCACCTGCCCGCGTTTGGCCCACATACCCCTCTAAACCTGTCCTATCCACGTACCTGATGTGAGGGGTTGTCAATCGGCAAGGCAACGAGAGGGCAATTCCAATGAGGGTTGCTGCCATAATGAAGTCAAGTGTGTACTCTTAAAAGGGCTCAGCAGGGGACCGTTGTGGGCCCCACCTATCTTTGGTCATCCTTGACGGCCTTGATTTGTTCTTTTCATACCTTTCATTCTTTTATTCTTTGTGCCTGTTCATACCTCTTCTTTCCCTCTCCTCTGAAGAAGGGTCTCGAGTCATACAGCGTAGAAACAGTTCCCTCGCCCTAACTTCCCCACAGCGGCCAACATGTCCCATCTACACTAGTCCCACCTGCCTGCGTTTGGCCCATATCCCTCCAAACCTGTCCTATCCTTTACCTATTCCTTCTCTCCAGAGATGCTGCCTGACCCGCTGAGTTACTCCAGCACTCTGTGAAACGTCACCTATCCATGTTCTCCACAGATGCTGCCTGACCCGCTGAGTTACTCCAGCACTCTGTGAAACGTCACCTATCCATGTTCTCCACAGATGCTGCCTGACCCGCTGAGTTACTCCAGCACTCTGTGAAACGTCACCTATCCGTGTTCTCCACAGATGCTGCCTGATCCGCTGAGTTGCTCCAGCACTCTGTGAAACGTCACCTATCCATGTTCTCCACAGATGCTGCCTGACCCACTGAGTTACTCCAGCACTCTGTGAAACGTCACCTATCCGTGTTCTCCACAGATGCTGCCTGACCCGCTGAGTTGCTCCAGCACTCTGTGAAACGTCACCTATCCATGTTCTCCACAGATGCTGCCTGACCCGCTGAGTTACTCCAGCACCGTGTGTCTGTCTCCAGAGTTTTGGCAGCCCAACACCTCCGATCATTCACTGATTATGTGACAGGTTGATCACACTGTGTTAAAGAAGGAACTGCAGTTGCTGGAGAATCGAGGGTACCTTAGATGCTGCTGCACCCGCTGAGTTTCTCCAGCCTTTTGTGTACCATCAAAATCACACTGATGCATCTTACAGTACACGGATTGCATCACACATTTCCCTGTTCAACCACTCACTAGCCCTCTTTAAACTGTTTGCAAGTATGTTCCGCATTTATTACAGGAATGAATAGTCCAGCCACCGTTAATCACTGCTTCCTCAGCCGCTCCTCATCACTAATTTCCAAAGTTCATCTCCATTGAACCCAGATCTCGATAAGATGTGTCATAGAGTCGACTGCATAGAGTGAACTGTAAAGACTGTTATTGTTTGTTTGTTTACTATGTGCACGTGCGTGCGTGCTTGCGTGCGCGCGCGTGTGTGTGTGTGTGTGTGACCAGGGCGTCACAGTTTAAGAATAAGGGGTCGGGCCAATTAGGACTGAGCTATCGAGAAACCTTTTCACCCAGAGAGATGTGAATCTGTGGAATTCTGTGCCACAGAAGGCAGTGGAGGCCAGTTCACTGGATGCTTTCGAGAGAGAGCTGGATTTAGCTCTTGGGGCTAACGGAATCAAGGGATATGGGGAGAAAGCAGGAATCGGGGTGCTGATTTTGGATGATCAGCCATGATCATATTGAATGGCGATGTTGGCTCAAAGGGCCTGAATGGCCTACTCCTGCACCTATTTGCTACGTTTCTATGTATCTCTCGTGTATACACATTGAAATGTTTTCCCCCCCCATTTATTATATAGTTCACAGTGTACTGTGTTTCAATATTCTGTTGTGCTGCAGCGAGTTAGAATTCCATTGTTCTATCTAGGACATGTGACAATATAACGCACTTGACTCTTGACGTGAGAGATCAGCCATGATTGACTCGATGGGCCAGATGATCGACATTAGTTTAGTTTAGTTTAGAGTTTAATGTTGCTGAAAATTAATAAACAAATTAGTTTATTTTAATAATGCTATTGGAAAATGTAGCCGTAAAAATGACCCACTCCCCTGGCTCTCAGTCTGAAGAAAGGTCTCGACCTGAAGCATCACCTATTCCGTCACTCCAGAGATACTGCCTGACCCGCTGATTTATTGCCCCTGTCCCACTTAGGAAACCTGAGCGGAAACCTCTGGCGACTTTGCGCCCCACCCAAGGTTTCCGTGCGGTTCCCGGAGGTTTTTGTCAGTCTCCCTAATGGTCGAAAGTTGTTTCCGTTTTAAAAAATCGGTAATTTTTTTAGTCGAAGCCGGTTGCGATGCTGGTTGAAGGTGGTTGCCGGAGGACTAAAAAACCTCCGGGAACCTCCGGGAACCGCACGGAAACCTTGGGTGGGGCGCAAAGCGTCCAGGAGTTTCCGTTCAGGTTTCCTAAGTGGGACAGGGGCATAACTCCAGCACTGTGCGTCTATCTCAAGAGTTTTGGCAGCCCACCACCTCCGATCGTTCACAGATTACACGAAAGGATGGTCAGCAGCAAGTCGGGAAGAGATCAAAATCTCACGGATGCATCTTACAGTACACGGATTGCAACACACTGTTCAACCACTTCAGAGCCTTCTTTTAACTGTTTCCAATTATGTATATGTATTGTGGGAATTTTCATCTGATTTAATCAGGGATTTTCCCAATCACACACGCACGCACGCACGCACAACAGATTCCCATCACTGATTTCAACAGCGTGTATGGCGACGTTTCAGTCGGGACCCTTCTGCAGTCTGATGATGTGTCTCAACCCGAAATGTCATCTATTCCTTGTCTATAGAGATGCTGCCTGTCCCGCTGAGTTACAATAGACAATAGGTGCAGGAGTAGGCCATTCGGCCCTTTGAGCCAGCACCGCCATTCAATGTGACCATGGCTGATCGTCCCCAATCAGTACCCCGTTCCTGCCTTCTCCCCATATCCCCTGACTCCGCTATCTTTAAGAGCCCCATCTATCTCTCTCTTGAATGTATCCAGAGAACCGCCCTCTAAGGCAGAGAGTTCCACAGACTCACAACTCTATGTGTGAAAAAGTGTTTCCTCATAGACAATAGACAATAGACAATAGGTGCAGGAGTAGGCCATTCGGCCCTTCGAGCCAGCACCGCCATTCAATGTGATCATGGCTGATCATCCACAATCAGTACCCCGTTCCTGCTTTTTCTCCATATCCCTTGATTCCTTTAGCCCTAAGAGCTAAATCTAACTCTCTCTTAAAAACATCCAGCGAACTGGCTTCCACTGCCCGCTGATGCAGAGAGTTCCACAGACTCACAACTCTCTGTGTGAAAAAGTGTTTCCTCATCTCTGTTCTAAATGGCTTACCCCTTATTCTTAAACTGTGGCCCCTGGTTCTGGACTCCCCCAACATCGGGAACATGTTTCCTGCCTCTAGTGTGTCCAAACCCTTAATAATCTTATATGTTTCAATGAGATCCCTCTCACCCTTCTAACTCCAGAGTGTACAAGCCCAGCCGCTCCATTCTCTCAGCATATGGCAGCCCCGCCATCCCGGGAATTAACCTTGTAAACCTACGCTGCACTCCCTCAGTAGCACTTACTACAACTCTTTCCGTCTATCTCCCTGTCTTTTTTCTGTTTCTTCATTGTTAATGAAGAATGGATAGGTATATGGGCGTGAAGGGAATGGAGGGGTATGGTCTGAGTGCAGGTAGATGGGACTAGGGGAAAACAAATGGTCGGCACGGACTGGAAGGGCCGAGAGGGCCTGTTTCCGTGCTGTAATTGTTATATGGTTATATGGTTATATGATTGAAAATGTGAGCGGACAAAGGCTGAAAAAGGGTTAAACAGGTTCTCAAAAAGCACAATTGAAGGTGAACACGAAGTCTCGTGCTTTTTCTCTCTCGGCAGGAATGCGGCTGGGCCTCCAGAAGGGAAAAATGACCGTTCTTGCTTATCTTATCCAGCATGAAGGGATGCACACATCCTTTACACATGGTACCTCATGGCACCGTCTGTGACTTTAATGAAATGGTTCCAGAGAGCGCCGGTGATGTTGATCAAATGGAATGGGAAAGTGAAGGGAAAGGCAGATGAGTTCAAGTTGCTCACCCCATTGCATTAAGCAGCACAGGCTTGACTCATCGACTGCATATTTACAGCTCGCAACTTATGGAGAGCATTAGCTGCATGCCTTTTAATGTGTTGCACACATGTTTAACTTAGTTCAGCTTGCTGTAGAGGTACAGCGTGGAAACAGGCCCTTCCGATCCCCTCAAATTAACACCACCCTACACACACGAGGGAGAATTTACAAGTTACACCAAGCCAGTTAACCTACAAACCTGTACGTCTTTGGAGTGCGGGTGGAAAGCGACGGTCTCGCAGAAAACCCACGCAGCTCAAGGGGAGAACGTGCAAACTCCGTGAAGGCATGTACAGAAACCCGGGTCTCTAGTGCTGTGAGGCATCAACTCTCCAGGGCCTGTCCCACTTGTGCTGGAGTAACTCAGCAGGTTAGGTTAGAATCCAAAGGCTAACTTGACGATTGAAAGACTTAAAAATTCAGATTCTGCCAAGTTAATTTAAGAGAACTAAATAACTATTAGCTTGGTTTAGTTTAGTTTAAAGATACAACGTGGAGGCAGGCCCTTCGGCCCACCGAGTCCGCGCCGAATAGCAGGTCACGGGGAGAACAAGCAAACAGACAGGACCCGTGGACAGGATGGAACACGGGCCGCGGTGAGGCAGCAACTCTGCCGTGCCCGCTCCTGTTCTGCTGCTGCAAGTAAGAATTAAGTTGGTCCATTTTCGGTGCACTTGACACCGGTGGCAAAGTGGAGGAGACACGAGGAACTACAGGTGCTGGTTTTTACCAAAAAAAAGTCACAATGCTGGAGTAACTCAGCGGGTCAGGCAGCATCTGTGGAGAACATGGATAGGTGACGTTTCACAGAGTGCTGGAGTAACTCAGCGGGTCAGGCAGCATCTGTGGAGAACATGGATAGGTGACGTTTCACAGAGTGCTGGAGTAACTCAGCGGGTCAGGCAGCATCTGTGGAGAACATGGATAGGTGACGTTTCACAGAGTGCTGGAGTAACTCAGCGGGTCAGGCAGCATCTGTGGAGAACATGGATAGGTGACGTTTCACAGAGTGCTGGAGTAACTCAGCGGGTCGGGCAGCATCTGTGGAGAACATGGATAGGTGACGTTTCACAGAGTGCTGGAGTAACTCAGCGGGTCAGGCAGCATCTGTGGAGAACACGGATAGGTGACGTTTTGAGTCGGGATCGTTTTTGAACCGTTGAGTTACACAGCATTTTGAGTCCTTTTTTTTAAACAAAAAAAAAGTTTCATCCCTTTTGGCAATAGAGTGGCGCAGCGGTAGAGTTGCTGCCTCTCAGCGCCAGAGACCCGGTTCAATCCTGACCACGGAATTTTTACGTTCTCCCCGTGACTGCCGTGGGTTTTCTCCGGGTGCTCCCGTTTCCTCCCACATCCCAAAGAAGTACTAATGTGCGGGTCATATTGCAATATTTTGGTCCAGAGATGCGGCACGGAAACAGGCCCTTCGGCCCACTGGGTTCACGCAGGCCACCGGTCGCCCGTTCCCACTGGCTCCACCAACTGCGCCACCGTGTCACCAACACAATGTTTCAGCTCCGCTGTTACCCTCCTGCTCGGTTTCAGCGTGCTGAATCCATGTTGCGCGAATATTCCACCTCGTTAAGCCGTCTGAACCTTAATTAAGTGAAATAATATCTGTACACGTATTGCTTTGCCGTCATTGAATTAAAGGGCCTGTCCCACTTGGGCACCATTTGAGTCTCACTCATTTTGGGGATCACAAAATCCTGGGACGCTGCGCGCGAGCGTGCGCCACTGCCTGCGCCACCACGTCTCACCACGCGCCGTGCACGCGTAACGCACGCCCTGCGCGCATGACGTGTAAATGATGTCGCGTAAATGACACGCAAATATCGCCCAAGTGGGACGCCCTTAACTCACTAAAGGCAACTAGCTAAGAATCAATCCGAAGAAGGGCCCAGACCCGAAACATTACCTATCCCTTCATCACACATCAGTTAATCAAGGACGAGTCACACCCTGGCCAATCCCTCTTGCTATTGCGGGAGTGCAGCGCAGGTTCACCAGGTTAATTCCCGGGATGGCGGGACTGTCATATGCTGAGAGAATGGAGCGGCTGGGCTTGTACACTCTGGAGTTTAGAAGGATGAGAGGGAATCTTATTGAAACATATAAGATTATTCAGGGATTGGACACGCTAGAGGCAGGAAACATGTTCCCGATGTTGGGGGAGTCCAGAACCAGGGGCCACAGTTTATGAATAAGGGGTAAGCCATTTAAAACGGAGGTAAGGAAAACCATTTTCACACAGAGGGTTGTGAATCTGTGGAATTCTCCGCCTCAGGACGCCAATTCTCTGGATGCTTTCAAGAGAGAGTTAGATAGAGCTCCTAAAGATAGCGGAGTCAGGGGATATGGGGAGACGGCAGGGACGGGGTACTGATTGGGGATGATCGGCCATGATCATAGTGAATAGCGGTGTTGGCACGAAGGGCTGAATGGCCTCCTCCTGCACCTATTGTCTATTGACTTCCTCCCCTCTCCCAGCAGGCAAAAGGTATAGTTTTACCATTTCCGACACTTCCCTACCATTCCTTGACCTCACCATCTCTATTGCAGGTGATACACTCCTGACCGACATCCACTACAAACCTACTGACTCCCACAGCTACCTGGACTACTCCTCCTCCCACCCTGCTTCCTGTAAGGACTCCATCCCCTATTCCCAATTCCTCCGTCTACGCCGCATCTGCTCCCAGGATGAGGTGTTCCACACCAGGTCATCACAAATGGCCTCATTCTTCAGAGAACGGGGATTCCCCTCCCCCACTATTGATGAGGCTCGCACCAGGGTCTCCTCCATACCCCGCAACACTGCCCTCGCTCCCCATTCCCCCACTCGCAAACAGGGCAGAGTCCCCTGGTCCTCACCTTTCACCCCACCAGCCGGCAAATACAACATATAGTCCTCCGCCAATTTCGCCACCTCCAACGTGACCCCTCCACCCGCCACATCTTCCCATCTCCCCCCTGTCTGCCTTCCGCAAAGACCGCTCCCTCCGCAACTCCCTTGTCCATTCTTCCCTCCCCTCCCACTCTACCCCTTCCCCGGGCACTTTCCCTTGCAACCGCAAGAAATGCAACACTTGTCCCTTCACCTCCCCCCTCCACTCCTTTCAGGGACCCAAGCAGTCCTTCCAGGTCCGACAGAGGTTCACCTGCACCTCCTCCAACCTCATCTACTGCATCCGTTGCTCCAGATGCCAGATGATCTATATCGGTGAGACCAAGCGGAGGCTTGGCGATCGCTTCGCCGAACACCTCCGCTCGGTCCGCAATAACCAACCCGACCTCCCGGTGGCTCAGCACTTCAACTCCCCCTCCCATTCCACATCCGACCTCTCGGTCCTGGGCCTCCTCCACGGCCAGAGTGAGCAACACCGCAAGCTGGAGGAACAGCACCTCATATTCCGCTTGGGGAGTCTGCATCCTTTGGGCTTGAATATTGAATTTTCTCAATTCTGTTAACCCTTGCTGTCTCCTCCCCTTCCCACCTCTCCCTCAGCCCTCGGGCCCTGGCATTCCCTCTATCTCTATCTCCCTCCCCCACCCAAGTCGCACCAGCTTCTCATTTTCACACCACAAACAGCTTACAATGGCTTGGGTACACAAAAAGCTGGAGAAACTCAGCGGGTGCAGCAGCATCTAAGGAGCGAAGGAGATAGGCGACGTTTCGGGTCGAGACCCTTCTTCAGACTGGCTTACAATGGCTTGTTCCCTTTATCACCGATACTTTTTTGCATATCTTTCACTCATTGTTCCTTATCTCTCCACATCACCATCTATATCTCTCGTTTCCCTGATCCCTGACCAGTCTGAAGAAGGGTCTCGACCCGAAACGTCGCCTATCTCCTTCGCTCCTTAGATGCTGCTGCACCCGCTGAGTTTCTCCAGCTTTTTGTGTACCCACAGGCAAAAGGTATAGAAGTGTGAAAACGCACACCTCCAGATTCAGGGGCAGTGTCTTCCCATCTCTGATCAGCCAACTGAACCGTCCCATCAACAACAACTAGAGAGCGGCCCGAACTACTATCTACCTCATTGGAGACCCTCGGACTATCTTTGATTGTACACTAAACGTTTTTCACGATATTCCCTTTACCATCTATCTATACACTGTGGGCGGCTCGATTGTAATCATGTGCAGTTTTTCCGCTGACTGGTGAGAACACAACAAAAGGGTTTCACTGTACCTCGATACGCGTGACAATAAACTAACCTGAGAGCCATCCATGTTCTCCAGAGATGATGCCCGACCCGCTGAGTTACTCCAGCACTTTGTGTCTTTTTTTGTGCCAACCAGCATCTGCAGTTCCTTATTCCCACAAAAGCACGTTGATATGTGCGGCTGGGTTCAACTTTAGCCGACCTTGATCCTGTTCAATGTGTCAGCTTCCTTGGTGGTTCAATGTTCTAGGGCAGCTTAGTCAATGCGTAATTTCTAGGAAGTGTAGTCGTGTTGTGGCCCAATTATTACTACTTGGAATTACTCAGAGCACTATATTCGCAAGTATCAGCTCATTAAATAGCACCAAAAATGTAATCAACCATGTCATTTTGGTTCATGTTCATAAGTGATAGGAGCAGAATTAGGCCATTCGGCCCATCAAGTCTACTCCGCCATTCAATCATGGCTAATCTATCTCTCCCTCTCAACCCCGTTCTCCTGCCTTCACCCTACAACCCCTGACACCTGTACTAATCAAGAAGCTCTCTATCTCTGCCTTAAGAATATTCATTGATGGACTGTGTGGCAAAGGTTCTGACTGTCTACCCTATCAATGCCTCTCATAACTTTATATACTTTTGTCAGGAATCCATTCAATGTGATCAGCCGTTACTCGCACGAGCCGCTACGTGACATCCACGAGCCCCTACGTACCCGCTACGCACATTACACGAGCTTGAATCAGAGGAGAACTCTGGAGAACTCTGGAACTACCTCAAACAGTGGGACAGGGCCTTAGCTCCAGCATTTAGTATCCATCTTCGCTTTAAGCTAGCACCTGCTGTTCCTTCCTACACAACTCGCTGAACCGTTTAGTTTAGTTTATTGTCACGTGCACGGAGGTGGAGTGAAAAGCTTTTTTGTCGCGCGATATCCAGGCAGAGGAAAAACTGTACATCATTGCAATCGAATAGCGAAAAACCTGGATGTCATAGGTCATAAGGCCCATTAAGTCTACTCCGCCATTCAATCATGGCTGATCTATCTCTCCATCCAAACCCTATTCTCCTGCCTTCTCCCCGTAACACCTGCACTAATCAAGAATCTATCTATGTACCTTAAAAATGCCTCTCCACATCCACTCTATCCAAGTCTTTCATTCAGTGAATTTCAATGAGGTCCCCCCTCGTTCTGCTAAAATCCAGTGGGTGCAGGCCCAGTGCCGTCAAACGCTCATCAGATGTTAACCCACTCATCCCTGGGATCATTCCCGTAAACCTCCTCTGGACCCTCTCCAGGGCCAGCACATCCTTCCTCAGGTATGGGGCCCAAAGTTGCTCACAATATTCCAAATACGGCCTGACCAGCGCCTTATGGAGCCTTAGATGTGGAGAGGATGTTTTCCCCGAGTGGGAGAGTCTAGGAGCAGAGGCCACAGTCTCGGAATAAATGGACGCTCCTTTAGGAAGGAGATGAGGAGGAATTTCTTCAGTCAGAGGGTGGTGAATCTGTGGAACTCTTTGCCACAGAAGGCTGTGGAGGCCAAGTCAATGGATATTTGTTAAGGCAGAGATTGGAAGATTGTTGATTAGTACGGGTGTCGGGGATTATGGGGAGAAGGGTTAAGAAGGAAAGATAGATCGGCCTTGATTGAATGGCGGAGTAGACTTGAGAGGCCGAATAGCCTTATTCTGCTCCTATCAATTATGAATTTATGAACTTATGAATCAGGACTTCTGCAGTGTACAGATGCAGGATAACGGGAATAATGATAAAATCCAGTAAAGTCTGATTAAAGATAGCCCACTGAGACAGATGAGAGGTCAGGAATGCTCTCCAGCTGGTGAGAGGATGGTTCAGTTGTCTGATAAGAGCTGGGAAGAAACTGTCCCGTAATCTGGGGGGGTGTGCGTTTTCACGCTTCTGCACCTCGTGCCCGCTGGGGCAGGGGAGAAGAGGGAGTGACCGGGGTGAGGCTGGTCCTTGATTATACAGAAGAAACTGTCCCTGAATCGTGAGGTTAGATTAGATAGGTTAGATGATTTTTATTGTCACATGTGGCAGGTCTCAGTGAGGTGCTCTGTTGCGAAGGTATACAAAGGGGCGCTACTTAAAGGGCGCCGGCTAAGTTACGAATGTAACTTGGAGGGAGTGCAGCGTAGGTTCACCAGGTTAATTCCCGGGATGGCGGGGCTGTCATATGCTGAGAGAATGGAGCGGCTGGGCTTGTATACTGAATTTAGAAGGATGAGAGCGGATATTATTGAAACCTATAAGATTATTAAGGGGTTGGACACGCTAGAGGCAGGAAACATGTTCCCGATGTTGGGGGTGTCCAGAACTTGGGGCCACAGTTTAAGAATAAGGGGTAAGCCATTTTGAACGGAGATGAGGAAACACTTTTTCACACAGAGAGTTGTGAGTCTGTGGAATTCTCTGCCTCAGAGGGCGGTGGAGGCCGGTTCTCTGGATGCTTTCAAGGAAGAGCTAGACAGGGCTCTTAGAGATAGCGGAGTCAGGGTACACGGGGAGAAGGCAGGAACGGGGTACTGATTGGGGATAATCAGCCGTGATCACATTGAATGGCGGTGCTGGCTCGAAGGGCCGAATGGCCTCCTCCTGCACCTATTGTCTATTGTCTATTGTTTCCTCCCCTCTCCCAGCAGGCAAAAGGTATAGAAGTGTGAAGTGTCTATCGCCTGTTGTGTGGGTGTCCCGGCTATATCCCTGACTTATGGTGATCTCACGTGACAGCTCGCTTGAGGTAGCGAGATGATGCAGTACGTTGAAACCTTTTAAAAATAAAGTGTGACAGAAAACAAGAGTGTTGGAAATCCTTATCTGCATGACTGAGGTTAACAACCCATCTCGTGGAGATCACATAATTAACCACCAACAGTCACATTATGTACACAAGTTTCCCAACCCCCTTGAACTGAGCCCAGCTTTCACATTTACTTTATCTCGGTCCACCCAGGCCTGCTGGGCCTCCCGGTTGCCAGCCATTTTAACGACCAACCAGCGACCGTTTTGCTGAACACCTCCGCTCAGTCTGCCTGGGCCTACCTGTTGACTCGTTTGACAAACACTTTAATTCCCCTTCCCATTCCCACACTGACCTTTCTGTCCTGGGCCTCCTCCACTGTCAGAGTGAGGCCCAGCGCAAATTGGAGGAACAGCACCTCACATTTCGCCGACAACCCAACGGTATGAATATTGAATTCTCCAATTTTAGATACTAATAAACGAACAGCCCCACCTCCCTTTTTTGCCTGCTCCTCCCTGGGGAAGGGGTGGTTTGGGTGGGAAGGGATGAGTGGACCATGGAGTTGTGGAGGGAGTGTTTTCTGTGAAAGGAGGAAAGGAGTGAGGGTGTGGTGGGAAGGCGATGCAGATGCTGGTTTACACCGAAGATAGACACAAAACGCTGGAGTCACTCAGCGGGACAGGCAGCATCTCTGGAGAGAAGGAATGGGTGGCGTTTCGGGTCGAGACCCTTCTTCAGATAGGTTCATCTAAGGGGTGGGGGTGGTAAGTTGTGACAGGTGGTGAAATCACAGAGTCACAGAGCGTGGAAACCGTCCCTTTGGCCCAACTTGCCCACGCCGGCCTACATGTCCCATCTACGCTAGTCCCACCTGCCTGCGTTTGGCCCATATATCCCTCTAAACCTGTCCTATCCACGTACCTGTCTAAATGTTTCTTAAAGCAATAGTACCTGCCTCAACTACCTCCTCCGGCAGCTCGTACCGTACACCCACTACTCTTTGTGTGAAAAGGTTATCTCTCAGGTTGCTATTAAATCCTTTCCCCTTCATCTTAAACCGATGTTCTCTGGTCCTTGATTCCCCTGCTCTGGGTAGGAGACTCTGCGTCAACTCGATCTATTCCTAGTTGCAGCAGATATTGTAACCACACTTAAAAGACACTAGGACAGGTAGCCACAAAATGCTGGAGTAACTCAGCGGCTCAGGCAGCATCTCTGGAGAGAAGGAATAGGTGGCGTTCCGGGTCGAGACCCTTCTTCACACACTTATTCCTTTTCTCCAGAGATGCTGCCCGACCCGCTGAGTTACTCCAGCATTTTGGTCTATCCGGTTTAAACCTGCATCTGCTGTTCCTTCCTGTACACTTGGACAGGTACATGGATAGGAACTATATTGCTGGTAACATGGATGAGTCAATGGATAGAACCTGTCTATTGAGTATAGGAGCAAAGAGGTCCTTCTGCAGTTGTACAGAGCCCTAGTGCGACCACACCTGGAGCATTGTGTGCAGTTTTGGTCTCCAAATTTGAGGAAGGACATTCTTGCTATTGAGGGAGTGCAGCGTAGGTTCACCAGGTCAATTCCCGGGATGGCGGGACTGCCATATGTTGAGTGGCTGGGCTTGTACACTCTGGAAGTTAGAAGGATGAGAGGGTATCTTATTGAAACATATAAGATTATTAAGGGTTTGGACACGCTAGAGGCAGGAAATATGTTCCCGATGTTGGAGGAGTCCAGAACCAGGGGCCACAGTTTAAGAATAAGGGGTAAGTCATTTAGAATGGAGACGAGGAAACACTTTTTCTCACAGAGAGGGGTGAGTCTCTGGAATGCTCTGCCCCAGAGGGCAGTGGAGGCCGGTTCTCTGGATGCTCTCAAGCGAGAGCTAGATAGGGCTCTTAAAGATAGCGGAGTCAGGGGATATGGGGAGAAGGCAGGAACGGGGCACTGATTGGGGATGATCAGCCATGATCACACTGAATGGCGGTGCTGGCTCGAAGGGCCGAATGGCCTACTCCTGCACCTATTGTCTCTTGTCTATCCATGTATCTGTCTAAATGTTTCTTGAAAGTTGGGCCAACCTCCTCCCCTTCTCAGCTCTCCCTCAGCCCCCTCCCCCCCCACCCTCACACCAGTCTGAAGATGGGTTTCGACCTGAAACGTTGCCTTTTTCCTTCGCTCCATAGATGCTGCCTCACCCGCTGAGCTTCTCCAGCACTTTTGTCTACCTATATTTTTAATATCACGTTACACTCAGAGTTTTGTAGGTTAATTGGCTTGTTGTTAATGTAAAATTGTCCCTAGTGTGTGTGGGATAGCGTCAGTGTGCGGGGATCGCTGGTCGGCGCGGACTCGATGGGCTGAAGTGCCCGGTTTCGCGCTGTATCTCTAAACCAACACTAAAACTAAACTAAACTAAACTAAAGGTGTTTGGAGACACAAGGAACTGGAGGTGCTGAAATCTTGAGCAGAAAGCAATGCGTGCTAGAGGAACCCAGCGTGTGATAGAATACGGCAAATACAGGACAGGAACAGGCCCTTCGGCCCATCTTGTCTGTGCCAACAACCAACGATGATCAGGATCTTGGTTTAATCTGACATCATGATCGGCACGGACATTGTGGGCCGAAGGGCCTGTTCCTGTGCTGTTCCTGTGCTGACTGAAGCAGGGTCCCGACCCTCAACCTCACCCATTCCTTCTCTCCAGAGATGCTCCCTGTCCCGCTGAGCTCCTCCAGCATTGTGCGTCAGTCTTCGGCGTGAACCAGCATCTGCAGTTCCATTCCCACGCATTTCCTGCGCTTTTTAACAAGGCGGGCCACGGCAGTTGTCGGGTTCGCAAGTGGCTGCCGACAGTGGAAGCATAAAGGGCCTATTTCACTTGGCGATCCTTCTCGGCGACCGACGTACCGGGTCGGCGAAAAAGCCGCGGCGTGACGACATATTGACGCGCGGTGTCTCCTCAAGTGTCGCAAGTTAACAGTTTAGTTTAAGGTCACGTGTACCGAGGTGCAGTGAAAAGCTTTTGCTGCAAGCTAACCAGTCAGCGGAAAGACCGTACACGATTACAATCGGGCCGTCTACGGTGCACTGATACATGATACGGGAATAACGTTTAGCGCAAGGTAAAGCCAGTAAAGTCCGATCAAAGATAGTCCGAGGGTCTCCAATGAAGTAGATAGTAGTTCAGCACTGCTCTCCAGTTGATGGGATGGTTCAGTTGACTGATAACAGCTGGGAAGAAACTGGAGGTGTGCGTTTTCACACTTTTCATAAGGTCATAAGGAACAGGAGTAGAATTAGGCCATTTGGCCCATCAAGTCTACTCCGCCATTCAACCATGACTGATCTATCTCTCCCTCCTAACCCCATTCTCCTGCCTTCTCCCCATAACCTCTGACACCCGTACTAATCAAGAAACTATCCATCTCTGTTTAAAAATATCCACTGGCTTGGCCTCCACAGCCGTCTGTGGCAATGAATTCCACAGATTCACCACCCTCTGGCTAAAGAAATTCCTCCTCATCTCCTTCCTAAAAGGACGTCCTTTAATTCCGAGGCGATGACCTCTAGTCTTACCCTCCCTCTAATGGAAGCATCCTATCCACATCCACTCTATCGAAGTCTATTAGAATCATAGAAACACAGAAAATAGGTGCAGGAGTAGGCCATTCGACCCTTTGAGCCAGCACCGCCATGCGATATGATCATGGCTGAACATCCAGAATCAGTACCCCGTTCCTGCCTTCTCCCCATATCCCCTGATGACGTTAGCCCAAAGAGCTAAATCTAACTCTCTCGTGAAAACATCCAGTGAATTGGCCTCCACTGAGGCAGAGAATTCCACAGATTCACAACTCTCTGGGTGAAAAGGTTTTCCCTCATCTCAGTCCTAAATGGCCTACCCCTTATTCTTGAACTGTGACCCCTGGTTCTTGACCCACCCTCCCCCCAACACCGAGTACATTTTACCTGCATCTATCCCGTAATAATTTAATATGTTTCTATAAGATCCCCTCTCACCCTTCTAAATGCCAGTGAATATAAGCCCAGTCGCCCCATTAATATTAGCCCAGTCGATCCATTTGTATTTTTCAATGAGGTCCCCCTTCATTCTTCTAAACCCAGCAAGTACACACAGGCCCAGTGCCGTCAAATGTTCATCATAGGTTAACCCACTCATTTCTGGGATCGTTCTTGTGAACCTCCTCTGGACCCTCTCCAGAGCCAGCACATCCTTTCTCAGATATGGGGCCCAAAACTGCTCACAATATTCCAAATGCGGCCTTGCCAGCGCCTTGTAGAGCCTCAATACAACATCCCTGTTTTTGTACGCAAGCCCTCTTGAAATAAATGCTGGCGTTCAGTTTGCTTTCTTTACTGCCAATTAGACTTGCAGATTAAAGGGCCGGTCCGTCCCACTTGGGCCTCATTTGCTCGTCAAGTGAAGATTTTGTGAAACACAATCCTGGGGCGCCTCGTGCGACCGCGCGCGACCGTGCATCGCTGCCCACGTCACCACGCCACGCACGCATTCACGCATCACGTGCGCGTTACGACCCATGCGTCGTGCGTTGTGACGCCTAAATGATGTCGCCTAAATGGGACAGGCCCTGAACATTTTTGGGAATCATGGAGCAGTAAATTACTTCTATACATTTTGCCCGATGGGATTGGGGAGAAGAGGGAGTGGCCGGGGAGCGACTCGTCCTTGATGATGCTGCTGGCCTTGCCGAGGCAGCGTGAGGGATAAATGGAGTCATGGAAGGGAGGTTTGTTTCTTTGATGGTCTGGGCTGCGTCCACAATTCGCTGCAATGTCTTGCGGAGAAATGAGGAGGAAATTCTTTATTGGGTGGTGGTGGGATCAGAGGGCGGTGAATCTGTGGAATCCATTGCCGCAGCCGGCTGTGGAGGCCAAGTCAATGGATATTATTAAGGCAGAGAAAGATAGATTCTTGATCAGTACGGGTGTCAGGGGTTATGGGGAGAAGGCAGGAGAATGGAGTTTAGTTTAGAGATACAGCGCAAAAACAGGCCCTTCGACCCACTGGGTCCGCGCCGACCAGCGATCCCCGCACACTAACGCTATCCTACACGCGCTGGGGGCAATTTTTACATTTACCCAGCCAAATAACCTACATCCTGTACCTGCACGTCTTTGGAGTGTGGGGGGAAACGGAAGATCTCGGAGAAAACCCAGGCAGGTCACGGGGAGGAGGTACAAACTCCGTACAGACAGCGCCCGTAGTCGGGATCGAACCGGGGGTGTCCGGCGCTGCATTCGCAGTTAGGCAGCAACTCCACCCGCTGCGCCACCACGCGTGACCGCCCTCAGAGGGGAAGGCAGATCAGCCATGATTGAATGGCGGAGGAGGCACGACGGGCCGAATGGCCTAATTCTGCTCCCAATAACGAAAGAACGTTTTTCATTTTCCCCATTTTCCTTCTTGTTCGTGTTCGGATGAGGCGGACAGCACCAGGCACAAGGTTTCTGCCGTGTGATGAGCCGGTTCAAGGACTTCCCACAGAAGAGGTCTGTTTATTGCCCAAAATGAGAATATGATGCACTTTCGTTCAGTCAGATGTCATGTGTGGTGCGGTGGAACGAGAATTTTATTGCACTTGGAATAATGAGAATCGAAGAGTTGACCACAAGTATAAGGTCCACATGCCAGCAGAACGTTTCACCACAAGTGGGGAAAGTGCTGACAGTTGGCAGATCACAAGTGGAAGGCAATAGCGGGTTTTTTTTTTAAATCTTGTGACCAGACTGCACATGAAACCTCATCGGTCCCAAACAGCACCGCAGCTGATCCGAAACCTCTCCCCGGCAGTGAAACCCACAGGTCCCCTTTCCATCACCAGACTCTGAATCGTTGGGAGAGCAGTCCGGAGCTCATTGGTGACCCTCGGACTATCTATCAGGAAGAACTGCAGTTGCGGGAAAAATCGAAGGTGGACAAAAATGCTGGAGAAACTCAGCGGGTGAGGCAGCATCTATGGAGCGAAGGAAATAGGCAACGTTTCGGGTCGAAACGTTGCCTATTTCCTTCGCTCCATAGATGTTGCCTCACCCGCTGAATTTCTCCAGCATTTTATGTCTACCTATGATAGAGGAGTACTGTGTGCAGTTTTGGTGCCCTAATTTGAGGAAGGATATTCTTGCTATTGAGGGAGTCCAGCGTAGGTTCACCAAGTTAATTCCCGGGATGGCGGGACTGTCATATGCTGAGAGAATGGAACGGCTGGGCTTGTACACTCTGGAGTTTAGAAGGATGAGGGGGGATCTTATTGAAACATATAAGATTATTAAGTCTGAAGAAGGGTTTCGGCCCGAAATGTTACCTATCTCCTTCGCTCCATAGATGCTGCTGCAACCGCTGAGTTTCTCCAGCATTTTGTGTACCCAAGGTTATTAAGGGTTTCGACACGCTAGAGGCAGGAAACATGTTCCCGATGTTGGGGGAGTCCAGAACCAGGGGTTTAAGAATAAGGAGTAAGCCATTTAGAACGGAGACGAGGAAACGCTTTTTCTCACGGAGAGTGGTGAGTCTGTAGAATTCTCTGCCTCAGAGGGCGGTGGAGGCCGGTTCTCTGGATGCTTTCAAGAGAGAGCTTGAGCTTAAAGATAGCGGAGTCAGGGATATGGGGAGAAGGCAGGAACGGGGCACTGATTGGGGATGATCAGCCATGATCACATTGAAAGGCGGTGCTGGCTCGAAGGGCCGAATGGCCTACTCCTGCACCTATTGTCTATTGTCTATTGATCGATGGTCGACATGGACTTGGGAGGGCAAAGGGCCTGTTCCAAAGCTGTATCTCTGAACAAAACTAAACCAAACTAGTGAAAACACAGAGATAGCATCACCAGAAGTGACTGCAGTTGATCAGGAAGGCTGTTGGATTACGTTATCAAGTGCAATTAGCGATGGCGATAAATCCTGGGCCTTGTCATGGATGGTGAATAAATCATGAAGCTGGGCAGACAGGTTACTTCTGTTCAATGTTCTCCGCACCAGCTGTACTCGGAGCAGCAAGTGGCCAAATGCACCTTACGGAATCGACCTTAGATTTGAGACTAAATCTAGTTAGGAGATACAACTCGGAAACGGCACCTTCTGCCCACCGAGTCAGGGGTTATGGGGAGAAGGCAGAAGAATGGGGTTAGGGGGGAGGGATAGATCAGACATGCCCTACATCGGTGAGACCAAGCGCAGGCTTCGTCCAACACCTCCGCTCGATTCTCATTAACCAACCTGATCTCCCGGTGGCTCAGCACTTCAACTCCCCCCTCCCGTTCCGAATCCGACCTTTCTGTCCCGGGCCTCCTCCGTGGCCAGAGTGAGTCCCACCGCAAATTGGAGGAGCAGCACCTCATATTCCGCTTGGGCAGTTTACACCCCAGCGGTACGAACATTGACCTCTCCAATTTCAGGCGGTCCCTGCTTTCTCCCTCCTTCCCCTCCCCTCCCCAGCTCTCCCACAGCCCACTGTCTCCGCCTCTTCATTTCTTCCTCCTGCCCCCCACACACCCCCCCCCCCCACCCCCACATCAGTCTGAAGAAGGGTCTCGACCCGAAACGTCACCTGTTCCTCCGCTCCATAGATGCTGCCTGTCCCGCTGAGTTTCTCCAGCATTTTTGTCTACCTTCGATCAGCCATGATTGAATGGCGGAGTAGACTCGACGGGCCGAATGACCTAATTCTGCTCCTACCACATATGAACCTAAGAAGTCATTTGGTATTTTTAAAGTGGAGATTGATAGGTTGTCGATTAACAAGGATTTCAAAAGTGATGGGGGAAAAGGGAGGAGAGTGGGTTTGAGAGGGAAAGATAGATCGAATGGGGGAGCAGACTTAATGGGTCGAATGGCTTAATCTTGTGCCTGTGGATTATGAACTTATGTGTCCACACCAACCAGCCATTGCCCCAAACACCAACACTATCCGACACACACTAGGGACAATTTACAATTTACAGAAGCCCATTAACTTACAAACCTTTGGAGTGTGGGAGGAAACCGGAGAAAACCCCACGCGGTCACAGGGAGAGGGCAGAGTCCTGGGTTTTCTCCGGGTGCTCCGGTTCCTTCCCACACTCCAAAGACGTACAGGTTTGTAGGTTGTATCTGGAGAGGGTTCCGACCCGAAACGTCACCCATCCTTTTGCTCCGCAGGTGCTTCCTGACCCGCTGAATTACTCCAGCACTTTGTGTCTATCTTTGGTAATAAACCGGCAACTGCCGTTCCTTCCGAGACAGATCTGTGCAATTGTCGCTGGTGTGAAGGATATGGGGATCGCTGGTCAGCATGGACGTGCTGGGCCGAAGGGCCTGATTCTACACGGCATCCCCCAAGTCTAAAGTCGAAAGTCTAAAGTCAGGCCCGGAATGCCACCCATCCATGTTCCCGAGAAATGCTGCCTGACCTGTTGAGTTACTCCAGCGCTCTGTCCCTTTTTGTATTAACCAGCATCTGCTGTTCTTTATTTCTACAATTGTGCCTAATGCTTAGCTTAGTCTAGTTTAGAGATACAGTGCGGGAACAGGCCCCTCGGCCAACCGGGTCCGCGCCGACCAGCGATCCCTGCACACTCACTCACACTATCCTACACACAGGGATGATTTACATTTATACCAAAGCCAATTAAGATACAAACCTGTACATCTTTGGCGTGCGGGAGGAAAATGAAGATCTCTGAGAAAACCAACGTGGTCACACACTCTGTACTGACAGCACCCGTGGTCAGGATCGAACCCGGGTCTCTCGTTGTGCCAGTGTGCTGCCCATTAATGTATTGGAGGATGTAGGACACAAAAACCAGTCTGAGGATGGGTTCTTTCCTGAAACATCTCCTATTCCTTTCCCCCAGAGATGCTGCCTGACTTGTTGAGTTACATAGAAACATAGAAACATAGAAAATAGGTGCAGGAGTAGTCCATTCGGCCCTTCGAGCCTGCACCGCCATTCAATATGATCATGGCTGATCATCCAACTCAGTATCCTGTACCTGCCTTCTCTCCATACCCCCTGATCCCTTTAGCCACAAGGGCCACATCTAACTCCCTCTTAAATATAGCCAATGAACTGGCCTCAACTACCTTCTGTGGCAGAGAATTCCACAGACTCATCACTCTCTGTGTGTGAAAAATGTTTTCCTCATCTCGGTCCTAAAGGAATTCCCCCTTATCCTTAGACTGTGACCCCTTGTTCTGGACCTCCCCAACATCGGAAACAATCTTCCTGCATCTAGCCTGTCCAACCCCTTGAGAATGTTGTAAGTTTCTATAAGATTCCCCCTCAATTTTCTAAATTCTAGCGAGTACAAGCTGAGTCTATCCAGTCTTTCCTCATATGAAAGTCCTGACATCCCAGGAATCAGTCTGGTGAACCTTCTCTGTACTCACTCTATGGCAAGAATGTCTTTCCTCAGATTTGGAGACCAAAACTGTACGCAATACTCCAGGTGTGGCCTCACCAAAACCCTGTACAACTGCAGTAGAACCTCCCTGCTCCTATACACAAATCATTTTGCTATGAATGCCAACATACCATTCGCTTTCTTCACAGCCTGCTGCACCTGCATGCCTACTTTCAATGACTGGTGTACCATGACACCCAGGTCTCGTTGCATCTCCCCTTTTCCTAATCGGCCACCATTCAGATAATAGTCTACTTTCCTGTTTTTGCCAACAAAGTGGATAACCTCACATTTATCCACATTATACTGCATCTGCCATGCATTTGCCCACTCACCCAGCCTATCCAAGTCACCTTGCATCCTCCTAGCATCCTCCTCACAGCTAACACTGCCCCCCAGCTTCGTGTCATCCGCAAACTTGGAGATATTGCCTTCAATTCCCTCGTCCAAATCATGAATATATATTGTAAATAGCTGGGGTCCCAGCACTGAGCCTTGCGGTACCCCACTAGTCATTGCCTGCCATTGTGAAAAGGACCCGTTTACTCCTACTCTTTGCTTCCTGTCTGCCGGCCAGTTCTCTATCCACATCAATACTGAACCCCCAATACCGTGTGCTTTAAGTTTGTATGCTAATCTCTTGCGTGGGACCTTGTCGAAAGCCTTCTGAAAGTCCAGATATACCACATCCACTGGTTCTCCCTTATCCACTCTATTAGTTACATCCTCGAAAACTTCTATAAGATTCGTCAGACATGATTTACTTCACGCTCCGCGCTGACTCTGCGTAATTTATTTTGGGTACGAGGACCAAAGAGGCGCTCCGTACGGTTTTAGGCAATAGACAATAGACAATAGGTGCAGGAGTCGGCCATTCCACCCTTCGAGCCAACAGATTCCCATCACTGATTTCAACAGCGTGTATGGTGACGTTTCAGTTCGGGACCCTTCTTCAGTCTGATGATGTGTCTCGACCAAAAATGTAATCTATTCCTTTTCCCTGGAGATGAGGTCCCGCTGAGTTACAATAGACAATAGACAACAGACAATAGACAATAGGTGCAGGAGTAGGCCATTCGGCCCTTCAAGCCAACACTGCCATTCAATGTGATCATGGCTGATCGTCCCCAATCAGTACCCCGTTCCTGCCTTCTCCCCATATCCCCTGACTCTGCTATCTTTAAGAGCCCTATCTAGCTTTCTCTTGAAAGTATCCTGACAACCGGCCTCCACCGCCCTCTGAGGCAGAGAATTCCACAGACTCACCACTCTCTGGGTGAAAACGTGTTTCCTCATCATCGGTATGGGCTAGTTGGGCTGAAGGGCCTGTTTCCACACTGTATCACTATGACTCTCTATAACTCAGTGGGTCAGGCAGCATCTCTCATACAAAACAAAACTGTTCTAAATGGCTTTACCCCTTATTCTTAAACTGTGGCCCCTGGTTCTGGACTCCCCCAACACGGGGAACATGTTTCCTGCCTCTAGCGTGTCCAAGCCTTTAACTTGCGGATAATTTCAGATATGGGGCCCAAGGCTGCTCACTGCTTGCGTGAAAGGGAGGATTGATGCGAATGCAACGGCAGGACAGATATAACCAGGGGTGGCAGCGACAACTAATACGTGATCAGGTGGGACCACGCTTTGCATGTGGGCTGTTTGTCAGCACTCAATGTACCTGCAGCGTACCCTCCCTGTCTGAACACGACAAAGCTTCATCATACAACACAAGTGTGTGGGAAGGAACTGCAGATGCTGGTTTACTCCGAAGGCAGACACAAAGCGCTGGAGTAAATGTCCGTGCAAAAATCACGAGAGGAATAGATCGGGTGGATGCACAGAATCTCTTGCCCAGAGCAGGGGAATCGAGGAGCAGAGGACGTGGGTTTAAGGTGAAGGGGGAAAAGATTTCGTAGGAATCTGAGGTAACCAAAAATGCTGGAGAAACTCAGCAGGTGAGGCAGCATCTATGGAGCGAGGGAACTAGGCAACGTTTCGGGTCGAGACCCTTCTCCGACCCAATCAGTACCCAGCTCCTGCCCCATATCCCCTGATTCCGTGGCCCCTGGTTCTGGACTCCCCCAACATCGGGAACATGTTTCCTGCCTCTAGCGTGTCCAAACCCTTAACAATCTTATACGTTTCAATGAGATCCCCTCTCATCCTTCTAAACTCCAGAGTGTACAAGCCCAGCTGCTCCATTCTCTCAGCATATGACAGTCCCGCCATCCCGGGAATTAACCTTGTAAACCTACGCTGCACTCCCTCAATAGCAAGAATGTCCTTCCTCAAATTAGGGGACCAAAACTGCACTCAATGCTCCAGGTGTGGTCTCACTAGGGCCCTGTACAACTGCAGAAGGACCTCTTTGCTCCTATATTCGATTCCTCTTGTTGTAAAGGCCCCACCCTTGTTCAGAATGAATGTAGAAGGGGAGAATGTGGAAGAGAGGTGGGGAGCACGGCAAAGACTGGTGAGAGATGGGTGGGAAAAAAAGAACCAGAGGCCACAGCCTCAGAACAAAAGCATGCACCTTCAGAAAGGAGACAAGGAGGAATCTCTTTAGTCAGACGGTGGTGAATCTGTGGAATTCATTGGCATGTTAGACATCTGTGGAGGCCAAATCAATGGATATTTTTAAGGAGTCGTTTGACTCCCCTCATTTCCTCCAAATACAAGGCGTATCTATGGGCCCTAGCTATGCCTGCCTCTTTGTAGGGTACGTCGAACAATCCTTGTTCGATACGTACCGTGGCCCTATCCCCAAAATCTACCTCCGTTACATCAACAACTGCATTGGTGTCACCTCCTGCACCCGCACACAACTCACTGACTTCATCAACTTCGCCACTAACTTCCATCCGGCTCTCAAATACGCCTGGACCTGTTCCGACACTTCCCTACCATTTCTTGACCTCACCATCTCCATCGCAGGTGATAGACTTTTGACTGACATCCACTGACTCCCATGGCTATCTAGACTACACTTCTCCCCACCCTGCTTCCTGTAAGGACTCCATCCCCTGCTCCCAATACCTCCGTCTACGCCGCATCTGCTCCCAGGATGAGGTGTTCCACACCAGGGCATCGGAAATGTCCTCATTCTTCATGGAACTGGGGTTCCCCTCCCCCACTATAGATGAGGCTCGCACCAGGGTCTCCTCCATACTCCGTAACACTGCTCTCTCTCCCCATCCCCCCACTCGTAACAACGGCAGAGTCCCCCTGGTCCTCACCTTTCACCCCACCAGCCGGCACATACAACAAATAGTCCTCCTTCATTTTCGCCACCTCCAATGTGACCCCACCACTCGCCACATCTTCCCATCTGCCCCCCCCCCCCGTCTGCCTTCCGCAGAGACCGCTCCCTCCGTAACTCCCTGGTCAATTATTCCCTTCCCACCCGCTCTACCCCCTCTCCGGGCACTTTCCCTTGCAACCGCAGGAGATGCTACAAGTGTCGCTTCACCTCCACCCTCCACTCCATCCAAGGACCCAAGCAGTCGTTCCAGGTCCGACAGAGGTTCACCTGCATCTCCTCCAACCTCATCTATTGCATCCGCTGATCTAGCTGTCAGCTGATTTACATCGGTGAGACCAGGCGAAGGCTTGGCGATCGCTTTGCCGAACACCTCCGCTCGGTCCGCATCAACCAACCTGATCTCCCTGTGGCTCAGCACGTCAACTCCCCCTCCCATTCCGAATCCGACCTTTCTGTCCTGGGCATCCTCCATGGCCAGAGTGAGCACCACCGGAAATTGGAGGAGCAGCACCTCATATTCCGCTTGGGTAGTTTGTACCCCAGCGGTATGAACATTCACTTGTCCAATTTCAGGTAGTCCTTACTGTCTCCTCCCCTTCTCAGCTCTCCCTCAGCCCTCTGGCTCCTCCTCTTCCTTTCTTCTTCCCGTCCTCCCCACCCTCACATCAGTCTGAAGACGGGTTTCAGCCCGAAACGTTGCCTATTTCCTTCGCTCCATAGATACCGCTGCACCCGCTGAGTTTCTCCAGCACTTTTGTCTACCCTTGGATATTTTTAAGGTGCAGATTGACAGATTCGTGATTAGTACGGGTTATGAGGAGAAGGGAGTCAGGGGTTATGAGGAGAAGGGAGTTGAGCGGGAAGGATAGATCAGCCATGATTGTATGGCAGAGTAGACTTGATCGGTCAAATGGTCCAATTCTGATCCTAGAACTTAACAAATCATAGAATCCTCGAGTCTTAGAACATGGAAGGCCCATTAGCCCAACTTGCCCATACTGGCCAACATGTCCCATTCACACTGGTCCCACCTGCCTGCTTTCTTAAGTTCTATGAACAGAAGTAGGCCATTCAGCCCATCATCTACCCCGCCATTAAATCATGGCTGATCTATCTTTCCCTCTCAACCTGCCTTCCCATTCACCTGCCTTCTCCCCATAACCTTCGAAGAGTTTTCCAATCAAGACTGGTGGGCACAGATGAGGGGGAGTGATTAATGGATGGGTAGACAAAGGCAAGAAGTGGGATTAAGGCAAAAGACAGTGAGATAAGGAGATAAGAAAGGACAAGGTCACGATGTAGATCCAGAAGAAGGGATATTTGTCTCAGGGAAGAAGATCATTTTTACGCATTCTCCCACCATCGAAAGGGCAGCACGGTGGCGCAGCGGTAGAGTTGCCGCCTTACAGCGCCACAGACCCGGGTTCGATCCTGACTACGGGCGCTGCCTGTACGGAGTTTGCACGTTCTCCCCGTGACCTGTGTGGGTTTTCTCCGAGATCTCCGGCTTCCTCCCGCACTCCAAAGACGTACAGGTTTGTAGGTTAATTGGCTTTGGTCGGAATTGCAAATTGTCCCAAGTGTGCGTTGGATAGTGTTAGCGTGCGAGGATCGCGGGTCGGCGCGGACTCGGTGGGCGGAAGGGCCCGTTTCCACGCTGTATCTCTGAACCAAACCAGTACAAAAAATCTACAAGAGGGGCTGCCTCAAAATGGAAGCCAGCATCATCAAATACCGCCACGCCACGCTATCGGGAAGAAGAGACAAGAGTCTGAAAAGCATGGGTACCAAGTTCACGAACAGCCACTTGGAGAGTGGAGCCAATGCATTTTGGAAGTAGGAACCAAGGTGTAGACTATTTTCTAAATGGGGAAGAATCCAGATATGGGAGGTGCAAAGGTACTTGGGAGTGCTGCTGCAGCATAACCAAAAAAGTTCATCTGCAAGTCAAATCGGCAGTAAAGAAAGCAAACTCAATGCTAGCATTTGTTTCAAGAGGGCTTGTATGCAAAAACTGGGATGTTATGTTGAGGCTCAATAAGGCGCTGGTAAGGCACCGCGTTTGGAATATTGCGAGTAAATTTTGGGCCCCGTATCTGCGGAAGGATGTGCTGGCTCTGGGAGAGGGTCCAGAGGAGGTTGACGAGAATGGTCCCAGGAATGAGCGGGCTGGCATATGATGAGCATTTTGTCGGCACTGGGCCTTGCACTCGCTGGGGTTTAGAAGGATGAGGGGAAGACCATGCAGAATAGTGACAGGCTTGGATTAGAGGACGCGAGTTCATGGACTCAAAATTAAAGGGCGTTCTTTTAGGAAGGAGATGAGGAGAAATGTCTTTAGTCACAGGGTGGTGAATCTGTGGGGTTCCAGAAGGCTGCGGAGGCCAAGTCAGTAGGTATTTTTAAGATGGAGATAGATATATTTGTGATTAGTGCAGGTGTCAGAGGTTATGGGGAGAAGGCAGGAGAAGGGGGATAGGAGGGAGGGATAGATCAACCATGATTGAATGACGGAGTAGACTTGATGGGCCGAATGGCCTAATTCTGCTCCTGTTCTTTATGACCTTCTGACCTTACTTCCCAGCACCATCAGGTTCTTGAATGCTCCACACCAACTAAACAATGAACAATGGGCTGTCTTGGTTGCACTTCCTGCTCTTTTCGTGTCCATCTTGTTACAAATGTTGACCTCGCTGTCATCGACCGCTCTGATCAGGACGCAAGCTCCCGGCGACTGTCAGGGGGGGCCGTCACCTGTCGCAATAGACGATGGTGGCGGCAGAATGAGCTCGGGATACTTCCAGTTTCCAGCCCCGCGACGTGGACGCCTCTGCGATGGGGCCTCGGTTGCATTTCCCTTCACTGTATTGCAATTTGGGATATCAGTAAGTAAGTAACTAAGAAAGTTTATTGGCCAAGTATTCACATACAAGGAATTTGCCTTGGTGCTTCGCCCACAAGTTACAACGTGACATACAGTGACAGTTACGAATGACTCGGAAAACACTAAACATTAATAATAATAAAACATTAATGATAAAACACCATTGATCAAGCATGCGAACCAACAAAATACCAGATCAAAGGGAGGCTACAGGTTTTTGGCTGTTGAGTGGAGCAACTACTCGTGGATAAAAACTGTTTTTATGTCTGGCTGTGGCAGCTTTGACAGTCCGGAGTCGCCTTCCAGAGGGAAGTGGGACGGGTGTAGATGGGGCATGTTGGTCAGTGTGGGCAAGTTGGGCTGAAGGGCCTGTTTCCACACTGTCTGGCTGTTAAGAGACATGAGGCTGCAGATAATCAGTGGGGGAAACGACTACAGGCTTTCAGGTTAGTTCATTGTCATGTGTACTGAGGTACAGTGACAAGCTTTTGTGGCATGCTCTCCAGTCTGAGTATTAGCCCTCCAAATCGCGTGTGGTCAGGGGCAACAGCCCTGAGTGAAACTGTTACTCGGATAAAAGCTGCTGTTTATCAGATCTAGGAGGTTGGAAATCTCACTGCGAACAAAGTTTGCATGTTGGGTTACCATTTACATAATTTAAGGGAGTTATACGCAAAAGGGAACACTTATGGAAAATGGAATTCAAAATTCACAGAGCCTTTTGCCCAGGGTTGGGAACCAAAGAGCAGAGGTCAGAGGTTTGAGGTCAGAGGGGAAAGATTTAATAAGTATCTGAGGGGCATCTTTTCCACTCAGAAGGTGGTGGGTGTATGGAGCGAGCTGCCACAGGAGGCAGGTACTACAGCACTAAATGTTATTCCCTTTATCGGTATGGAAACGCTCACCTCCAGATTCAGGGACAGTTTCTTCCCAGCTGCTTTCAGGCAACTGAACCATCCTTTCACAACAAGAGAGCAGTCCTGAACGACTACCTACCTCGTTGGTGACCCTCGGACTATCTATCATTGTAGTTTTTTGCCTTAACTTTCTACTTCATACTTTATTAGCTAAGTGTGTTTTGCAACGTGCGAGGAATTTGATTTGCCATACAGTCATACCAATAAAAAGCAACAAGACACACAAAATACATTTTAACATAAACATCCACCACAGTGACTCCTCCACATTCCTCACTGTGATGGAAGGTGAAAAAAAGTCCAATCTTTTCCCTTCTTTGTTCTCCTGTGGTCGGGGCACTCGAACCTTCCGTTGTTGGGGCGGCCTTGGCTCCTGTAGCCGGCAGTCGAGCCCCCCGCATCGGGGGGGGGGGGGAGGATATCTCAGCTCCCCGTGCCGGGCGATCGGGGCTGGTCAAACCTCTTGCAACCTCCCTTCCATTGACTCCATTTATACCTCAGGCTGCCTCGGCAAGGCCAGCAGCATCATCACGGACGAGTCCCACCCCGGCCACTCCCTCTTCTCCCCTCTCCCATCAGGCAAGAGGTACGGAAGTGTGAAAACACACACCTCCAGATTCGGGGACAGTTTCTTCCCAGCTGTTATCAGGCAACTGAATCATCCTACCACAACCAGAGAGCAGTCCTGAACTACTATCTACCTCGTTGGAGACCCTCGGACTATCTTTAATCGGACACTAAAACTACTATTAGAACAGTTAAAAGACGCTTGGACAGGTTCATGGATAGCTAGCATTTGGAGGGATGTGGGCCTAGCATGTGAGGAGATGGGACTAGCTTTGATGGGGCATCTTGTCTGGCATGGACAAGGTGGGCCAAAGGAAGTGTCCATGCTGTGTGACGATGATTCTATGACCCAAAGAAAAATGAGCAGGTGAATTTTCCAATGGTTCGAACACCCGGGAATTTTTCAGATCCACTGAAGTGCCCAAGCGCTTTGTGTTTTTTTGTCCTTTGTGTAAACCAGCATCTGCCATTCCTGCCGTCTACACTAAGCAACTCCACAACATCGCGGATTAAAGTTATAAATCGCCCCTAGTGTGTAGGATGGTCCATACGGGGTGATCGCTGGCCGGAACGGACACGGTGGGCCGAAGGGCCTGTTTCCGTGCTGTATCTCTAAAGCCTAAATGACTGAATTAAATATCAGGGCCTATTTTCAGACTTCTACTGTTTAAGCCCCTGCATTGCTTTACTGAATGTCTTTGGAGTATGGGGGGAAACCGAAGATCTCGGAGCAAACCCACGCAGTCACGGGGAGAGCGTGCAAACACCGTGCAGACAGCGCCCACAGTCGGGATCGAACCCGGGTCTCTGGCGTTGTAAGCTCTGGAATGGGCCTGTCCCACTTAGGCGACTTTTTAGGCGTCTGCAGGAGACTCTGCGGTCGCCACGTGTTCGCGGGCGGTTGCCGGGTAGTCGCCTTCATGGTCTTGACGAGTTCCCGCATTGTGGGAACTAGTCGCGTCCTCGATATGGTCGCCGCGCATTTTTCATAATGTTGATAAATTCGCCGCCATGGAGAGCAGCGAGAATTCTCGTGCCGTGGGTGGGTCGCCAGGAGATCCTAGTGGGTCGCCAGGAGGTCAAAGGTGCTCGTAGGTTCTCGTAGGTTGTAGCTGACCGGTGAATTTCATTGGCTCATTGGGGCAAAAAAAAGTAAGCAGTAGTTTTCAGAACCAAGGATAACCGACCGGTAGTGTTAAATGTCCGCCGAGCTTCACAGCCGTGTTTCTCTGGCTTCTTAAAAGTTATCTCCATTCCTTCTCCCCCCCTTCTCCCCCCCCCCCCCCCCCCCCCTTCTCCCCTTCTCCCTCCTCTTTTAAAGGACTTACGTGACCCTTACCGTACACTGTGCTTTAGCCGTCTTAATTACAGCGTCAACCGTCCTGTTCATCGCAGTGTGTGTCTGTATCGCCTTGGCTTTGCACCGTGTGAATTTCACTCAGACAGCGCTTCCCCGCTTGCCCTGTCCCCCGCCTGCATTACGGGCTGGTGAAGGGTTGTGTGTGTGTGTGTGCGTGTGTGTGCGCGTGTGTGCGTGCATGTGTGTGCGTGCATGTGTGTGTGTGTGTGTGTGTGTGTGTGTGTGTGTGTGTGTGTGTGTGTGGGGTGTGTGTGTGGGCCGACAGTCGCCTGACAAAACCGCCTAAGTGGGTCAGGCGCCATAAGGTAGCGCCTCTATGCCACCCCTTTGAATACTTTTCTATTTGGGGTATACGTATTAAGGTAGACACAAAAATCTGGAGTAACTCAGCGGGACAGGCAGCCATCTCTGGAGAGAAGGAATGGGTGACGTTTCGGGTGGAGACCCTTCTTCAGACATCGACACCATCTCTCCAGCGATGCTGCCTGTCCCACTGAATTCCTCCAGCTTTTCTTGTGTCCATCTTCGGTTTAAACCAGCATCTGCAGTTCCTTCCCACACAGTTAGTATTAAGATAAGCTGTTAAAGAAGGAACTGCAGATGCTGGAGAATCGAGGGTACACAAAAGGCTGGAGAAACTCAGCGGGTGCAGCAGGTCGCCTATCTCCTTCGCTCCTTAGATGCTGCTGCACCCGCTGAGTTTCTCCAGCCTTTTGTGTACCCTCAAGATAAGCTGGTTGCATTGACCACATGGCACCAATAGTAATTGAAAGTTCATGATGCAAGAGACCTGAACCGGTTTGGGATGATATATTGTACGTGGAGGTTTCCAGTACTGGATGGCCTGCCCCAGGGGATGTTACTGGCACTTGCACTGTTTACAATTTCCATTGGTGACTTGAATGTATAAGCGATGCAAATGAACCAATTCTAGTTTAGCGTCAGTTTATCGTCACGTGTACTGACCAAGCTCTTGTTGCGTGCTACCCAGTCAGCGGAAAGACAATACATGATTACAATCGAGCCATTTACAGTGCACAGATACATGATAAGGAAATAATATTTAGTGCAAGGTCAAGCCAGCAAAGTCCGATCAAGGAGAAGTCCGAGGGCCTCCAATGAGGTAGATAGTAGTTCAGGGCCGCTCTCTGGTTGTTGCTGGATGGTTCAGTTGCCTGATAACAGCCGGGAAGAAACTGTCCCCGAATCTGGAGGTGTGTGCGTTTTCACGTTTCTTTACCTCTTGCCCGATGGGAGAGGGGAGAAGAGGGAGCGGCCGGGGTGGGACTGGTCCTTGATGACGCTGCTGGCCTTGCCGAGGCAGCGCGAGGTGCGGATGGACTCAATGGAAGGGAGGTTGGTTTGTGCGATGGTCTGGGCTGCGTCCACAATTCGCTGCAATTTCTCGCGGCCGTGGATGGAGCCGTTCCCGAAACCGTGCTCTGATGCGTCCCGGTTTTACCGGTGATGTTGAAGGAGCAGGGGTCAAAGGTCAAGACCGAACTAAAGAGAAGAAGTGAGTGTGATGAACGATAGCAGGAGGAACTGAACGCAGGGAAATTTCAAGCTTTGCACATTGGAAGGAAACTGTACAATATTACGATGCTGCCCCACCCGCCCAGTTTCTCCGGCATTTTTGTCCACCTTCGATTTTTCCAGCATCTGCAGTTCTTTCTTAAATATTACAGAAATGACCGAGGCACTACATTTATAAAAAATAAGGCTTGTTTTGTCTGACAGATCATTTTTTCAAAATATGGTCTCCTATCATTGAATTTGTTCAATAACATAATGGTTGAACACAAACTCAAAACCGACGCTCGGGTCGGGTGAGCGGGCGTAGGGAAGGGCAGTGGGATATATCTTTTTTTTCCCACTTCTTTGTCAGTTCTGGGGTTTTTCTTTTTTCTTCTTCGTATCTTTTTCGAAATTCCTTCTTTTCTTTTTCCTTCCTTCCTCCTTTCCCTTCCTTCCGATTCACGTACCAGTTTCTAAAATGTTAAAACTGAAGCTCTACGGAAATTGTGTAAACGTTATGTCGATTACTTTCTCCTTGTACAATTGCTTCTAATAAAAATAAATGTTAAAACAAAACCACAACAAAAATATCGCGAGGATGTTACCAGGACTCGAGGGTGCGAGCTATGGGGAGAAGTTGAGCAGGTCCATGTTCCTTGGAGCGCAGGAGGAGGAAGGGTGATCTTATAGAGGTGTACAAGATCATGAGAGGAAATGATCGGGCAGATGCGCAGAGAACCATAGTCCATCGATGTAAGGTGAAGGGGGAAAACTGTAATAGGAACCCGAGGGGCAAGTATTTTACAGAGAGTGGTGAGTCTGTGGAATTCTCTGCCTCAGAGGGCGGTGGAGGCCGGTTCCCTGGATATTTTCAAGAGAGAGCTAGATAGGACTCTTAAAGATAGCGGAGCCAGGGGATATGGGGAGAAGGCAGGAACGGGGTACTGATTGGGGATGATCAGCCATGATCACATTGAATGGCAGTGCTGGCTCGAAGGGCCAAATGGCCTACTCCTGCACCTATTGTCTATTGTCTATTGACATGTTGGTTGGCGTGGCTGAAAGGCCTGTATCCACACTGTATAACTCTACGGCACTGCACAAGATGATCCTACACAAGAATCGTGTTCAATTTGCTAAGAAGTGAAATGAGACCAAGGTATCTGAGTGGATTCAACATTTCACCTTCCCGATTAATTAGCAAAACGGATAGTTTTGGCCTCCATGGACTGGTATCACATTATTCGGTGTAAGTCACGATCAAACGGCTTGGGGCTGTGAAATGATCATCCCTTGAGTTAAAAAAAAGAACTCGCTTTTATATTGAAAGCAAGGGTCAAGGGAAGAATCAAAAGTATTTAATTGTTGAATGTACCCAAAACGGAACAGTGGAATTCTTACATGCAGCAGCAGCAAGGGGTCGCAGTCTTAAGGGCCTGTCCCAGCAGCATGCAACTCCATGCAATGAGCGCGACCTAACGTGGTCGCTTGAGCCGTCCGGCGTCGCGGGGCCGGTCCCACTTCGATCGCCGGAGCCGTGCGGAATTGTGCGGAGTTCGTCCCGACATCGCGCGGGGCTCCGAAAAACTGACCATGTTCAAAAATTTCCTCGCGGCAACGGCTTGTCGGCTCGCAGTCGCCTCGACGCATTACACACCGCCTCGACGTCGTGCCTCCGTGACCCTCTCTGTGTGTGCCCCTCTCTGTGTGTCCCTCTCTGTCCTGGCGAACTTACCTTTAAGACTTCGCTCCAAGTTCGCCTCACTTTGCGCAGCGTTGCGCCGCTCACCCGACCTCCGCGCAGCCCCCGCTGCCGGTTTGATCGCGCTCACCGCATGGAGTCGGATGCTGGTAGGACAGGCTCTTAAGCATAAGGGGGAATTCCTTTAGGACCGAGATGAGGAAAACATTTTTCACACAGAGAGTGGTGAGTCTCTGGAATTATCTGCCACAGGAGGTAGTTGAGGCCAGTTCATTGGGTATATTTAAGAGGGAGTTGGATGTGGCCCTTGTGGCTAAAGGGATCAGGGGGTATGGAGAGAAGGCAGGTACAGGATACTGAGTTGGATGATCAGCCATGATCATATTGAATGGCGGTGCAGGCTCGAAGGGCCGAATGGCCTCCTCCTGCACCTATTTTCTATGTTTCTATGTTAAACAGGCCTGTAAACACAATACATGCAAAGAATATATATATTTTTAAAATCAATAAATTAATTTTGAGTTTAGTTTAGTTTAGAAATACAGCGCGGAAACAGGCCATTCGGCCCACCGAGACCAGTGATCTCCGGACACTAACGCTATCCTGCACACACTGGGGACAATTTACAATTTTGCCAAAAGCCAATTATCCTACAAATCTGTACAAATCTGTACAAACCAGTCTTTAGGGAAACCAAAGAGAGTCCTTAGAGTCCAAAGTAGGTCAGGCAGCATCAGGGGAGAACATGGATAGGTAACGTTTCGGGTCGAGACGCTGTCAGGAGTAATAGGGAGAAGGCAGGAGAACGGGTTTGAGAGGGAGAGATAGATCAGCCATGATTGAATGGTGGAGTAGACTTGATGGGCCAAATGGCCTAATGCTGCTCCTGTCACTTATAAGACTATTCTGATTGATTTAGACTTGAGACTTTCGACTTACATGGAAACATAGAAAATACGTGCAGGAGTGGGCCATTCGGCCCTTCGAGCCAGCACTGCCATTCAATACGATCATGGCTGAACACCTAAATTCAGTACCCCATTCCAGCTTAATCCTCATATCCCTTGATTCCCTTAGCCCTAAGAGCTAAATCTAACTCTCTTTTGAAAACATTCTCCTGGCCCTACTGCCGTTGTACAGGGCCCTGGTGAGACCGCACCTGGAGTATCGTGTGCAATTTTGGTCCCCTAATTTGAGGAAGGACATTCTTGAGAGAGTTGTCTCGATTCTAACATGGGTGGGTGGGACTAGTGTAGATGGGGCATCTCGGTCAGCGTGGGCAAGTCGGGCTGAAGGGCCAGTTTGGGTGCTGGGTGGCTCGACAATCGGTGAATGTTGCGGAAATGGACTGAGCCAGTATCGGCAACCATTTCCAGCTGTTCATAAAGGTCATCAACCAGACATGTCAACTCTGTGAAAGATAGACACAAAGTGCTGGGGTTAAGGGCCTGTCCCACTTGGGTGTCATTTGCGGGTCACACAGGTGGCGCGCGTAGATTCCGTGAATCCCAAAATCCTGGGGGATTTTGAATTCAAATCAAATTCCTTGTATGTTGCCAAACATACTTGGCTAATAAAATACGAATATGATTATTATTGCGGTTATTATTATGATTATGAGAAAGGATGGGTTACGGTTCGGGTCTGAAGAAAGGTCCCGACCCAAAACGTCAGCTTTCCATGTTCTCCAGAGATGTTGCCTGACCAGCAGAGTTAAGGGCCTGTCCCACTTTGGCGTTATTTGCTCGTCATTTACGCAACATAATTTACCCGTCACACGCGTGTCGTGACGCGCGCATGGCGCGTGGTGATGCAGGCAGCGGCGCGCGGTCACGCGCGGTGTGCGCCAGGATTATGGGATTCACAAAATCTTTGCGCGCCACAAATGGATGGGTGTTGTGGGGGAGGGGGGGTGTGGGGAATGGGGGGGGGGGGTGTGGGGAAAAGGGGGTCGGGGGGGGAGTGTGGTGTGGGGAGGAGGGGGGGGGGGGGTTGGCTCGCACTCTGCTCCCCCGCACCGTCAGCTTTCAGCCTCACGCAGCAGATCCCGGTCCCACTCCGGCTTCACTCAGAGGCTTCCGGTTCAACTCAGCAGCTTCCGGCTGGTCGTGCTGGTTGCCTGAGAAACAGTCCGCAGGCTGCCCAACACACTGCCCGCTCCCCGTGGGCTGCCCCCTACCCGCGGGCTGCACGCTCTGCGCACGCTGCTCAACGCACTGCGCCCCTTTAGCTTTTTATTCTCCTCGCCGCATTATTGACCAAGAATTTCGGAAGGGGGCGCTTTTTACAATTTTTAAACCTTCATAACTTTTGTACTGTTTCACCGATCGGAACAAAACTTATTTGACTTGCAGCAGAGGAGGATGGCGAGTAAGGTGGCGAAAAATCGTAGCGCTATAGGGGATCGTTTTTTGCGCAGATTTAAATACAACGCAGACAGGAAGTGGTCAAGATGAGAGTTTTAGTAATAGTATAGATGGGCCAAAACGTAGGCAGGTGGGGCTTGTGTCTCTGGGACATGGTGGCCGCTGTGGGCAAGTGGGGCTGAAGGGCGTGTTCCCGATGCCCCTACTCGAGCGCTCAGATCTTCTGATGCCGGCCTGTTAGCCTCTGGATGCCGCAGCAATAAGGAAATTGGTGAAGCAGCCTTTTGTAATGACGGCCCCACACTGTGGAACACCCTACCCAGGGCTATGAGAGACGCCCTCAGTGGGCATTTTTAAATAGCAGCTAATAACTACCATTTCAATCAAGCTTTTAACTGGCTTTACTTCTTCTGCTGACATTGTAAAAATGATCTTTATTATCTTGTCTTTATCTCAGCGTACCCTGCAGCAGCTTGCGTGCTCATACAGTAGTGCATAATGCAGTGCCAGAGGCCCCGGTTCGATCCTGACTGCGGGCGCTGTCTGTATGGAGTTTGCACGTTCTCCCCGTGACCTGCGTGGGTTTTCTCCGAGATCTGCGGTTTCCGCCCACACTCCAAAGACGTGAGGTTTGTAGGTTAATTGGCTTGGTATAAATGTATATTGTACCCAGTGTGTGTTGGATAGTGTTAGCGTGCGAGGATCGCGGGTCGGTGTGGACTCGGTGGGCAGCAGGGCCCGTTTCCACGCTGTATCTCTAAACCAAACTATACAAAAAAATCTACAAGAGGGGCTGCCTCAAAATGGAAGCCAGCATCATCAAATACCCGCACCATCACGCCGCGCCACGCTCTCGGGAAGAAGAGACAAGAGTCTGAAAAGCATGGGTACCAAGTTCACGAACAGCCACTTGGAGTGTGGAGCCAATGCATTTTGGAAGTAGGAACCAAGGTGTAGACTATTTTCTAAATGGGGTGAGAATGGAGTTTGTACGTTCTCCCCGTGACCCGCGTGGGTTTTCTCCGAGGTCTTCGGTTTCCCCCCACACTCCACTTGTAGGTTAATTAGCTTGATAAATGTAAAAACTGTCCAGTGCTGAGTGATGCCCTACCTCGAGCTTTTCAGCATACTACATCTAGATTCGGATCCAGAGTGTACGGAACTCTGTATTTGACCTCAGTGTTTTTGGTTTTCACACTCTCAATTTTTTATTTTTTATTTTTATATAAATCTGTGCTTTTTATGCTATTAACTGTCTATGTCCTTACTGTTTACAATTGTATTTTTGGTTAGACCTGTGTTTTTGTGGTAAAGCACTTTGAGTTGCATTCAATTACAATAGACAATAGGTGCAGGAGTAGGCCATTCGGCCCTTCGAGCCAGCACCGCCATTCAATGTGATCATGGCTGATCATCCCCAATCAGTACCCCGTTCCTGCCTTCTCCCCATATCCCCTGACTCTGCTATATTTATCCTATCTAGCCGTCTCTTGAAAGCATCCAGAGAACCGGCCTCCATCGCCCTCTGAGGCAGAGAATTCCACAGACTCACCACTCTCTGTGAGAAAAAGTGTTTCCTCGTCTCCGTTCTAAATAGCTTACTCCTTATTCTTAAAAATTGCAATACAAATCAAGTTATTATTATTATTATTATAGTTCTATGACTGTATCTACGGAACTATCCAAGTATCTTTCAGCATGCTGTTATAGTATGGGCCTGTGGTCTTGGCATCGTGAAGCAGCGATCTCCGGTAGGAAGCGGCCGTTCCGGGAATATTCCTTCTCTCCATAGATGCTGCCCCACCAGCTGAGTTCCTCCAGCATTTTTGTCTACTAACGGAGGAGGTAGTCAAAGCAGGCACTATCACGACATTCAAGAAACCTTTACATAGGACAGGTTTAGAGGGATGTGGGCCAAAAGTAGGCAGGTGGGTCGGGTGGAGATGGGACATGTGGGCAAGATGGGCTGAGAGGCCTGTTTCCATGTTAAATGACTCTATGAGTCTTCGTATCAAGATAGAATCAAAGAACTGCCGATTCTCGTTAACACGCCAAAGGACACACAGTGCTGGAGTAATTCAGCGGGTCAGGCAGCATCTGTGGAGAACATGGATAGGTGACGTTTCACAGAGTGCTGGAGTAACTCAGCGGGTCAGGCAGCATCTGTGGAGAACATGGATAGGTGACGTTTCACAGAGTGCTGGAGTAACTCAGCGGGTCAGGCAGCATCTGTGGAGAACATGGACAGGTGACGTTTCACAGAGTGCTGGAGTAACTCAGCGGGTCAGGCAGCATCTGTGGAGAACATGGATAGGTGACGTTTCACAGAGTGCCGGGGTAACTCAGCGGGTCAGGCAGCATCTGTGGAGAACATGGAGAGGTGGCGTTTCACAGAGTGCTGGAGTAACTCAGCGGGTCAGGCAGCATCTGTGGAGAACATGGAGAGGTGACGTTTCACAGAGTGCTGGAGTAACTCAGCGGGTCAGGCAGCATCTGTGGAGAACATGGATAGGTGACGTTTCACAGAGTGCTGGAGTAACTCAGCGGGTCAGGCAGCATCTGTGGAGAACATGGATAGGTGACGTTTCACAGAGTGCTGGAGTAACTCAGCGGGTCAGGCAGCATCTCTGGAGAACATGGATAGGTGACGTTTCACAGAGTGCTGGAGTAACTCAGCGGGTCAGGCAGCATCTGTGGGGAACATGGATAGGTGACGTTTCACAGAGTGCTGGGGTAACTCAGCGGGTCAGGCAGCATCTGTGGAGAACATGGATAGGTGACGTTTCACAGAGTGCTGGAGTCACTCAGCGGGTCAGGCAGCATCTCTGGAGAATATGAATAGGAATCGGTGACATTTGGGATCGAGACCCTCCTTCAGATAGTTGTTAACTAAGGGTTGCAGTGTGACGGTTGATGGAACTGATCTCCCTGAGGCGGGATTAGTCTGCTGTGCAGCCCAAGTGATGGTTTTGCTGTAGGCAAGAGCAAATTGCCTCGTTTCATGGCTATTAGACGAGGAAATTATTAGCCCTAGGGTAAGGACTATGTGCGCATGAGACTTGTTGTACCAGCAGACCTACCGACGTAGCATTTGCAATTCTCAGCTACCTGCCCCTGTCACTGCAAGGGTGCTCATCGTTGGAAGTGAGGCATTTAGTGGATATGGCGCCATGCAATGCAAAACACTGGAATTTATTGCCGAAAACTATATTGCATTAAATATTATGTAAATACTGTACAGAGAATGTAAGCAAGCAACTGGCAGCCAACTGATCAGGCAAAATGCCGCGTGGGGTTAAGATAGAACCGCAGATGCTGGAAAAACCGAAGGTAGACAACAATGCTGGAGGAACTCAGCGGGTGAGGCAGCATCTAAGGAGCGAAGGAATCGGTGACGTTTCGGGTCCGAGACCCTTCTTCAGACTGATGTGGGGGTGGGGGGGGCGGGAAGAAGAAAGGAAGAGGCGGAGACAGTGGGCTGAGGGAGAGCTGGGAAGGGGAGGGGAAGGAGGGAGAAAGCAGGGACTACCTGAAATTGGGGAAGTCAATGTTCATACCGCTGGGGTGTAAACTGCCCAAGCGAAATATGAGGCGCTCCTCCTCCAATTTGCGGTTGGACTCGCTCTGGCCGTGGAGGAGGACCAGGACAGAAAGGTCGGATACGGAATGGGAGGGGGAGATAAAATGCTGCTGTCGTTTGGGCAATTTGAATCATGAATGGAAATGGCCACGTTCAGTATGTAACTAATGGCCGGTGGAGGCTTGGTGAGGCGGCACGGTGGCGCAGCGGTAGGGTTGCTGCCTCACAGCGCCAGAGACCCGGCTTCCACCGCGACTACGGGCGCTGTCTGTACGTTCTCCCCGTGACCTGCGCGGGTTTCCCCCGGGTGCTCTGGTTGCCTCCCACACTCCAAACCGTGTAGGTTTTACATCTTATTGGCTTCTATAAGCTGTCCCTTGTGTGTAGAATAGGACTGGTATACGGGGCGATCGTTGGTCGGTGTGGACTCAGTGGGCCGAAGGGCCTGTTTCCACACTGTATCTCTCAACTCAACTCAACTGAACTAAACTAAACTAAACAAGTATATACTGTAATTTCTTGATATGAAGACCAGCATTTGAGCAGCTTGGCTCATTTGGAGTATAGTGAAGTTCTGATCCCCTCTTTACAGGATGTGGAGGCTTTGGAAAGGGTGCAGATGAGGTTTACCAGAATGATGCTTGGGTTAGGGGTATTAGTGACTAGGTGCCAACTATCTGCCCATCAAAAACATGAAACGTCACCTATCCATGTTCTCCACAGATGCTGCCTGACCCGCTGAGTTACTCCAGCACTCTGTGAAACGTCACCTATCCATGTTCTCCACAGATGCTGCCTGACCCGCTGAGTTACTCCAGCACTCTGTGAAACGTCACCTATCCATGTTCTCCACAGATGCTGCCTGACCCGCTGAGTTACTCCAGCACTCTGTGAAACGTCACCTATCCATGTCATCTTATCACTTATGAACTATGAACTTTGGCTCTATAGTCTGTCTGAGCGTACTAACTGCTATACACTTGTACTGTATCTGAGATGCTGATCTGTTCTCGTACTCGTCTGTAGAATTCTCTGCCTCAGAGGGCGGTGGGGGCTGGTTCTCTGGATGCTTTCAAGAGAGAGCTAGATGGGACTCTTAAAAATAGCGATATGGGCAGAAGGCAGGAACAGGGTACTGGTTGGGGATGATCAGCCATGATCACATTGAATGGCGGTGCTGGCTCGAAGGGCCGAATGGCCTACTCCTACACCTATTGTCTATTGTACTGATCTGTACACAAAAATGAATTTTACTTCGGAGTCACGCGAGTGACTACGTGAAGAAGCCCCGCCTGGCGCTGGAACGGCATTACGCCCACGCTGACGGCAGAGCAAGAGCTGCAGAGGCAGCTCCTCGACAGCGGTAGGTACGGGCCCGCAGGTAAGTGCAGTTGAAATACTTACAGGGCATATCCAAACTCCGTGGCTGGTGTATAGAGCCACCAGGAGTTAAAAAAGAAACGGAATTTAAAAGAAAATATAAAATAAAAGTTAAAATGAAAAAGAAAAAAACTCCGGGGAAAAAACGGAGTTTAAAAAAGCGTCCCAGGGGAAAAACTCAGCGATCGGGACGGCAGATTAGAGCCGGGCCGGTTCCGATACCGGTGGCCGTTAAAATTACCGTTAGGGAGAATGCTCCACAAACTTTTGGCTATGAAGAAAAGAAAATACTCCGGGGGAAAAAACCCCCCAAAAAAACGGAGTTTAAAAAGTTAAAAAGGAAAATAAATACTCCGGGCGAAAAAACGGAGTTTAAAAGTTAAAAAGAAAAGAAAAAATTCCAGATGGAAAAATTCCAGTGGGGAGGAAAAAATATAAAAGTCAGAGAGGCCATGTTTTAAAAAGTTCCAATAAAAAGGCCTCCAGACAAAAAAGCTTTATGGCTTAAAATTAATGGAGAAAGACTCCAAAAATAAAAATTCAAATAAAGGGTTTAAAAAGGCCCAGAATATTCCCAAAAAACAAACCCTGAGGGGTTTCCATATATTAATATATATGGTGGAATTTATCAATGTGGGAATATCTACCTCGGATTGTTTTGGAGGCAGTCTCCTTGAGGAACAACTCAGGAGTAACCAGGGCAGTAAATGAATATGGAAAAAACTGACCCTAAAGGTGCATTGATAGCGGTGGCTGGTCATAAAGTGCCCACCACAGCACAAATATATATATACAGGTGTACTAGGTACGATACCTGAATGAAGGAGTGAGGCCATGGAAAGTGACCATGGAAACCAAACTTAATTAGTCTCTCACCAAAGCTGTTATGGTTGAAACAGCAGAGTTATTGATAAAACTTTTATGTTTTATTAAGGTATCAACGATGAAACCGATTATGGTACCCAAGTCTCAATTATATGGAGACATAAGGAAATACGATTTCAAAGTATTTCAAGCTGGTGTGTGGCATCACTACTTATGTAAAACAAATAAAACATTGTGCAAATAACTAAAACATTTAAAATAAAAAGACAAATTGCCATTAGTTTGTGGAGCTCAATGGGAGATGTTATTGGGACCAATTTTGCACTTTAGATTTGCAGATCAAAACAGATCAAGTTATGTTAAACTCCTGATTATTATGGAGTAAACCTGCCTCAAGATAAATCAAAGACATTGATTACAAAGGAAAGACTATTGGTCATGAAACTTTGGGAAAATTATGATCCAATGTAAAGATTTGATAATGGATCAAAACAAAGGCAGGAGTATGATAAATAAATATTGATCCAACACAGCCTTATGTGAAACCATAGGATTGGGAAGAGAAGGCTTCATGTACATTTGAAGAGGTGCAAAAAACTTGTTACAGAAGAAGTTGATGAAATCTCCAATTGTGGGAGATTACAGGTGTGTTATGATCAATGATATGGCATAACAAAGGGTTGATTTATTTTAATGTGTAAAGGATCTACAAACAAAATGTAGAAGGAATTGGTTCACCTGTATAGGAAAACCTAAAAATTGATTTTAGGTTTGCACCCAACATATCTCCAATAAAGAAGAGGTACGTAAATTTGTATCATAAATTTCCCCAGGGAAAAGGAGATGTGGTGGTAAAGCCATACAAGACATCATTTTAAATATACTTTTTATAGTGTAAAAACATTTTATTAAAATGGACATCTTCAACATTGGAAAACAGTTGTTATTAACAAATTGTTAATCGTTACTATAAGACTCGAAGGATCGGTATTTAGTACCAATTTATTATCATATTTACAGGTGCTTGAAATTAGAATGGGTCAGCTGTGCAAGTTAAGACGTTGTCTAATGGATTAAACTCAATTCTAGGCTGTTCACGTAATTACTGGAACAACAATTGCACTGATAAGAAGATCAGCACTTGCACTAATGAGGACATGGTCACGGTTTATCTTGATCACATTTTAATTGGAAGGTTGATCAGGAGTCAGCTGCAAATTAGTGCAGCAATTACAAGTCTGTTGAGAGGTGAGGGTCCTGACCCATCCAATAAAACCTATGTTTTAGGCATTCATAAACATTCCTAAATTACTATTCTGGATTTAGGAGTAATTCAGCACCATATGAGGGGGAAAAATGTTTTCTGAGATACAAATATGTCTCATTGCTTTGTTGACAAACTTTGTCCCTCCATCCGAGAAGGAGCTTAGGTAAAAGAGTAAAAAAGCTCCAAAAAAGGGAAAACACAAGCATTATAAGAGTATGCAGGCCTTTGTTGACAGGCCTATGCAAATACCAAAGGATACATTATCAGAATTAAAGTAGTGGATAGAAAAGGTCCACAAGCTGCTATAAATATATAAGCTTAGCAGCCGTTGCAAGCTGAAGCAAGTATTATCAGATGATGGATAGCTTCTGCAGTGACTCCAACTCTCCCGCTTTCGGCGGGAGAGTTGGAGTCAATGGCTTCTGTGATTATTTGGGTTAAGATAAGAATAATATCTATTCTTATCAAGTTAATATTTGATATGTCTCTTGTTTGGGACTACGGACAATAACACCAGGTTTAAAAAGGGTTCAAAGAATAAACCTAACAATTATAGACCTATTAGTTTGACGTCAGTGGTGGGCAAATTAATGGAAAGGATACTTAGAGATAATATATATAAGCATCTGGATAAACAGGGTCTGATCAGGAACAGTCAACATGGATTTGTGCCTGGAAGGTCATGTTTGACAAACCTTCCTGAATTTTTTGAAGCGGTAACTAGGGAAATTGATGAGGGTAAAGCAGTGGATGTTGTCTATATGGATTTCAGTAAGGCCTTTGACAAGGTTCCCCATGGAAGGTTGGTTAAGAAGGTTCAATCTTTGGGTGTTAATGGCGGAGTAGCAAGATGGATTCAACAGTGGCTGAATGGGAGATGTCAGAGAGTAATGGTGGATGACTGTTTGTCAGGTTGGAAGCCGGTGACCAGTGGGGTGCCTCAGGGATCTGTGTTGGGTCCACTGTTGTTTGTCATGTACATCAATGGTCTGGATGATGGGGTGGAAAATTGGATAAGTAAGTATGCAGATGATACTAAGATAGGTGGTGTTGTGGATAATGAAGTAGATTTTCAAAGTCTACAGAGAGATTTGGGCCATTTGGAAAAGTGGGCTGAAAGATGGCAGATGGAGTTTAATGCTGTTAAGTGTGAAGTGCTACATCTTGGCAGGACAAATCAAAATAGGACGTACATGGTAAATGGTAGGGAATTGAGGAATGCTGTGGAACAGAGGGATCTAGGAATAACTGTGCATAGTTCCCTGAAGGTGGAATCGCATGTAGATAGGGTGGTAAAGAAAGCCTTTGGTGTGCTGGCCTTTATAAATCAGAGCATTGAATATAGGAGTAGGGAAGTAATGTTAAAATTGTACAAGGCATTGGTAAGACCAATTCTGGAGTATGGTGTACAATTTTGGTCGCCTAGTTATAGGAAGGATGTCAACAAAATAGAGAGAGTACAGAGGAGATTTACTAGAATGTTGCCAGGGTTCCAGCAACTATGTTACAGAGAAAGGTTGAACAAGTTAGGTGTTTATTCTTTGGGGCGCAGAAGGTTAAGGGGGGACTTGATTGAGGTCTTTAAAATGATGAAAGGGATAGACAGAGTTGACGTGGATACGTTTTTCCCATTGAGGGTAGGGAAGATTCAAACAAGAGGGCATGACATGAGAATTAAGGGACAGAGGTTTCGGGGTAACGTGAGGGGGGAACTTCTTTACTCAGAGGGTGGTGGCTGTGTGGAATCAGCTTCCAGCAGAAGTGGTGGAGGCAGGATCGATTTTAACATTTAAGAGTAAAGTGGATAGGTATATGGACGTGAAGGGAATGGAGGGGTATGGTCTGAGTGCAGGTAGATGGGACTAGGGGAAAACAAATGGTCGGCACGGACTGGAAGGGCCGAGAGGGCCTGTTTCCGTGCTGTAATTGTTATATGGTTATATGGTTATATGGTAATTGCAAATGGATTGTCCTAAGAAATTTTCTCCAAACATTTGTATTAATTATTGGAGTATCAGGAGTTTTTATGGATTAAATGCCTATTATTCTATTATGAAAGTGTGCATGTCATATCAGGTGAACAATACCACGGCTGCGGCATATATCAATCACATGAGTCAAGTAAGGTCATTATCAAGTGATTATCTGGGTAACCAGATGTGGCGTATTCTAAAAATGTTTTAGTCCAGCTGTTCATCTCTAAGGAAGAGACAATGTTGTCGCAGACAACAAATCATGGGGAAAACATTGTCAGTAATATGGATTACTTACCATTAATCTGGTTGTATCCTGATTAAATCACCGATCTCTCAAATGTTCTCATGGGAAAACCGAGAGCAGGAGCGGTGGATGCATTTCGCTAAATCACATGAGGAAAGATGTTCTTTTATGTTCCTCATTTTTGTCTGACAGGGCAGTGTCTGATGAAAATGTAGCAGGACGCTGCCAGGGGCGCTTTGGTGGCCCAAACCGGACCTTCATGGTTCTCATTAATGTTGAGAGTGATGTTTGAACCAGTTATGATGACTCATAGTTGCAGTAATTTATTGTTGTACAAATTCATCCATGACAAGAAGATATGAATTTGGCTATCTGCAGGTTTGACCAGACCATTATAACAGTTTGACGGTCAAAGAGGTCCATGAATGTTTTAACTAATATAACAATTATGTACAAAAGGAATGTTATACCTGCAATTTGGAGAAATAGTTTTAAAAAACAATATTTTGTTTATAACAAATTGGAAGTCTTTTGCAGACAGTAAAAGTTATTTTATCATATTAGATATATGGGAGTTCCTTGTGGATTGCATTTTTCTCAGCATCTAAGTGATAGAGCCAATAATAGAGCTCATCGTGTTTATCGTCCTATTTAGGACAAATTGCTGACCAAGAAGTTATCTGGTTCATTCGTAATATCCCGATATGAAAAAGGGATATATATATATATATATATATAATATATATATATATATATATATAATCTGTCCAAAGTTGAAATACAGAAGTTGGGAGATCAGCATAGTCCTGACTTGCCTTAGGCAATGGACTCCAATTCTATCAATTATTCAAAAAATTAACATTGAAAGTAATAATGCTCATGACTTTAGTATCAGCATAAGAGTGCAAACATTGCAAATATTACGTTATATAATTGCATGTGGCTACAGATTACATTATCTTATATGTTTATGAATTTACCAAACAAAGCAGACCAGGAAGAGCTGGAACCAAGGTAAAAAAATAAGCATATCCTGTCGGCCAAAAATTGTGTGTGGGTCAACATTGACTCAATATGTTAAAGTAGGTAAGAGTCTCTGTGGTGGTGAGACAGCACTACTTATTACACACAAAAACCACATTAAGTATCAGTAAAAACTGATGGTTCTAGATAATTATATTCTAGATGGTTAAAACATGTTTAGCACTCAGTGGAACTAGACATTGAGATGTGGAAAATCACTCCATTAAGGAGGTAGATACATTCACAGGAATGGCACAGGATGGGCCGCTCGAGCAAAGATTCAAGGCCGCAGGAGGGTGTAAAATAAATATTAAAGTTACAAGGAACCAGTCATGGTGTCAGGATTGGACACGGAGTGTTGGGTTCGCTGTAATTGTTGCTTTGTTTATACTATCAAATTTTATTATCAATTGATATTTTGGTGATAAATTTGCTTTTCAATGGAAAGGGCATTACTTTCATTCTCTTATAATGGGAAAAAAATTATCACATAAACTGAGGCAGTGTTTGATAAAAAAATGTGTTATTTGCTCATTACTGTGTTGTGTGAGCCAGAGTGTCGTACGGAATGAGTCTACGACATAAAAACACAGAAGCTACAAAATCTTCATGTAGTCACTCACGTGACTCCGAAGTAAAATAGTAAGATTAAATGAGAACTTACCAGTTCGAAGTTTGATCGTTATTTTATGAGGAGTAACGATGAGGGATTACGTGCCCTCCACTCCCGACCCTCATAAAATAAATGATCACCTGGTAGTTCTAAATCTATGTTGAGCCTTACTATCTTACTCCGGCTATTATGTTCTGTGTTTTTCACGCCGCTGCTTTGAAGTATGCCGTTCAAGCGCCAGGCGGGGCTTCTTCACGTAATCCCTCATCGTTACCCCTCATAAAATAACAATCAAACTTCGAACTGGTAAGTTCTCGTTTAATCTTATTATTTTACTCTACCTCAGTATGTTCAAGGTTCAGGTTTCTTGGTTCTTGGTTCTTGGTTTCCTGGTCCTCCAACAATATTCCAAATAGAATTTAAACTGGAGGTGAACTAAAGTACCACTGAACCATTATAACTCAGATGATCATGAGAGGAATAGATTGGATATCTGTACAAAGGGTAGGGGGATATCGAGAAGCAGGGGACATAGGTTTAAGGTGAGGAGGTGGAAAGATCCAGGGGAATCAAGGGGAAGGAAGATTTTTAAACAAGGGGTGGTCCATATATGGTGGATAGATGGAATGAGCTGCCAGAGGAGGGGGTTGACGTATGACAGTCGCCGCCACGTCATTCGTCATCACGCCGCGTCACGGCCACGTATTTTCCGGGGACCTGATACATCAGTCAATGATGCCGGCAGTCGGTGAAAAAAATCGCCAAGTGGGACAGGCCTTTTACTCGTGTCTCCTTTGTAGTTTTGTCTTGCATTGACTCTTCTTCCTTCCGCTGGTATTTACAATTCAGTGAATCTTGCACAAAGACATGAGGGCATTCGGAAATAATAGCAGAAGTAGGCTTCACGTTGCAGTGTAACCACGGCGGATCTGCGCCAATTTTCAATTCCTCCTCCGTGCCGATTCCCATGGCCTTTCAATTTGCCCAACCATGCACAAACATACTCCACCTAAAACCCTTCTCATGATCTTGCCTCCAACAATTGACAATAGGTGCAGGAGTAGGCCGTTCGGCCCTTCGAACCTGCACCGCAATTCACTGTGATCATGGCTGATCATCCCCAATCAGTACCCCGTTCCTGACTTCTCCCCATATCCCCTGACTCGGCTATCTTTAAGAGCCCTATCTAGCTCTCTCTTGAAAGTATCCAGAGAACCGGCCTCCACCGCCCTCTGTGGCAGAGAATTCCACAGACTCACCACTCTCTGTGAGAAAAAGTGTTTCCTCCTCTCCATTCTAAATGGCTTACTCCTTATTCTTAAACTGTGGCCCCTGGTCCCGTGTCCAAACCCTTAACAGTCTTATATGTTTCAATGAGATTCCCTCTCATCCTTCTAAACTCCAGAGTGTACAAGCCCAGCCGCTCCATTCTCTCAGCATATGACAGTCCCGCCATCCCGGGAATTAGCCTTGAACTTCTCATGATCTTGTCTCCAACACCCTCCGGCAAGAGCGGAACTCGCTATCAAAACATGGAGGGGCCGCGGGACAGGGAGGGACACAATTGTTTTGCCGCCGCGCGCGCATGCGCACACTCACACACACATGCGCGAGGCCTCGGAGGCTCAATCCACCGCTAAATGCAGCTCAACTCTGCCTGTCTCGCCGGGTTAACCTACAGCCCTGACTGGACTGACGGGACACCAGCACTGCTTCTCCACGCTGGCCATATTTCCCGCAAGCCCAGGCAGGTTTACCTGGCGGGTCAGGCAGAGCTGAGCTGGGTTTAGCTCTGCTTCTCTGCGCTGGCTGTGGGCCTGGGGACGCCGCGCCCGTTTGACTCCCAACCTCTCTGGCCACCGTGGGGGGGGGGGGTGGCACTCGGGTGGGGACGGGACAGCACCGGAGATCCGGCCGGGATCGATCCTGGCTGTGGATGAGGCGCAGGTCTGTGCCACGTCTCCCCCATCCAATCACCGCACTCTATCCTCAGTCACACACCCCCCCACCCCCCCCCCCCCACTCCTCCCTCCTCCAATCACCGCGCTGAATCATCGTGTCCCGTCCCCATTGAATACTGGCCGATCTCTCTCTCGTCCAATCGGCGCCCTCGATCAGCAGTCCCACCTCCACTGCCTCGCGGAAAGCGGAGATTTTAAAATCCGGATGACAACAACTTGGGGGGGACGTCCCCCACCTCTCAAAACATGGGGGGGGGGGGTAACGTGTCCCCTCTGCCCCCCCCCGTGTTTTACGCCCCTGCCCTCCGGGATAGAGAATTCCAGACGTTCACCGCTCCCAAAGCCCAGTGTGTCGCAGCAGTAGGTTTGCTGCCTTGTAGGCCCGTCCCACCTACGCGAGTTACGAGCATGTTGAAAATCCAGCGGCGACCAGAACAAGGTGCGATTCGTTGGGAGAGTACTCACGACCTGTCCCGGCATGTCGCCGGGGGGGGGGGGTCGCCTGTATGGTCGTGAGTGGTCCCCTCAGTCGCCCAAAGCGGCTGAGGGGACCACTCAAGTGGTTTTCAAGTTCAAGTTGCATTTATTGTCACGTGCGCCAATTGGTGCAGTGAGATTTGAGTTAGCATACAGCCAGACGAATATAAAAGAACACAACACACGATAGATTACCTACGCTATGGGGTAATTTACAGCCCAAATTAACCAAGCAGCAAGTAAATGGACTTTAAGATACAGCAGGGAAACTGTCCCTTTGGCCCACTGGGTCCGCGATGACCAGCGATCGCCCTGTACACTAGCGCTATCCTACACACTGGGGACCATTTACAATTTACGGAATCCAATGAACCTACAAACCTGTACATCACTGGAGCGTGGGAAGATACTGGAGCACCCGGAGAAAGCCCACGATGTTACAGGGGAGGGCATGGGTTACAACGAGGACCCGGGTTCGATCCTGACTGCGTGTGCTGACTGTGTGGAGTTTGTACCTTCTGCCCGGGTCGGTGAGGACTGGATGGGCCGAAGGGCCTGTTTCTGCTCTGCATCTGAAAGCTAAACTAAACTAAACGTTCAAACTCCGTACAGACAGCACCCTCAGTCAGGATCAAACCCGGGTCTCTGGCGCTGTGAGGCAGCAGTTCTACCGCTGCGCCATCATGCCGACCTAATTCACGTACAGTATTATCCAATCTGTTTGGATAATAGCTGGAAAAACAACACTTTTCAATGTACCTCGGTACACTAGACAATAATAAACCTAAACCTTTATTACACCACTGACAATTTGCATGCGTTCATCTTCTCGGCTAACAAGATGGGTACATAGGAATTGGCTCATCTGAAGATGAGTGTCGATCCGAAACGCCACTCATTCCTTCTCTCCAGAGATGCTGCCAGACCCGCTGAGTTACTCCAGCATTTTGTGACTAAGACTGGCACATATATTGGCGAGAATATCACCCCTCACTGGGACATATCAACACTGCAAGGTCATGATTATCAGGCTAGTCTGTACGTGATGGTTTGTACATTACATCTGGTCCAGAGCCGCCCGCCTTAGATCATTCCAAAAGGAACTTCATCACCACAATGTCACCCGTTCCCCTGTTGCATTCTTTGCAGCAGACTTTTGTCCAAACCATTTTTTCCTTCAATGCCTTGCCATGATATGCTTTGCCTACAATGCTTTGCCTACAATGCCTTGCCTAACAATGCCTTGCCTACAATGCCTTGCCCAACAATGCCTTGCCTAACAATGCCTTGCCTAACAATACCTTGCCTACAATGCCTTGCCTAACAGTGCCTGAGTTACTCAAGCACTTTGTGGAGAGAAGGGGGTGCACAAAATGCTGGAGAAACTCAGCGGGTGCAGCAGCATCTATGGAGCGAAGGAGATAGGCAACGTTTCAGGCCGAAACCCTTCTTCAGACTGAACTCTTGTGGAGAGAAGGAATGGGTGATGTTTCGGGTCGAGACCCTTCTTCGGATGTCCTAACTTCTAAGCACCAATCTTGCTAGCCAAGAAGATGGCAGCTACCAAATGTTTTACTTCTGAATGCAATGCTGCCTGCATGCATTCTTCCAAAGAAGGCTCACGACCCGAAACATCACCCATTCCTTATCGCCAGAGATGATGCCTGTCCCGCTGACTTACTCCAGCACTTTGTGTGTATCCTTTTGGCCCCATCTTAGAGGAAGGGTATGCTGGCTCTGGGGAGGCACCAGAGGAGTTTTACGAGAATGATCCCGGGAATCATTCCCGGACATATGATGAGCGGTTGTTGGCACTGGGCCTCTATTCGCTGGAGTTTAGAAGGATGAGGCGGGAACTCATTGAAACTTACCGAATAGTGAAAGACAGAGTGGATGTGGAGAGGATGTTTCCACTAGTGGGAGAGTCTAGGACCAGAGGACAGGTTTTGAGGAGTATGGGACAAACACAGGTCGGTGGGGATAATGTCGATGAGGCATGTTGTTCGGCATTGCCATGTTGGGCCGAATGGCCTGTTTCCATGCAGTATGACTATGACTTTGTGACCAGATAAGTTTACAAGTATGAAGAACATTCTCAGACAGACATAAAACTCTAGTGAAGTGAAACCATTTCCATTCTAATTGAGGAGAACACCAAGTTCTCCTCAATTGCAAAGATCCTGCATTTTCAGTTCTCCGTGCCTACATTATAATTATTTATGGATAATCCTTTGTGAACAGGGAAGATTTAGAGATATGTGGGCCAAACGCAGGCAAATGGGGCGAGCTTTAGTTTTTTACTTCAGTTGAGTTTAGAGATACAGCGTGGAAACAGGCCCTTCGGCCCACCGAGCCCACGCCCCGAGACCAGCAATCCCCCGTGCACTAGTCCTATCCCACACACGAGGGGATAATTTACAGAACCCAATTCACCTACAAACCGCACGTCTCAGGAATGTGGAAGGAAACCGGAGCACCCGGAGGAATCCCACGGGGAGAACGTACAAACTCCGTTCAGACAAACCTGTAGTCAGGAACTCGGAGATTTACGGTAACGGCCACTCGTCGGTACTCGGGGCTCTCGTGGACATTTTTCATCTTGTTGAAAAATCTTCACGAGTCTTCCCGTGCTTACCTGCCGTTAGCGAGTCTTCCCGAGTACCTGCCGTTAGCGCTAAGAGACGACCCCGAGCTCCGACGTACCCGCTACGTTCATTCTCCGTGCTTACCACGAGTTTGATTTATATTAAAACTCGGGAGAGCTCTTGGAATGAACTCGCACCGTGGGTCTGGGCTTTAAGGCAGCAACTGTACGCGCTGCACCTCCATGCCAGCTTGGATGGGGACTCTTGGTCAGCATGGACGAGATGGGCTGAAGGGCCTGTTTCCAGGCTGAATGAATCTATGACTCTATGACTGAGGATGAAGAAGGGTACCATCCCAAAATGTTGCCTGTACATTCTCTCCACAGATGCTGCCTGACCCGCTGAGTTATTCCGGCACTTTTGTTTCTAGTTTAGAGATACAGCGCGGAAACAGGCCCTTCGGCCCACCGAGTCCCTGCCGACCAGCGATCCCCGCGCACTAACACTATCCTACACGCACTGGTGACAATTTTACATTTGCACCAAGCCAATTGGCCTACAAACCTGTACATCTTTGCAATGTGGGAGGAAACCGATGATCTTGGAGAGAACCCACGCAGGTCTCGGGGAGAGCGTACAAACTCCGTACAGGCAGCTCCCGCAGTCGGGATCAAACCCGGGTCTCCGGTGCTCTACCGCTGCGCCACCGTGCCGCACTGGGTTGTGAGTTTTGTGTTTTGCTCAAGCTGCTGCTGTTAAGGGGCTGTCCCACCTGCCGATTTTTTTGCCGGCGTCATATCAGTGCGGCCAAAAGATTTTGAACATTTCAAAATCCAGCGGCGACAAAAGAAAATGATGCGACACTTGAAAAAACACCACGCGTCAATATGTCATCACGCCGCGTATTTTCCGGGGACCTGATACATGCAGTCAATGATGCCGGCAGTCGGTGAAAATATCGCCAAGTGGGACAGGCCTTTTACTCGTGTCTCCTTTGTAGTTTTGTCTTGCATTGACTCTTCTTCCTTCCGCTGGTATTTACAATTCAGTGAATCTTGCACAAAGACATGAGGGCATTCGGAAATAATAGCAGAAGTAGGCTTCACGTTGCAGTGTAACCACGGCGGATCTGCGCCAATTTTCAATTCCTCCTCCGTGCCGATTCCCATGGCCTTTCAATTTGCCCAACCATGCAAAAACTTACTCCACCTAAAACCCTTCTCATGATCTTGCCTCCCACACCCTCTGGGGAAAGAGAATTCCGACGGTTCACCACTCACAAAGCCCATCGTGGCGCAGCGGTTGGGTCGCTGCCTTACGGGCCCGTCCCACTTGCGCGACTTTTTCGGCGACTGCCCGCACCCGTCACAGGTCGTAGCAGGTCGCCGAAAATTTTCAACGTGTTGAAAATCCAGCGGAGACCGGAACTAGGTACGACTCTTTGGGCGACTACTCACGACCATACAGGCTTCACCCCGCGACAACAAGGGATCATAGAAACATAGAAACATGGAAAATAGGTGCAGGAGGAGGCCATTCGGCCCTTCGAGCCAGCACCGCCATTCATTGTGATCATGGCTGATCGTCCCCAATCAATAACCCGTGCCTGCCTTCTCCCCATATCCCTTGTCTCCACTAGCCCCTAGAGCTCTATCTAACTCTCTCTTAAATCCATCCAGTGACTTGGCCTCCACTGCCCTCTGTGGCAGGGAATTCCACAAATTCACAACTCTCTGGGTGAAAATGTTTTTTTCTCACCTCAGTCTTAAATGACCTCCCCTTTATTCTAAGACTGTGGCCCCTGGTTCTGGACTCTCCCAACATTGGGAACATTTTTCCTTCATCTAGCTTGTCCAGTCCTTTTATAATTGTGTATGTTTCTATAAGATCCCCCCTCATCCTTCTAAACTCCAGTGAATACTCTTTGGGCGACTACTCATGACCGTCTCCTCAGTCGTCTCCTCAGTCACCCAAAGAGTCGTAGCGTCTTTCTGGTCTCCGCTGGATTTTCAACACGTTGAAAATTTTCGGCATCTTGCAATGACCTGTGACGGGTTCTGGCAGTCGTAGAAAAAGTCTACATTCAATGTGATCATGGCTGATCATCCCCAATCAGTACCCCGTTCCTGCCTTCTCCCCATATCCCCTGACTCCGCTATCTTTAAGAGCCCTATCTAGCTCTCTCTTGAAAGTATCCAGAGAACCGGCCACAGACAATTCCACAGACTCACCACTCTCTGTGAGAAAAAGTGTTTCCTCGTCTCCGTTCTAAATGGCTTACCCCTTATTCTTAAACTGTGGCCCCTGGTTCTGGACTCCCCCAACTGGAGTAGGCGCCCTTTCGGGTCGCGACCCTTCTTCAGACGAAGGGCGTCGACCTGAAACGCCGCCTCCCCCTTCTCTCCATAGATGCTGCCTCACCCGCTGAGTTTCTCCAGCAATTTTTGTCTACTTTTGCGAGCGGAGCACCAAGGCAAATTCCTTGTATGTGTACATACTTGGCTAATAAACTTATTCATTCATTCACACTTTCTAATCCAGGCAGCGTTCTGGTAAAGCTTTTCTGCCCCCCCTCCGAAGCCCCCACATCCTGTAATGGGGTGACCAGAACTGCGCCCAATATTCCAAATGTGCGCCTATACTTCTGCATCCTAGCTCGCTGACTCTTCCACACAATACCCCAACCTCCGAAGCAAGCATACCATGTGCCTTCTTTACCACTCTATCTACCACCATTGTCCCCTTCAGGCAGTTCAAAAATTGATGTCCATCGATCAGAACAAGTTTAGGTTTCAGCGCAGTTTAGTTTATTGTCATGTGCACTGAGGTACAGTGAAAAGCTTTTGTTGCGTGCTAAGTCTACGACTTAACACTTTGTCTACTCCACTGCGATATCTCCTCAAGGTATGCCTGCTCCGAAGAGGTTCTCCTCCTCCCTACGGAGACAGTTTCACAACCTCCTCTCTAACTGCTCCCCCTCTGTGATACCCCCTTCCCTCCAACTCTGCGGGCCTCCTCCACGGCCAGAGTGAGCAACATCGCAAGTTGGAGGAACAGCACCTCATATTCCGCTTGGGGAGTCTGCATCCTCTGGGCTTGAACATTGAATTTTCTCAATTCTGTTAACCCTTGCTGTCTCCTCCCCTTCCCACCTCTCCCTCAGCCCTCGGGCCCTGGCATTCCCTCTCTCTCTATCTCCCTCCCCCACCCTAGTCGCACTAGCTTCTCATTTTCACACCACAAACAGCTTACAATGGCCTGTTCCCGTTATCATCGATACTTTTTTGCATATCTCTCATTCATTGTCCCTTATCTCTCCACATCACCGTCTATATCTCTCGTTTCCCCGATCCCTGACCAGTCTGAAGAGGGGTCTCGACCCGAAACGTCGCCTATCTCCTTCGCTCCTTAGATGCTGCTGCACCCGCTGAGTTTCTCCAGCCTTCTGTGTGCCCCCAGCGGAAAGACTATGCGTGATTACTATCGAGCCGTCCGCAGTGTCCCGATACAAGATAAAGGGAATAATGTTTAGCGCAAGGTAAAATCCAGGCAAGAATCGCTGCTGTGGGAGTAGAGGTTTAATAGATTGGATCCACTTTAATGCGCGATTGCAGGTCCACTTCTGGGGCCAGCGCATAAAGAGTCATCTACTGCATGCAATATCATTATTTAATAAATGCCCCTAGTTCTGGACTCCCTGCACATCCAGCTTATCAAGGGCGGTACGGTGGCGCAGCGGTAGAGTTAACCATATAACCATATAACAATTACAGCACGGAAACAGGCCCTCTCGGCCCTTCCAGTCCGTGCCGACCATTTGTTTTCCCCTAGTCCCATCTACCTGCACTCAGACCATACCCCTCCATTCCCTTCACGTCCATATACCTATCCACTTTACTCTTAAATGTTAAAATCGATCCTGCCTCCACCACTTCTGCTGGAAGCTCATTCCACACAGCCACCACCCTCTGAGTAAAGAAGTTCCCCCTCATGTTACCGCTAAACTTCTGTCCCTTAATTCTCATGTCATGCCCTCTTGTTTGAATCTTCCCTACCCTCAATGGGAAAAGCTTATCCACGTCAACTCTGTCTATCCCTTTCATCATTTTAAAGACCTCAATCAAGTCCCCCCCTTAACCTTCTGCGCTCCAAAGAATAAAGACCTAACTTGTTCAACCTTTCTCTGTAACATAGTTGCTGGAACCCTGGCAACATTCTAGTAAATCTCCTCTGTACTCTCTCTATTTTGTTGACATCCTTCCTATAATTAGGCGACCAAAATTGTACACCAATATAAATGTGAGGATATGTGTGAGTTGCTGCCTCTCAGCGCCAGAGACCCGGGTTCCATCCTGACTGCGGGTGTTTGTCTGCACGGAGTTTGTACGTTCTCCAAATGACCTGCGTGGGGTTCCTCCGAGATCTCCGGATTCCTCCCAGAGTCCAAAGACGTGCAGGTTTGTAGGTGAACTGGCTTGGTCAAATTGTCAATTGTCCCTTGTGTGTGTGTGTGTGTGTGTGTGTGTGTGTGTGTGTGTGTGTGTGTGTGTGTGTGTGTGTGTGTGTGTGTGTGTGTGTGTGTGTGTGTGTGTGTGTGTGTGTGGCGTAGTGTTAAAGTGCGGGGATCGCCGGTCAGCATGGACTCGGTGGGCCGAAGGGCCTGTATCCGCGCTGTATCTCTAAACTAAACTTACTTAAGTCAAAAACTAATAGCCTCCACTTCCTGAGGAGACTGAGGAAATTTGGCATGTCTCCAGTGACTGTTGCAAGCATCAGATGCAACAGAGAAAGTGTACTGTCTGTCGGGTTACATCACAGCTTGCTTTTGGGAGCAGCTCTGCCCAAGGCCACAAGAAACTGCAGAGAGTTGTGGACGCAGCCCAGTGCATCACACAGACCCAGACTCCCCACCACTGACCCCATCTACACTCTACGCTGCCTCGGAAAAGCAGCCAACATCATCAAAGGCTTGTCCCACATTCTCCACTCCCGTCTGACAGAAGGCACAGAGGCTTGGAAGCACGCCCCCAGAAGAAACCGGCCTTTCGTCAGGGCGGTGAATCTGTGGAATTCATAGTCACAGACGGCTGTGGAGGCCAAGTCTATAGACATTTTTCAGGGGCAGATTGAGAGGTTCTTGTTTAGGAAAGGGCCTGTCCCACCTGGGCGTCATTTGCGCGTTATTTACGCGACATCATTTACGCGTCACGACGCACGACGCGCGCACGGTGCGTGGTGACGTAGGCAGTGACGCACGGTCGCGCGCGGCGCCCCAGGGTTTTGGGATGTACAAAATCTTCGCGCGCCATCTGCGTGACTCGCAAATGACGCCCATGTGGGACTCGCCCTTAAAAGACACGAGGAGAATGTGGTTGGGTGGGAGCGATAGATCAGCCACGATTGAATGGCGGAGTAGACTTGATGGGCCGAATTCCAGAGAGTGGCGAGTCTGTGGAATTCTCTGCCACAGAAGGTAGTTGAGGCCAGTTCGTTGGCCATATTTAAGAGGGAGTTAGATGTGGCCCTTGTGGCTAAGGGGATCAGAGGGTATGGAGAGAAGGTAGGAACAGGATACTGAGTTGGATGATCAGCCATGATCATATTGAATGGCGGTGCAGGCTCGAAGGGCTGAATGGCCTGCTCCTGCACCTAATTTCTTTGTTTCTATGTTTCTATGACTGGTCTAATTCTGCTCCGAGAACATATGAGCTTGACTCCCAAACAGTGACTTCCCCTCTGGCTTCTGAACGGTGCTTCCATAAGCTGGGGTAGTGTCCGATTCTCTTCTGCCTCGTCAAGGACAACGCAGTCTGTACCTTTCTGCACTCTGTCTCTCCCTTCGCTCCACCTATTGTTCTTGAGCGTGCCCTCTTCTTCTTCTTCTTCCTCCGTGTGGCGCGCATGGCCTAAAGTTGTTGGACAACTCGTTCTAGGTGGTCTTCCGCTTGTGCACGTCCAGTGCATTGCGTTAGTCGAAACAGGGCGGACCAGGTGAAGGTTGCAATCTCCGGCCCCCGAGTGTGCCTTGATTGTATTTACGAGCAGCAGTATCTGACTTGCTTGGATAGCGTTCAGAACAAAGCTTCCCGCTGCATCTCCGATTACGCCACAGTATTAAATCCAAACCTCAAGCTGAACCCAGTTGCATTGGATCGAATCTCTCAGGCCACAATAAGTGGAAAGGATCTGTAATAAGATGTAGAAAGGGCATTGAGGGGGTCTGTGAAAAAGCTTTATTTGAAATGGGAACCCTTTTGATCATACTTTGAGGGTCTAAAGGAGCTACCTGTTGACTGAGGGCACTTGACTAAGTGGGGATCTGCCTTTATTTTGTTTTGCTACTTTATTATTGTTAAAAAGTGCATTTGATTTTGTGATATATTTGGATTGTGAAAACATAAGCTGCCAAGGGGCGTTTAGGGAGGGTGGGTTAGGATTATTTTGTTTATATTATTATTATTATTTATAAAAAACAAAATGGAGGAAAATGTAATGCCATACATCAGATGTACTGTGAATTTTTTTTTTCCCCTCCAATAAAAAAACTATTAATTTAAAAATAAATAAAAGAAAGGGCGCTCACGGTGGCGCAGTGGTAGAGTTGCCGCCTTACAGCGAATGCAGCGGCTTGTCTGTACGGAGTTTGCGCCTTCTCCCCGTGACCTGCGTGGGTTTTCTCCGAGATCTCCGGTTTCCTCCCGCGCTCCAGGTTTGTAGGCTAATTGGTTTGGTAAATGTAAAAATTGTCCCCAGTGGGGTGTAGGATGGTGTGAGCGTGCGGGGATCGCTGGTCGGATCTCTAAAACTAAAAGCTAAGAACTAAAAACTAAGATGCTAGTTTATACCAACGGTAGACACAAAGTGGCCGGGCAGCAGCTCAGGAGAAAAAGCTTCAGGTCAGGAGCCTTCTTCAGACTGAAGAGGACCATAGGTTTATGGTGAAGGGGAAATCGAGGACCAGAGGGCATGGGTTTCAGGTGATGGGGAAAAGATTGAATAGGAACCTGAGGGGTAACATCTTCACACAAAGGGTGGTGGGTGTATGGAACGAGCTGCCAGAGGTGGTAGTTGAGGCAGAGACTATCACAATGTTTCAGAAACAGTTAGAAGGGAACACCGGCCAACAATGTCCCAGCTACACTAGTCCCACCCGCCTGCGTTTGGCCCATATCCCTCCAAACCTGGTTTGGAGGGATATGGGCCAAACGCAGGTGGGTGGGACTAGTGTAGCGGGGACAATGTTGGCCGGTGTGGGCAAGTTGGTGCCAATAAGCCTCTTTCCACACTGTATCTATTTTGAGGAACCAATGGCAAAGAGATCTTTGGGCGTCATATAGTACCATAAATGACACAAAGTTGATCCATGCGGGTAAGAGAGGCCTTTTGGTTGATCCTGAGTTTGCAAACCTCAGCTGCAGTGAATCAAAAGAATTGACCTCACCATTTTGGTCAGAATGACTGCTGAAGCAAGATGATGATGACACTATGCATGTATTCCAATGGGGTGGGGTTAGGGTGTGAAGGTCCCAAGATTGACCGGCTTGCCACTAAAATCCAACTCATCAGGTTTCCAGGTGGGTGAAGCGCCAACTCGTCATATGTTCTGAGTTTGAGTCATAGAGTGATACAGCGTGGATGCAGGCCCTTCAGCCCAACTAGCCCACACCAGCCAACACGTCCCATCCACACTACTCCCACCTGCCTGCGTTTGGTCCATACCCCTCCAAACCTGTCCTATCCACATACCTGTCCAAACATTTCTTAAACGTTGCGATAGTCCCTGCCTCAACTACCTCCGTCGGCAGCTTGTCCCACGCACCCACCACCCTTTGTGTGAAAAAGTTACCCCTTAGGTTCCAATGAAATGTCCCCCCCCCCCCCCCCCCCCCCCTCACCTTAAACCTATGCCCTTTGATTCTCGATTCCCCTGCTCTGAGCAAGAGACTCTGTGCATCTTCCTAATCTATTCCTCTCACGATTTTATACACCTCTATAAGATCACCCCTCATCCTCCTGCGCTCAAAGGAGTACAGTCCCAGCCTGCTCAACCTCTCCCTATAGCTCACACCCTCGGGTCAATAGACAATAGACAATAGACAATAAACAGTGGGTGCAGGAGTAGGCCATTCGGCCCTTCGAGCCAGCACCGCCATTCAATGTGATCATGGCTGATCATCCCCAATCAGTACCCCGTTCCTGCCTTCTCCCCGTATCCCCTGACTCCGCTATTTTTAAGAGCCCTGTCTAGCTCTCTCTTGAAAGCATCCAGAGGACCGGCCTCCACCGCCCTCTGAGGCAGTGGTCCCATCAACATCTTCATAAACCTTCTCTGCACCCTTTCCCGGCTTGACGTACATTGCTTGAGTTATTGCGTTGGATGGAACTGCAGACGCTGGATAATACTGGAGTAACTCAGCGGGTCGGACAGCATTCTCTGGAGGAAAGGAACAGGTGACGTTACGGGTTGAGACCCTTCTTCAGACTGAGAGTCAGGGAAACTAGACCCTTGTTTGAGTTGTGTCGTGTATTGTCTTTCTGCTGACCGGTTAGCACACAACAAAAGCTGTTCACTGTACCTCAGTATACGTGACAATAAACTGAACTATACTAAACTAACTATAACTAAAACTAAAACTACTTGACAATAAACTAAACAGAACCGAGTTTAGTTTAGTTTAGTTTAGTTTAGTTTAGTTTCATTTGGGGATGCAAAATGTTAACAGGCCCTTCGGCCCACCGAGTCCGCACTGACCAGCGATCCCCGCACGCTAACACTATCCTACACACACCAGGGAGATTGTTTTTTGCATTTACCGAGCCAATTAACCGACACACACCTGCACGTCTTTGGAGCGTGGGAGGAAACGGAGAATCTCGGAGAAAACCCACGCAGGTCACGGGGAGAGCGTGCAAACTCCGCACGGACGGCGCCCGTAGTCGGGCTGGAACCCGGGTCTCTGGCGCTGCGAGGCGGCACAGAAGCAACTCTACCGCTGGGCCACCGTGTCAGCTCCGGTAAGCCAGATATCGCAGCCTTCATGAAAGGAGGATGCAAAGGGTTAAAACGACAGCGGAAAATGAACGAGACGTTACGAAAATGAACAAAGTGCCCAGTTGCTTTTTTTATAATAATGTCTGGCAAACCGCAGCACTTAAAGAGATCTGTAGCACGCCCCACGATAACATTGCATCCAGCAACGTATTGTGATAGCTACAGACCTTCGTAAACATCTCGGCAGATCGGGTAATGCGAGAAGCTTTGATGCTGCATCACACGAACGAGCCACTTTTGTTTGGACAGTGAAGTAATTAGCAGTACCTCAAAGCAGGGGGATGTCATGCTTCTGCTGGGCTGTCTTTTTGATATTTCATAATTGCTACTGTATGAAGAGCTCAAAGGACACCTGTACAGCTGCGCGATGCAGTCGAGAGATATCCCCAGCTATTCACCACCAGGTTGATTCCATTTCATTTTCACCGCACGACACATGGATCAAAACATCGACAGCTGATGCAGAGGACAACGAGGAAAGTGAAGATGGACTCACTTTTGTGCCGGGGTAACTCAGAGCGTCAGGTAGCGTTTCGGGTGGCGACCCTTCTTCAGACTCCGGGGAGATGGACAATAGACAATAGACGCTAGGTGCAAGAGTAGGCCATTCAGCGTGGAAACTGGCCCTTGGGCAAGTCCACGCCGACCAGCGATCCCCGGTCACTAGTGCTGCCCTACACACACTTGGGACAACTTTACATTTTACACCAAGCCAAGTAACCTACAAACCTGTACAATAGACAGTAGACAATAGACAATAGGTGCAGGAGTAGGCCATTTGGCCCTTTGAGCCAGCACCGCCATTCAATGTGATCATCCCCAATCAGTACCCCGTTCCTGCCTCCTCCCCATAATTCCCTCACTCCGCTATCTTTAACAGCCCTATCTAGCTCTCTCTTGGAAGCATCCGGAGAACCGGGCCTCCACCGCCCTCTGAGGCAGAGAATTCCACTCTGAGAATTCCAGGGAGACATGGAGAGATATGGAAGGGTAGGGTGTGAAAGCGATAGATCAAAGTGGGGCAAAGGTCAAGGAAATGTAGGGTACACAAAAAGCTGGAGAAACTCAGCGGGTGCAGCAGCATCTAAGGAGCGAAGGAGACAGGCGACGTTTCGGGTCGAGACCCTTCTTCAGACTGGTCAGGGATCAGGGAAACGAGAGATATAGACGGTGATGTGGAGAGATAAAGAACAATGAATGAAAGATATGCAAAAAAGTATCGATGATAAAGGGAACAAGCCATTGTAAGCTGTTTGTGGTGTGAAAATGAGAAGCTAGTGCGACAAGGGTGGGGGAGAGAGATAGAGAGAGAGGGAATGCCAGGGCCCGAGGGCTGAGGGAGAGGTGGGAAGGGGAGGAGACAGCAAGGGTTAACAGAATTGAGAAAATTCAATATTCAAGCCCAAAGGATGCAGACTCCCCAAGCGGAATATGAGGTGCTGTTCCTCCAGCTTGCGGTGTTGCTCACTCTGGCCGTGGAGGAGGCCCAGGACAGACTGGCTCATTATCAGCTGAGGGGAAGGTGACAGCGAGGCATACAATCGGTGAAATGGAATCATCCCTTGATAATCCAGTCTAGATTTTTCGTCCTTCATACCCCTTGATCTCTCGTTCCCACACAACCTTCCATATCTCCATGTCTCCCACTCCCCTGACTCTCAGTCTTAAGAAGGATCTCGACCCGAAACGTCACCCCGTTCCTTTTCTCCAGAGATGCTGCCCGCCCGCGGAGTTGCTCCAGCACTTTGTGTCCATCCTCGGTGTAAACCAGCACCTGCAGTTCCTTCCTACACAAAGAAAATTGAGATGAGTGCGGTTTTTTTAAGGGCCTGTCCCACTTTCACGACCTAATTCACGACCTCTGCCGAGTTTGCCCTTGACTTATACTCGCAGCATGGTCGTCACGAGGTCGTAGGTAGGTCGTAGGTAGGTCGTAGGTAGGCCGTGATGCTAGTCGTAGGTACTCGTGGCACCAAGTAGGTCGGGGCGTTTTTTCTAGCCTGATGAAAAATGTCCACGAGTAAAAAAGGTCGTGAATTAGGTCGTGCAAGTGGGACAGGCCCTTTAAGTTTATTAGTTTCTTTAAGAAACAGTTAGACAGGCACATGGATAGGACAGATTTGGAAGGGTTTGGACCAAACGCAGGCAGGTGGGACTAGTGTAGCTGGGACATGTTGGCTGGTTGGGGAAAGTCTAGGACCAGAGGTCGTACCCTCAGAATCAAAGGATGTTTCTTTAAGGAAGGAGATGAGGAGGATTTTATTTAGTCAGAGGGTGGTGGAATTCATTGCCACAGAGGCTGTGGGGGCCAAGTCAATGGATATGTTTAAGGCAGAGAAACTGAAGATAGATTCTTGATTAGGAAGTGTGTCAGGGATTATGGAGAGAAGGCAGGAGAATGTAGTTGAGAGGGAGAGATAGATGAGCCATGATTGAATGGCGGTGTAGACTTGACGGGCCGAATGGCCTAATTCTGCTCCTAAAACCTACCAACTTATCAATAGAGTCATAGTCATGCAGCGTGGAAACAGGCCCTTTGGCCCAACTTGATCACACTGACCAACATAGACGATAGACAGTAGACAATGGACAATAGGTGCAGGAGTAGGCCATTTGGCCCTTCGAGCCAGCACCGCCATTCATTGTGATCATGGCTGATCATCCACAATCAGTACCGTTCCTGCCTTCTCCCCATATCCCCTGACTCCGCTATCTTTAAGAACTCTATCTAACTCTCTCTTGAAAGCATCTCTTGAAAACTGCACACAATACTCCAGGTGTGGTCTCACTAGGGCTCTGTACAACTGCAGAAGGACCTCTTTGTTCCTTTTCAGGTCTGAAGAAGGGTCTCAACCTGAAACATCACCCATTCCTTTTAATAGAAACATAGACAATAGGTGCAGGAGGAGGCCATTCGGCCCTTCGAGCCAGCACCGCCATTCATTGTGATCATGGCTGATCGTCCCCTATCAATAACCCGAGTCTCCCCATATCCCTTGACTCCACTAGCCCCTTTAAACAATTGAAAGAATCAAAACCCATTAAAGAAATTCCTCCTCATCTCCCCCAATGCTGGAAACATCCTCTCCACATCCACTCTATCCAGGTCTTTCCCTGTCCTGTAAGTTTAAATGAGGTCCCCGCTCATTCTTTTAACTCCAGCGAGTACAGGCCCAGTGCCGTCAAACCCTCATCATAGGTTAACCCACTCATTCCTGGGATCATTCTAGTAAACCTGCTCTGGATCCTCCCCAGAGCCGGCACATCCTTCCTCAGATGGGGGCCCACTTCTGCACCTATTGTCTCTTGTCTATTGTCTAAAATACTCTAAATGTGGCCTGGCCAGTGCCTTATATAGAGCCTCAGCATTGCACCCCACTCACATTCACTGGATGTACTCAAGAGAGAGTTAGAGATAGCTCTCAGAGCTAATGGAATCAAGGGACATGGGGAGAAGGCAGGAACGGGGTACTGATTTTGGACGATCAGCCATGATCACAGTGAATGGCGGGGCTGGCTCGAAGGGCCGAATGGCCGACTCCTGCACCTATCCCTCAACATTACACCCTCGGGAAAATTGCACATCCTGAAGAGGTCAATTTGAAAAACGACTTCACAAAGAAAGCAGTGCTTGCTTTGACAATGATACCGACACAATATACACTTATTATTTTGCATGAAGTAACTTCAATAATTGCTGTCTCCAGATCATAGATTGGCATGAGATAACTTAAATGTCCAAAACATGATCGAGATTTGCATTCACCAACAATCTCCTGTAATTTTAGAACAGTGCCGATGTAAATTAGCCCCAAACAATAACATCTGGCAGTATGTGTTGGAAGGAACAGCAGACGCTGGTTTAAACCGAAGATGGACACAAAAAGCTGGAGGGACTCAGCGGGACAGGCAGCGTCCCTGGAGAGAAGGAGTGGGTGACGTTTCAGGTCGAGACCCTTCGGGTAGAAAGTTTGGTTTTGTTTAATTTAGAAATAGGCCCTTCGGCCCACCGAGTCCATGCCGACCAGCGCCCCCCATGCACTAGCACCATCCTACAGATTAAGGGCAATCTACAATTTGTACAGAAGCCAATTAACCTACAAACCTGCAGGTCTTTTTGGAGTTCAGTTCACTTTAGTTTAGAGATACAACGGGGAAACAGGCCCTTCGGCCCACCGAGTCCGCGCCGACCAGCGATCCCCGCACGTTAACACTATCCTACACACACTGGGGACAATGTTTTTGCAGAGGCTGATTAACCAACGAACCTGATCGCCTTTGGAGCATGGGAGGAAACCGGAGCGCCGGGAGCAAAACCCACACGGTCGCGGGGAGAGCGTGCAAACTCCGTACTGACAGCTCCCATAGTAGTCGGGATCGAACCCGGATCCCTGGCGCTGTGAGGCAGCAACTCTACCGCTGCGCCACCGTGCCACACACACGTTACACGATAAACTGATAGAAATCTCTTGGACTAATTACCTCAAATCTTTGGCAAGTCAAGGGTGTCTAATTGTCACATGCATGTATACAGGAGCAATGCTTGAGGCGAAGGAGGAAAAATTTAAATCGGAATCTGAGGGGCAAACCTTTTACACAAAGTGGGGTAGATACATGGAACGAGCTGCTGTAGGAGGTACTTGAGGCAGCGACGATCGCAATGTTTAAGGAACATTTTAGACAGGTTTGGAGGGATATGGGCCAAATGCAGGCAAGTGGGACTAGTGTAGATGGGACATGTTGGCCGGAGTGAGCAAGTTGGGCCGAAGGGCCTGTTTCCACGCTGCATGACTCTGTGACTCGAATGAAATTCTTGTATGTTTACAGGCTCACTAGAGGCAGCAACAACAGCAAAAATGTACAATAAATGAACCAATGAATAGGTTTATTGGCCACGTATTCACATACAAGGAATTCTCCTTGGTGCTCCGCCCGCAAGTCACAACATGACATACAGTGACAGTTAAGAATGACACATAAAAAATTAATAATAAAACGTAATTGATTAAACATGTGAATTAAATAAAATACCAGAGCAAAAGGAGGCTACAGATTTTTGGCTGTTGAGCAGAGCAACTACTCGTGGATAAAAACTGTTGTTATGTCTGGCTGTGGCAGCTTTGACAGTCCGGAGTCGCCTTCCAGAGGGAAGTGATTCAAAGAGTTTGTGGCCAGGGTGAGAGGGGTCAGAGATGATCTTGCCCGCTCGCTTCCTGGCCCTTGCAGTGTACAGTTCATCAATGGAGGGAAGGTTGCAGCCAATAACCTTCTCTGCTGATCGGACGATTCGCTGCAGCCTCCGGGTGTCGTGCTTGGTGGCTGAGCCAAACCAGACCATGATGGAGAAGGTGAGGACAGACTCTACGATGGCCGTGTAGAATTGGACCATCATTGCCTGTGGCAGATTGTGCTTCCTCAGCTGCCGTAGGAAGTACATCCTCTGTTGTGCCTTTTTGACTGTGGAGTCGATGGTAGCCCCCCACTTAAGGTCCTTGGAGATGATGGTTCCAGGAACTGAAAAGACTCCACAGATGTGACTGTGGTGTTGTTGATGGTGAGTGGGGTGAGGGGAGGGGAGCTCTCCTAAAGTCTACAATCAATTCCACTGTCTTTAAGCGCATTGAGCTCCAGGTTGTTGCGATGGCACCAGGACGCCAGCTGTGACACCTTGTCTGTGGGCAGATTCCTCCCCATCCTGGATCAGTCCAACAGGGTTGTGTCGTTCGCAAACTTGAGAAGCTTGACAGAGTAGTCTGTGGAGGTGCAGTCATTGGTGTAGAGAGAGTAGAGGAGAGGGAGAGAGGACG
>CM069135.1:9276578-9311578 GCA_035221665.1 Okamejei kenojei
CCCATTCCTTCACTCCAGAGATGCTGCCTGTCCCGCTGAGTTACTCCAGCATTTTGTGCCTATCTTCGGTGTAAACCAGCATCTGCAGTTCTTTCCTACACAGGCTGCCCACAGTGCACAGATACATGATAAAGGGAATAGCGTTTAGTGCAAGGTAAAGTCCAGTAAAGTCTGATCAAAGATAGTCCAGGTTGACATGATCAGCTGGGAGTAGCAATATCTTTCAGCATTGCACTGGTTAATTAATGGAATAGTTTAGTTTAGTTTAGATTAGTTTAGATTAGTTTTGTTGAGTTTAGAGGTGCAGCATAGAAACTAGCCCTTCTGCCCACTGGGTCTACACCAACCAGTAGGTTTGTCAACTTTCTCACTCCCAAATAAGGGACATGAGGTCAAAATACGGGACAAGTTCCCGACGGCAATTCGTTGACCGACTCGGCCGTGGCTGGGTGAATGATGAGTTGGCCCCGGGTGCTGGACTGCACACAAAGCCCAGCCGGTGGGCCAGCTGAGGAGCTTTGGCCCAGCGCAACGCCGCGCGCAAAGTCCGGCGCCCCATCCAACTCGTGAACCGATGATTAGGCCATGAGAAGGAGGGGTGGTGGTGGTATCAGCGGTAAGCGAAGGTCCGAAGGTCGGACGGTTGGACGGGCTGCCGACCGACCGACAGGGCCACGGGCGAGGCGCTGCTGCTGCTGCACTCCATGGGCTGCACTACATCGGGACGGGTGAGGCGGGGCCGGATGCGGCACTCCGACCCAACAGTCCCCTCCACCCGAGTAGTAGAAGTCAAATACGGGACAAGGGCGGTCCCGTACGGGACAAACCAACTTAGCCCAATATACGGGATGTCCCGGCTGATACGGGGCAGTTGGCAACCCTACCGACCAGTGATCGCTCGTCAATACTAGTTTAGTTCTATGTAGAAACAAAGAATTGCAATTGTTGGCTAATATACAAAAGGATGCTACTTGCTGGTGTAACTCAACAGGTCAGGCTGCATCTCTGGAAAAGATGGACAGGTGATATTTTGAGTCAAGGACCTTCTTCAGACTGAAGAAGGGTCCCGACCTGAAACATCACCTACCCATGTTCTACAGAAATACAGCCTGACCTGCTGAGTCACACCAGCATGTAGCATCTTTCTGAAAGCTAGTTCGATGTTACTCTCCCTGCACACTAGTTGCAACTTACAGAAGCCAGTCAACCTATAAACCGGCACGTCTTTGGATTGTGGGAGGAAACCGGAGAACCCGGAGGAAACCCACATGGGTCACAGGGAGAACGTGCACACTCCACACAGACCGCACCCGAGGTAAGGATCGAACCCGGGTCTCTGGTGCTGTGAGGCAGCGGCTTTGCTACTGTACCGCCCCTAATGTGCACCTAATCTCCATGGGGGGAAGGCAGGCGAATGGGGTTGAGAGGGGGAGATAGATCAGCCATGATTGAATGGACTCGATGGGCCGAATGGCCTAATTCTGCTCCGATAATTTACAAATTTATACTTTGAATGCCCATTGCCCAAGCAAAGCAGTGGTCCTTGGAATAAAGGGGAGGTCATTTAAGACTGAGGTGAGAAAAAACGTTTTCACCCAGAGAGTTGTGAAATGGTGGAATTCCCTGCCACAGAGGGCAGTGGAGGCCAAGTCACCGGATGGATTTAAGAGAGAGTTGGATAGAGCTCTAGGGGCTAGTGGAGTCAAGGGATATGGGGAGGAGGCAGGCACGGGTTATTGATAGCGGGCGATCAGCCATGATCACAATGAATGGCTCGAAGGGCCGAATGGCCTCCTCCTGCACCTAGTTTCTATGTTTCTATGAAATGTTGTTATTAATTCTCGTCTTTAAATCTCGACAAACAGACGCTACCTAATTGCAAAAAAATACATTAGTGTTTGAAACCAGCTTTCAAAATAAAGTCCAAATGGGTTAAACACATGTTCAAACCACATCTGAGGTAAAATGTTTCTTGGAAGTTTCCAAAGAAGAGGAAACAAGATAAATAAATGTGTGAGTTTGACTCATAACTTTCACAGTGAGAGTTTTTAGTTCACACAGCACATATATTGTCTCTCCCAGTGGCTCATAAACTTTAAAATAGTTATTGTTGAGGAAGTTAACAAATCTAATGCTATTTAAAATTATAACCTTTTGACCTCAGAAAGTATATCAACTTGTTGTGTGGGAAAGAGGGACTCAGTATTTTTAGGACACTGGCTAACCTATTGATTTATCATTGAGTCACTAAATATTTAGTTTACTGATACCAGGAACCGCAGAAACGACTGCAGAAACTGTAGAACCTCCTCATCTCCTTCCGAAAGGAAAGTCCGTTAATTCTGTGGCCTCTGGTCCTAGACTCTCCCACTAGTGGAAACATCCTCTCCACATCCACTCTATCCAAACTCTGGGAAAGAGACTGTGCATTCACCCGATCGAACCCTCTCATGATATTGATACACCTCCATAAGATCACCCCTCATCCTCCCGTGTTCCAAGGAATAGAGACCCAGCTTCTGTCTACGCACTGTTTTTTTTTAACCCGGGAAAACATGACTTGGTGTCGACTTAAAATACGGAACAAGATCCCCTTAATATTCAATAGACAATAGGTGCAGGAGTAGGCCATTCGGCCCTTTGAGCCAGCACCGCCATTCAATGTGATCATGGCTGATCATCCCCAATCAGTACCCCGTTCCTGCCTTCTCCCCATATCCCCTGACTCCGCTATCTTTAAGAGCCCTATCTAGCTCTGTCTTGAAAGCATCCAGAGAACCCGCCTCCACCGCCCTCTGAGGCAGAGAATTCCACAGACTCACCACTCTCTGTGCGAAAAAGTGTTTCCTCGTCTCCGTTCTAAATGGCTTACCCCTTATTCTTAAACTGTGGCCCCTGGTTCCGGACTCCCCCAACATCGGGAACATGTTTCCTGCCTCTAGCGTGTCCAAACCCCTTAACTTTTATTATATGTTTCAACAAGATCCCCTCTCATCCTTCTAAACTCCAGAGTGTACAAGCCCAGCCGCTCCATTCTCTCAGCGTATGACAGTCCCGCCATCCCGGGAATTAACCTTGTAAACCTGCGCTGCACTCCCTCAATAGCAAGAATATCGTGGCAAAGTCAAATGGCCCAACTAATAGCTTGACCAAATTGGTACATTGTGAGGAAATATTCAAAGGGAAGTATATAGAGTAAAGCGGAATAACGACACCAATTTGCATTTACGTAGATAAATGCAATAGTGTGCTACATTTCATGGCGTCTCACAGTAACATATTCAAACTAAAATTGGCACTGAATGTCGCAATGGGACATTAGAGTAATACATGCAAAGTTTTGTCAAACAGAGAAGCTGGAAGGTTGCACATTAAAGTAGCTGGAGGCGTGAGGGGGAGGGGAAAGGTGGTAGAACCATAGTGATACAGCGTGCAAACAGTCCCCTCAGCTCAACCTGCCCACACTAGTCCCACCTGTCTGAATTTGCCCCATTTCCCTCTAAACACCTGTCCTATCCAGGCACTTACCTGTCTAAATGTTTTGTTAAACGGTTGCGATAGTCCCAGCCTCAGCCACCTCCTCCGGCGGCTCGTTCCATACCCTTTGTGTGAAAATGTTACCCTTCAGGCTCCTATTCAATCTTTCCCCCCCCCACCTTAAAATCCATGTTGTCCGATTCTTGATTCCAATGTTCTGGGCAAGAGATTCTGCGCATCTACCCGATCTAGTCTCAGAGTGATGGAGTCACAAGAATCTGTGTAGGAAAATGTAATGTGGTTATTGCAGCCAGATCATCATAAAACTTACATTTCCAATAGAAACGTGTTCAAATCGTAAAACAACGTGGAGTTTAAACAGTAGAAGCCTGAAAATAGGCAGAATAGTGCTGTGTAGAAGGAACTGCAGGTGTTGGTTTACACCAAAGATAGACAACAGACAATAGGTGCAGGAGTAGGCCATTCGGCCCTTCGAGCCAGCACCGCCATTCAATGTGATCATGGCTGATCATCCCCAATCAGTACCCCGTTCCTGCCTTCTCCCCATATCCCCTGACTCCGCTATTTTTAAGAGCCCTATCTAGCTCTCTCTTGAAAGCATCCAGAGAACCGGCCTCCACCGCCCTCTGAGGCAGAGAATTCCACTGTGAGAAAAAGTGTTTCCTCGTCTCCGTTCTAAATGGCTTACTCCTTATTCTTAAACTGTGGCCCCTGGTTCTGGACTCCCCCGACATCGGGAACATGTTTCCTGCCTCTAGCGTGTCCAAGCCCTTAACAATCTTTTATGTTTCAATGAGATCCCCTCTCATCCTTCTAAACTCCAGAGTGTACAAGCCCAGCCGCTCCATTCTCTCAGCGTATGACAGTCCCGCCATCCCGGGAATTAACCTTGTAGATGTTGGGTGTCCCGCTGAGTTACTCCGGCATTTTGTGCCTACCTTCGGTCATAGATTCTTACACCATGAAAACAGGCCCAACTTGTCCACACGGGCCTGAATGTCCCATCTACACCAGTCCCACCTGTCCGCGTTTTGGCCTCCAAACCTGTCCTATCCATAAATTCCTCTTGTGAATTTGTACAAAGGTCTCGACCCGAAACCTCACCAGTGAGTCTGAAGAAATGTCTCTTTTTCTGGATGTGGAGAGGATGTTTCCACTAGTGGGAGAGTCCAGGACCAAGAGGCCACAGCCTCAGAATAAAAGGACGTACCTTTAGAAAGGAGATGAGGAGGAATTTCTTTAGTCAGAGGGTGGTGAATCTGTGGAGGCCAAGTCATTGGATATTTTTTAAGGTGGAGATTGACAGATTCTTGATTATTAAGGGTGCAAGGGGTTATGGGGGGAAGGCAGGAGAATGGGGTTGAGACCGAAAGATAGATCAGCCATGATTAAATGGCAAAGTAGACTCGATGGGCCGAATGGCCTAATTCTGCTGCGATAATTTATAAACATACTTTGAATGCCTATTGCCCACGCAAAGTTGTGGAAATGCTGTTGTTAATTCTTGTCTTTAATTCTCGACAAACAGTGATGGGCCGAATGGCCTAATTCTGCTCCTATAACTTATGAACCTATGAACACTTTCACATTCTGTGGCCTCCTCCATTGCCAAAGTGGGGCCACATCCTGACTGGAGGAACAGCCACCTTTGGTTAGCGTAAAGAGAAGCATGGGTGGATACAGCTCCATCCAAAACACACGGGGAGGCACGTTGGCGCAGCGGCAGAGCTGCCGCCTCACTGCGCCAGAGAGCCGGGTTCGATCCTGACTACGGGTGCTGTCCGTACGGAGTTTGTACGTTCACCCTGTGACCGCGTGGGTTTTCTCCGGGTGCTCCGGTTTCCTCCCGCACTCCAAGGACGTACAGGTTTGTAGGTTAATTAGCTTCAATAGACAATAGACAATAGGTGCAGGAGTAGGCCATGTGGCCCTTCGAGCCAGCATCGCCATTCGATGTGATCGTGGCTGATCATCCCCAATCAGTACCCCGTTCCTGCCTTCTCCCCATATCCCCTTCGGTATTCGGTAAAATTCATTTTAAAAATAATATGTAGGATAGTGAAAGTGGGTGTGGGGGTCGCTGGTGGTTATGGACCTGGTGTGCCGAAGGGCCTGTTCCCATGTCGTATCTCTAAAGTCTAAAGTAAATTGCGGAGAATTGCTAACGCAGCCCCCGGACCATAACGCATACTAACCTCCCTTCCATTGGCTCCATCTGCACCTCACGCTGCCTCGGCAAGACCAGCAGCATCATCAAGGACGAGTCGCACCTTGGCTGTGGCCTCTGGTCTTAGACTCTCCCACCAGTGCTGCCACCAGTTGCTGCCTTACAGCGAGTGCAGCGCCAGAGACCCGGGTTCGATCCGGACTGCGGGTGCTGTCTGTGTGGAGTTTGTACGCTCTCCCCGTGATCTGCGTGGGTTTTTTCCGAGATCTTCGGTTTCCTCCCACACTACAAAGACGTGCAGGTTTGTAGGTCAATTGGCTTGTTTAATTGGCTTGATAAAAATGGAAAATTGTCCAAGTTGGCGATATGCCGACTACAAAATTCAGACGGTTCATAAGGTTCATCGTATGTTCATCCCGGGATAATTCTCGTAAACGTTCTCTACACCCTCTGACGATAGGGTTACCAACTTTCTCACTCCCAAATAAGGGACATGAGGTCAAAATACGGAGCAAATTCCCGACGGCAATTCGTTGACCGACTCGGCCGTGGCCGGGTGAATGATGAGTTGGCCCGGGTGCTGGATGGGACACAAGGCCCAGCCGGCGGGCCAGCTGAGGAGTTTTGGCCCAGGCCGCGCGACGCCGCGCGCAAAGTCCGGCGCCCCGTCCAACTCACGAACCGATGATTGGACATGAGAAGGAGGGGTGGTGCTGATCTCGGCGGTAAGTGAAGGCCCGAAGATCGGACGGACAGCTGGCTGGGCTGCCGACCGACGGGGCCACGGGCGAGGCGCTGTTGCTGCTGCTGCTGCGCTCCACAGGCTGCACTACGTCGGGACGGGTGAGGCGGGGGCCGGACGCGGCGCTCCGACCCGACAGTCCCCTCGACCCGAGTCAGATACGGGACAAGGGCGGTCCCGTACGGGACAAACCAATTTACCCCAATATACGGGATGTCCCGGCTAATACGGGACAGTTGGCAACCCTACTCATGGCTGATCTATCTTTAGTTTAGTTTAGTTTAGTTTATTGTCACGTGTACTGAGGTACAGTGAAAAGCTTTTGTTGCGTTCCAACCAGTCAGCGCAAAGACAAGACATGATTACAATCGAGCCATTTACAGTGTACAGATACAGGACAAAGGAATAAATAACATTTAGTGATCATAGTTAAAGTAAGAAAGGTTGTGTAGGAGTAGAGATTTAGTCAGAGTGTAGTTAATCTGTGGAACTCATTGCCACAGAAGGCTGTGGAGGCCAAGTCAGTGGATAGTTTTAAGGCAGAAACAGCCAAATTCTTAATTAGAACGGGTGTCAAGGGTTATGGGGAGAAGGCAAGAAAATGGGATTAGGAGGCAGAGATCAGCCATGATTGAATGGCGGAGTGGACTCGATGGGCCGAATGGCCTATTTCTACTCTTATAACTTGTGAACGCGTGAGACTTAAGAGCGTGGAGCGATTGTAATATGTGATGGTAGATCGCCTTCTGTGGTTAGCGCGCAGAAAGTCGCCTGGGTTGGACGCCATCTTGGAGGCCACTCTTTCCCTCCCAGCCCCATTCTCATGCCTTCTCCCCAGAACCCCGACACTCGCACTGAACAACGCATGCAAAGCACCCGAAGACAGACGCAAAATGGTGGAGTGACGCAGCGGGACGCGCCGCATCGCAGGAGAGAAGGAATGTGTACGTTTTGCGTCAATAGACAATAGGTGCAGGAGTAGGCCATTCGGCCCTTCGAGCCAGCACCGCCATTCAATGTGATCACGGCTGATCATCCACAATCAGTGCCCCGTTCCTGCCTTTTTCCCCATATCCCCTGACTCTGCTATCTTTAAGAGCTCTGTCTAGCTCTCTCTTGAAAGCATCCAGAGAACCCGCTGGAATTTAGAAGACTGAGGGGGGATCTCATAGAGACTTACAAAATTCTTAGGGGGTTGGACAGGCTAGATGCAGGAAGATTGTTCCCGATGTTGGGGAAGTCCGGGACAAGGGGTCACTGAATATATGTGACCCCTTAAATTGTTTAAGGGGTCACTTAAGGATTTAAATGGCAATTTAAATCCTTAAATTGCCATTTAAGTGACCCCCAGGACAAGGGGTCACTTAAATGGCAATTTAAGGATACGGGGGAAGTTTTTTAGGACCGAGATGAGAAAATCATTTTTCACACAGAGAGTGGTGAATCTGTGGAATTCTCTGCCACAGAAGGTAGTTGAGGCCAGTTCATTGGCCTATATTTAAGAGGGAGTTAGATGTGGCCCTTGTGGCTGAAGGGATCAGGGGGTATGGAGAGAAGGCAGGTACGGGATACTGAGTTGGATGATCAGCCATGATCATATTGAATGGGGGTGCAGGCTCGAAGGGCTGAATGGCCTACTCCTGCACCTGTTGTCTATGTTTCTATGTTTCTAACCGGCCTCCACTGCCCTCTAAGGCAGAGAGGGTCGAGACCATCTCTTCACCCCTTCACTTTCAGCTCCTCATTGACTGCTGCATGGATTTTTGCATTTGTTGTCCTGCATGGTGCCAACTTGATGACCTTGGTCTTGCGTGCACACTGGCGCATTGGGATCCAGTTTATTCAATAACAGGGTGGTTACTTCTAGTCTACTTTGGGAGCGAGCTAAGGAAAAGCTATGTTTAAAGTAAACAGCGGATCACGGGTGGTCTAGTATTTCAATGGGACACCTAGCTGGAGCCTGAATCATTTATCTTGGTGACACTTATTTACTGTATGTGGGACACTCCCATCTATTGTTCTGCTGCATTTGTGTGTGTTTACCCTTCAACTTATGTCACTGGAGCCTTTCACCAATTCCCATTGTATCTCGCCCAGCTTTCATTTTCCCCACAATCACCGCAGATAACCCGAAACATTGCCTTTTGTCCCGTGGGGACGGATTTAGAATCGTTTTACTTCAATGTTCGCAAGGTGAAGGGGGAGTACTCTTGAGAGGAGCGGAATGGGCGGATGCACGGAGTGTCTTTGGTCCCCTAATTTGAGGAGGGACATTCTCGCTATTGAGGGAGTTGACAAGGTTAATTCCTGGGATGGCGGGACTGTCATATGCTGAGAGAATGGAGCGGCTGGGCTTGTACACTCTGGTGTTTAGAAGGAGGAGAGGGGATCTCATTGAAACATATAAGATTGTTAAGGGCTTGGACACCCTAAAGGTCTGAAGAAGGGTCTCGACCCGAAACGTCGCCTATCTCCTTCGCTCCTTAGATGCTGCTGCACCCGCTGAGTTTCTCCAGCATTTTGTGTAACCCTCGATTCTCCAGCATCTGCAGTTTCTTCGTTAACAACATGTTCCCGATGTTGGGGGAGTCCAGAACCAGGGGCCACAGTTTAAGAATAAGGAGTAAGCCATTTAGAACAGGGACGAGGAAACACTTTTTAGAAACATAGAAACATAGAAATTAGGTGCAGGAGTAGGCCATTCAGCCCTTCGAGCCTGCACCGCCATTCAATATGATCATGGCTGATCATCCAACTCAGTATCCCGTACCTGCCTTCTCTCCATACCCTCTGATCCCCTTAGCCACAAGGGCCACATCCAACTCACTCTTAAATGTAGCCAATGAACTGGCCTCAACTACCCTCTGTGGCAGAGAGTTCCAGAGACTCACCACTCTCTGTGTGAAAAAAGTCTTTCTCATCTCCGGTCTTAAAGGATTTCCCCCTTATCCTTAACCCCCTGGACTTCCCCAACATCGGGAACAATCTTCCTGCATCTAGCCTGTCCAACCCCTTAAGAATTTTTCTCACAGAGAGTGGTGAGTCTGTGGAATTCTCTGCCTCAGAGGGCGGTGGAGGCAGGTTCTCTGAATACTTTCAAGAGAGGGCTAGATAGGGCCCTTAAAGATAGCGGAGTCAGGGGATGTGGGGAGAAGGCAGGAACGGGGTACTGATTGGGGACGATCAGCCATGATCACATTGAATGGCGGTGCTGGCTCGAAGGGCCGAATGGCCTACTCCTGCACCTATTGTCTATTGTCTATTGCCTTGCCCAGGGTGAGGGGAAACGAGGTCCAGAGGCTGCACGGCAGGCACACTGGCCACACGTTGCTCATAGGTAATACAATAAACCGAAAAATGTTGAATAAATTAGAAAAAATACAATATTAGTGAGAAGTTGGGGTGGCACGCTGGCTCAGCGGTAGAGTTGCTGCATTACAGGAGCCGGAGATCCGGGTTCACCCCGGACACCAGAACTAACCTACAAACCTCTGCATCTTCGGAGCGTAGGGGAACGCACAAACTCCGTACCGACAGTGCCCGTGGTCAGACACAAAAAGCTGGAGTAACTCAGCTGGAGTAAGGCAGCATCTCCGGAGAGAAGGAATGGGCGACGTTTCGGGGTCACGTCGCCACCTCCAACGTGACCCCACCACTTGCCATCTTCTCCCCTGTTTCTCTCTTTCCACAGAGACCGCTCCCTCCGTAACTCCCTGGTCCATTCGTCCATTCCCACCCAAACCACCCCCTCTCCGGGCACTTTCCCTTGCAGCCGCAGGAAATGCTCCACGTGTCGCTTTACCTCCCCCCTCGACTCCATTCAGGGACCCAAGCAGTCTTTCCAGGTGCACTAGGCAGAGGTTCCTTTCACCTTTTTTGCATATCTTTCATTCACCTCCTCCACAACCTCATCTATTGCATCCGCTGCTCTAGGTGTCGGCTGCTCTACATCGGTGAGACCAAGCGCAGGCTTGGCGATCACTTCGCCCAACACCTGGCCAGACCCGCTCAGTTCGCAATAACCAACCTGATCTCCCGGTGGGCTCAGCACTTCAACACCCCCTCCCATTCCGAATCTGAGGAATGGTTGAGACCTTTTACTGTCCTGAGCTGGGAGCTCCTCAGGTGCATGGTTCCAGTCGAGTGAGGTGGTCAAAAAGCCTTTTGGCACTTTGGCCTTCATCAGTCAGAGTATTGAGTGTAGAAGTTGGGAGGTCACGTTGCAGTTGTATAAGGCGTTGGTGAGGCCACATTCAGAGTATTGTAGGTAGACAAAAGCGCTGGAGAAACTCAGCGGGTGCAGCAGCATCTAAGGAGCGAAGGAAATAGGCAACGCTTCGGGCCGAAACCCTTCTTCAGACTGAGTATTGTGTTCAGTTCTGGGCACCATGTTAGAGGAAAGATGTTGTCAAGCTGGAAACGGGTAGCCAGGACTCGAGGGTGCAATCGATCCATTTGCAGTGTATAGATACATGATTAGGAAATATCAGAGTTAAAGTAAGAAATGTTGATGCAGGAGTAGAGGATTAAGAGTGCGGAGAGATTGTAATATGTGACTGTGGATCTGCTTCTGTGGCCAGCGGGCAAATAGTCGCCAGGGTTGGACGCCATCTTGGAAGCCAGAAACAACTAGGGTGGGGGAGGGGCGGAGAGAGAGGGTATACGAGGGTTACTGGAAGTTAGAGAAATCACATTACGTCCACTCCACTGCAACATCTCCTCACGGTATGTCTACATTGAAGACGTTCTCCTCCTCTCTCTCCTCTTCTCTCACCGATCCCCCTCTGGTGATTCCTCCTGCTCTCTGGCTCTGAGACCGCGTTTTAACCCAGCCCCGCTACCACAGCCATGCATGCGCGTTTTACTCGGTTCTTGCCTGAGCCTCCATCTTCACATTGGCCTCTTTCCTTCATCTCGGCCTGAAGAAGGCTCTCAACCCTTCAGCCCACCCAGCCCGTGTTGACGAGCGTCCAATCCAGCTTGTATGAACATTGATTTCTCCAACCTTTGGCTTTCCCACTATCCCAGCGTAGGGAGTTGAGGCCGGGACTATCCCAGCGTTTAAGAAACAGTTAGACAGGTACATGGAGAGGACAGGTTTGGAGGGATATGGACCAAACGCAGGCAGGTGGGACTGGTGTAGCTGGGACATGTTGGCCCGTGTGGGGGCAAGTTGGTCTGACGGGCCTGTTTCCACACTCTATCACTCTATGACTCTAATAAAATGTATTGTTTATAATATATTGTACATTTGAGATATTCAGATAACAAAGCAGCCGTGGTTAGCCTGTTTAGTGGCTAACACCCTTCACTAGATCGCAATCTTGACATCAATTCCGTTCAATGGTGTGTGTTTAGAATGTACGCACCAGGGATGTGAATGTGGTGACAACGGTAGAGTTGCCGCCTCACAGCGCCAGACACCCGGGTCCGATCCCGGCTACAGCTGCCGTCGGTACGTTCACCCCGTGACCCGCGCGGGTTTTCTCCGGGATCTTCGGTTTCCAACCACGCTCCAAAGACGCGCAGGTTGGTGGGTTAATTGCCTCCGATATAATTGGGTTTTTTAAAAAAAATATTTGTATTTAATAGAGGTAAATACATCAGTGTACATCACATATATATCTTGTTACAATCGTTGTACCCCCATCATTTTATGGCTTTTAAGGAAAAAGAATAGAAAGAAAGAGAGTAAAGTAGGTGAAAAGAGTTGTGAAAGTGAAAGAACGTGCCAAAGGGGAGAAAAAAAAAACCCTTGGTCAAAGAATTGGGGAAAGGGGATTAAGAGATAGACCCTAGAAACGAAAAAGAGAAAAGAGAGAAAAAAAAAAGCCGGTTACGATATTATATATATCACGCAAAAGGAATCCACCAACTCGATAGTTTTTCACCCCCCGATATAATTGGAAATTGTCCCTGGTGCGTGTGTGGGATAGTGTTAGCGTGCGGGGATCGCTGGTTGCTTTGGCCTCGGTGGGCCGAGGGCCTGCTTCCACGCTGAATCTTTGAGCTAAACTAATCGAAACTAACCTAAACTAAAGTAAACTAAGTGTGTGCTGAATATTTGTGGTTTTCTAACGTGTTGTGGCAGTGGTTCTGTGCGTGGGAGGAGCGGTTTTGCGGAGTCCACAGACCTGTTGGCGTCAGCACGCCTCAGGTTCGGTTTTTACCGTGCGCCGCGACCCATTTTGTACACAACAATACACTCGCCAAAAAAAACCTGAAAACAAAACACCGCCAAACTAGCTACAAGGAACCCGCGGACGCAGGGTTACAGAAAATAAGAAGGAACAAGAAATTCCCCCCCGAAAATTGCGGCGAATTGCGGACGCAGCCCAGACCATCGCACAAACCAACCTCCCTTCCATCAACTCCATTTACACCTCACGCTGCCTCGGCAAGGCCAGCAGCATCATCAAGGACGGGTCGCACCCCGGCCACTCCCTCTTCTCCCCTCTCCCACCGGGCAGGAGGCACAGAAGCGTGAAAACGCACACCTCCAGATTCAGGGGTGGTTTCTTCCCAGCTGTTATCAGGTAACTGAACCATCCTACCGCGACCAGAAAGCGGTCCAGAGCTACCATTTTGAAGGGTCTGGCGAAGAGTCTCAAGAAGGGTTTTGGCCCGAAACGTTACCTATTTCCTTCGCTCCATAGATGCTGCCTCACCCGCCGAGTTTCTCCAGCACTTTTGTCTACCATTTACCTCATTGGTGACCCTCAGACTAATTTTGATCGCATTTTGCTGGCTTTACCGTGCACTAAACGTTATTCCCTTATCGTGTGTCTATACACAGGCCCTTGTTCCTCGTGTCTGACGTCTCCCGCGGATTCCTCCCGGTTAGGCCGACCGACCGACGAGCCATCGGGTCCTCCGCGGCCACCTGGCCTCGGGAAGGTCCCCGCTGTGCTGCCCGTAACCTTTCCATTACTTTAGCGACACAGCCTGGAGATATAAGACCCACCAGGGCCGCCGGGGAGATGGCTGCCCTGCCGGCAGTCTGTTCGTATTTTCTTTCCTTTTGTTGTTTTTTAGTGCATTAAAAGTTTGTTTTAATGTTCTTCGGTTTGTTTTATGTGGGGGGGGGAGGGGATCGGGGGAAACTTTTTCTCGAACTCTTACCTTCCCGGAGATGAGATCAATTTTCGGATCGCATTCTCCGGGCTCTGCGGCCTACCATCGACGGAGCTGGAAGCCTCCTCGGTCTGTCGTGAGCCCCACGGGAGTCAAGATCAGCCCGGCAACGGGGGCTTGAGGCCCACCACCGAGGAAGGACAAAAGGAAGGACTGGAACTTTATTTTTTCTTCCGTCAATGAGGAACGTGTAGGAGCCACTGTGGTGGATGTTCATGTTAAAATGTGTTTTTGAGTGATCTGTTGCTTTTAATTGTGTGACTGACCCGGACAATGAAATTCCTCGTACGTTGCAAAACATACTTGGCGAATAAAATCTGATTCTGACTCTGATTCTGGAGCGAGTCCGAGCCGGTCCGAGCGAGCGAGTCCGAGCCGACCACTGATCACCCACGTACTCATTTCATCCTCCACACAAAGGAAGGTTATTGCGGAAGCCAGCTAACCTACAGACTCGTACATCTTTGGAGTGTGGAAGGAGACCTGGAGCACCCGAAGAAAACCCACGCGGCCACGCGGAGAGCCTGCAATCTCCGCAACAATAACTGCTCGCTGTTCGGTTCAGTTTAGTCTATTGTCACGTGTGCCGAGGCGCAGTGAAAAGCTTTTGTCGCGGGCTAACCAGTCAGCGGAAAGACAACGCACGATTAACAATCGAGCCATTTACAGTGTTCATACGCAGGATAAAGGAATAACATTGAGTGCAAACTAAAGCCAGCAAATTCCACTCACGGAGAGTCCGAGGGACATCACGGGTGGATAGTAGTTCAGCTCTGCTCTCTGGTTGTGGGAGGATGATTCACCGTACCTCAGTACAAATGACAACAAATTTAACCAAAAGAAATGCTGGTTCTCACCTCCCATCTTCCTCTTTGGATACCAATGAACTGTCTTTAATCAGACTATATTATTATTCCAGTGGATAGAAAGATAGCAACATGGACAACACGTGCAGGAGTAGGCCATTCGGCCCTTCGAGCCAGAACTGCCATTCTATATGATCGTGGCTGATCATCCAAAATCAGTACCCCGTGCTTGCTATTTCCCCATATCCCTTGATTCCGTTAGCCCTAAGAGCTAAATCTAACTCTCTCTTGAAAACATCCAGTGAATTGGCCTCCACTGCCCTCTGTGGCAGAGAATTCCACAGATTCACAACTCTCTGGCAGAAAAGGTTTTTCCTCACCTCAGTCCAAAATGGCCTACCCCTTATTCTTAAACTGTGACTGAACTTTTCTTTCCCCCGTTATGTACTATGTTTACATGTTCTGTTGTACTGCTTCAAGTAAGAATTTCATTGTCCGATCTGAGACATATGACAATAAAACGCTCTTGACTTTTGACCCCTGGTTCTAGGCTCCCCCAACATTGGGAACATTTTTCCTGCATCTAGCCTGTCGAATCCCTTAAGAATTTTAAATGTTTCTGTAAGATAGCCTCTCATCCTTTTAAATTCCAGCGAATGCAAGCCCAGTCAATCCATTCTTTCACCATGCGTCAGCCCCCCATCCCGGGAATTAACCTGGTGAACCTACGCTGCACTCCCTCAATAGCAAGAATGTCCTTCCTCAAATTAGGAGAACAAAATAGCACACAATACTCCAGGTGTGGTCTCTGTACAGGGCCCTGTACAACTGCAGTAGGACCTCCTTGCTCCTAAACTCAAATCCTCTCGCTATGAAGGCCAACATGCCATTGGCTTTCTTCACTGCCTGCTGTACCTGCATGCTTACTTTCAGCGACTGATGTACAAGGACACTCAGGTCTTGTTGCACCTCCCCTTTTCCTAATCTGACACCATTCAGATAATAATCTGCCTTGCTGTTCTTGCAATCAAAGTGGATCTCCTCACATTTATCCACATTATACTGCATCTGCCATGCTTCTGCCCACTCGCCCAACCTATCCAAGTCACCCTGCAACCTCATAGCATCCTCCTCGCAGCTCACACTGCCACCCGGCTTTGTGTCACCTGCAAACCTGAAAATGTTACATTTAATTCCTTCATCTAAATAGTCAATATGTATTGTAAATAACTGGGGTCCCAGCACCAAACCTTGCGGCACCCCACTAGTCACTGCCTGCCATTCTGAAAAGGACCAGTTAATTCCTGCTCTTTGCTTTTTGTCTGCCAACCAGTTCTCTATACATGTCAATGCCCTACTCCCAATACCTAATTTTGCACATTAATCTCTTGTGTGGGACGTTGTCAAAGGCTTTTTGAAAGTCCAGATACACCACATTCACTGGCTCTCCCTTATCCATTCTACTTGTTACATCCTCAAAAAATTCAAGAAGATTAGTCAAGCATGATATTCCCTTCATAAAACCATGCTGATTTTGACCGATGCCATCACTGCTCTCCAAATGCGCTGCTGTATCATCTTTAATAACTGACTCCAGCATCTTCCCCACTACCGATGTCAGGCTAACTGGTCTATCGTTCCCCGTTTTCTCTCTCCCTCCTTTCTTAAAAAAAGTGGGGTCACATTGGCTGCCCTCCAGTCCACAGGAACTGATCCAGAGTCAACAGAACATTGGAAAATGATCACCAATGCATCCACGATTTCAAGGGCCACCTCCTTGAGTGCTCTGGGGTGCAGACCCTCAGGTCCTGGGGATTTACCTGCCTTCATTCCCAACAGTTTATCTAGCACCATTCCCTGAATAACGTGGATTCCCTTCAGTTCCTCCGTCCTGCTAGTTACTTGAATAGATATACTCGTAACAAGGTCGTTCCCGAGCCACTGGCGCTGTGAGGTAGTAGCACTACCAGCTGCACCTCCGCCCCACCACCCCACCGCCCCACCCCACCCACCCCACCGCCCCACCGCCCCACCGCCCCACCGCCCCACCGCCCCACCGCCCCACCGCCCCCACCGCCCCACCGCCCCACCGCCCCACCGCCCCACCGCCCCACCGCCCCACCGCCCCACCGCCCCACCGCCCCACCGCCCCACCGCCCCACCGCCCCACCGCCCCACCGCCCCACCGCCCCACCGCCCCACCGCCCCACCGCCCCACCGCCCCACCGCCCCACCGCCCCACCGCCCCACCGCCCCACCGCCCCACCGCCCCACCGCCCCACCGCCCCACGCCCCACCACCCCACCGCCCCACCGCCCCACCTACATGTCACAAAATATAAGTTGTGTCTCCATAAATTGGCATGGACACTTATTTTTTATATCAAGTAATAACCATGACAGCTCACTGACCTACACACACAAGGGACAATTTACCCCTACACCAAGCCTATTAACCTCCACACCTGTACGTCTTTGGCCTGTTGGAGGAAACCGAAGAACTGGAGCGCACCGCAGGTCCACGAGGTTAATTCCCGGGATGGCGGGACTGTCATATGCTGAGAATGGAGCGGATGGGCTTGTACACTCTGGAGTTTAGAAGGTTGAGAGGGGATCTCATTGAAATATGTAAGTCAATTATTAAGGGTTTGGACACGCTAGAGGCAGGAAATATTTTCCTGATGTTCGGGATTAGTCCAGAACCAGGGTCCTCTGTTTCAGAATAAGGAGTAAGCCATTTAGACCGGAGACGAGGAAACACTTTTTTACACAGAGAGTGGTGAGTCTGTGGAATTCTCTGCCTCAGAGGGCGGTGGAGGCCGGTTCTCTGGATGCTTTCAAGAGAGAGCTAGATAGGGCTCTTGAAGATAGCGGAGTCAGGGGATATGGGGAGAAGGCAGGAACGGGGTACTGATTGGGGATGATCAGCCATGATCACATTGAATGGCGGTGCTGGCTCAAAGGGCCGAATGGCCTCCTCCTGCACCTGTTGTCTAGTGTCTGTCTTGGCGAAAACCCATGCAGGTCACGGGCAGAACTTACAACCCCTGTACTGACGGCGCCTGTAGCCAGGATGGAACCTGGGTCCCTGGAAATGTGAGGCAGCAACCTTACCGCTGCACCGCTGAAGGCAAATCACTGGGGAGTATTTTGAGGGATAAGATACATATGCGCTGGGATAGACAAGGGGCAATGAAGGGTAGTCAGCATGGTTTTGTACGTGGGAGATCATGTCTGACAAATTTGATTGGGTTTTTCGAAGAAGGAAGCAGGAATGTTGGCGAGGGCAAGGCCATATTGGGGTAAAACCAAATGGATGTGCACAACCATATTCATTGGATCGTCCCAGGTGAAGAGTTATGAATGGCCATTAGTTTAGTTGATCTCAATTAAGTTCTTTTTTTTTTCCAATTCAATTCAATTCAACTTTAATGTCATTGCATATGGCTACAACGAAATGCAGTTTAGCGTCAGTTCGTAGGAATAGCAATATATAAATAGATACAGAATGCAGACAATGTGGACGGAGAGACTGGAGAAATCTATCGGCGGGACTCCGAGTTCAGCAGTGCGATGGTGTTGTTGTAGAAGCTACTCCTCATCCTGCTGGTGCGGGACCTGAGGCTCCTGTACCGCCTCCCCGATGGTAGGAGGGCAAACAGTCCATGGTTAGGGTGGGAGGGGTCCTTGATGATCTTCCCAGCCCGTCTCAGACACCGTTTCCGGTGGAGGGCATCCAAGGCAGGGAGCGGGGCACCGATGATGTGCTGGGCGGTTTTCACCACCCGTTGTAGTGCCTTCCTGTCTGCTACGGTGCAACTGCTGTACCATACCGTAAAGCAGGTGGTCAGGATGCTTTCCATGGTACAGCGGTAGAAGTTGGTCAGGATCAGGGGGGACAGGTGGGCTTTTTTGAGCCTCCTCAGGAAGTAAAGGCGCTGCTGCGCCTTTTTTGACCAGCTTGGAGGTGTTGAGGGACCAGGACAGATCCTCCGAGATGTGTACCCCGAGGAATTTGTAGTTGGAGACCCGCTCCACCTCAGTCCCGTTTATATGGATGGGGGTGTGTCTGCCCCCTCTGTTCTTTCTAAAGTCGACAATGATCTCCTTCGTCTTCTGGGAGTTGAGGACGAGGTTATTGTTGGCACACCAGGTTGTCAGGTGCTGGACCTCCTCCCTGTAGGCTGATCTGTACAGGGGTTATGGAGAGAATGGGGTTAGGATGGAGAGATAGATCAGCCATGATTGAAAGGCGGAGTAGACTTGATGGGCCGAATGGCCTAATTCTGCTCCTATCTCCAGGGGAAGCCGGGGCGATGGCTGCCGTGTCAGCAGTCTGTTCGTTTTTTTCATCTTTTTGTTATTTTTTAGTTTGTTAAAAGTTTTTGTTTTAATGTTCTTCAGTTTGTTTTATGTGTGGGGGGAGGAGGGGGGGGGAGGGGGAAACTTTTTTTCAAGTTCTTACCTTCCCGGAGATGTGATTAATTTTCGGATCACATTCTCCAGGCTCTGCGGCCTACCATCGATGGAGCTGGAAGCCTCCTCGGACTGTCGTGAGCCCCACATGGGAGCAGATCCCTTGCCTGGGATCGCTCCCACCGTGACCACTGTGGACTTACCATCAAGGGCTCGCAGTGTCGGGAGAGGCCGAGTCGGGAGCTCCAACGTCGCGGAAGGTTCGACCAGCCCCGACGCGAGGTTCGATCGCCCGGCGCGGGGGAGCTGACGGCCTCCCTCCCCTGACTGCCTCCCTCGGATGCGGGAGCTTGATCGCCCTGGAGCGGAGGGCCCGAACACCGCCGGCTACGGGAGTCAAGATCATCCCGTCAACGGGGGCTCGAGGCCCCCGACCGAGGAAGGACAAAAGGAAGGACTTGAACTTTATTTCGCCTTCCATCACAGTGAGGAGTGTGTCGGAGTCACTGTGGCGGATGTTCACGTTAAAATATGTTTTTGAGTGATCAGTTACTTTTAATTGTGTGACTGACCTGGCCAGTGAAATTCCTCGTATGTTGCAAAACATAAAGTGTGAATCTGATTCTGATTCTGATCTCTTGTGACCTTATGATCTTATGGCCATTGGTTTATTTTAGAGATGGGGCGTGGAAACAGGCCCTTCAGCCCACCCAGCCCGTGTTGACGAGCGTTCAATCCAGCAGTATGAACATTGGTTTCTCCAACCTTTGGCTTTCCCACTTTCCCAGAGGAGGGATTTGAGGCCGGGACTATCCCAAAGTTTAAGAAAAAGTTAGACAGGTACATGGATAGGACGGGCTTGGAAGTGGGACATGTTGGCCGGTGAGGGCAAGTTGGGCTGAAGGGCGTATCACTCTAGGGGGACTGTCAATAGTTATGACTGAATGATAATTTCCACTATACTTTCTCACATCTGTGAATACTACTCGCTCCATCCCCCCACCCCCCAGCCAAGTTCGCCAACTAGTCCTCCTGATTTATTGTACCGATTATATGCCTCGTTGTCACGTTTCCCTCAGCTAACAATGAACCATTCCGCATCTCCTCAGCATCCTCTGCTCTGATGTGCCCTGTTCACACTTTGCCCTTCCATATCTCTAGACTCCCTCGCCACTGACTCTCAGTCTGAAGAAGGGTCTCGGCCCAAAACGTCACCCATTCCTTCTCTCCAGAGATGCTCCCTGTCCCGCTGAGTTACTCCAGCATTTTGTGTCTATCTTCGGTGTAAACCAGCATCTGCAGTTATAGACAATAGACAATAGACAATAGGTGCAGGAGTAGGCCATTCGGCCCTTCGAGCCAGCACCGCCATTCAATGTGATCATGGCTGATCATCCCCAATCAGTACCCCGTTCCTGCCTTCTCCCCATATCCCCTGACTCCGCTATTTTTAAGAGCTCTGTCTCGCTCTCTCTTGAAAGCATCCAGAGAACCTGCCTCCACCGCCCTCTGAGGCAGAGAATTCCACAGACTCACCACTCTCTGTGAGAAAAAGTATTTCCTTGTCTCCGTTCTAAATGGCTTACTCCTTATTCTTAAACTGTGGCCCCTGGTTCTGGACTCCCCCAACATCGGGAACATGTTTCCTGCCTCTAGCGTGTCCAAACCCTTAACAATCTTATATGTTTCAATGAGATAACCATATAACCATATAACAATTACAGCACGGAAACAGGCCCTCTCGGCCCTTCCAGTCCGTGCCGACCAGATATCCTCTCATCCTTCTAAACTCCAGAGTGTACAAGCCCAGCCGCTCCATTCTCTCAGCATATGACAGTCCCGCCATCCCGGGAATTAACCTTGTAAACCTACGCTGCACTCCCTCAATAGCAAGAATGTCCTTCCTCAAATTAGGTTCCTTCTTACACACATGCACTAGAAGGGCCTTCGGTGGGCCACGCTGTGTCTCTAAAGTCTAAACAGTCACAGGAGATGAGAGCTCTTTGTGGTTTGAATCCATGTTCACCTGTCATCTATCTGTTAACAGGTCACATCTTCACGGTTTGTTCTTGATTCAAACCCGTCGTTTGTTCCAAAAAAAAAGTGACTTCAAAGAGCATCGTTTCAAAGACTCCCGGAGCCAAGAGTTACCTCATGAGTGGAAGTAAATGCGAGACAGTCACGAACGGCCCGTCTCCCGAATGTCCATCGCTGTCAACAGTTTTGTGTTGAGCTACGCCATTGTCACCACACCTCGAGCAAAGTAGGAAAGCAGCTGGAATGCAAGATACCAATCCCAGTTTAACATTGACGAGCCTGGTGGCACGGCGGCGCAGGGGTAGAGTTGCTGCCTCACAGCGTCAGAGACCCAGGTTCCTCCCTGAGTCTGTACGTTCTCCCCGTGACCGCGTGGGTTTTCTCCAGGGAGCCCAGGTTTCCTTCCACATTCCAAAGTGGGTACGTTGTCCCTGGTGTCCCGGATAGTACCAGCCACTAGGGGTGAATGCCGGCCGGCGCGGACCCTTAGGGCCGAAGGGCCTGTTTCCAGGCTGTATCTCAAAATTTAAAACCAAATAAATGCAGATTTTTTTTTAGTTTAGAGATACAGTTTCAAAACAGGCTCTTCGGCCCACTAAGTCCACAGCGACTATCAATCCCCCCCCCCCCCCCCCCCCCCGTTCAAACTAGTTGATCATCCAACTCAGTATCCTGTACCTGCCTTCTCTCCAATACCCCCTGATCCCTTTAGCCACAAGGGCCACATCCAAACTCCTTCTTCAATATAGCCAATGAACTGGCCTCAAACTACCTTCTGTGGCAGAGAATTTCCGCGCTGCATTTTGTAAAGTCTAAAGTAGAGGTCACGTCATAACTTCTTCACCGGGGAGGTTCCAATGAATATGGTCGTGCCAATCAAATTTTAGTTTACTTGAGATTAAAGATACAGTGCGGAAACAGGCCCTTTGGCAGACTGAGAGCGCGCCGACCCAGCGATCCCCGCATATTAACACTATCCTGCACAAACAATTTGACATTCATACCAAGCTAATTCACCAGCAAACCTGCACGTCTTTGGAGCGTGGGAGGAAACCGGAGATCTCGGAGAAAACCCACGCGGGTCACGGGGAGAACGTGCAAACTCCGCACGGACAGCGCCCGTAGTCGGGATCGAACCCGGGTGTCTGGCGCTGCCTCGTCCAGCTTAATGTTAATAAGCCGGTCTCGTTTATCGTCGCATGTGCAGTGACCAGCCTCTGCTGAAAGGCAAGACATGAGTATATAGACACACGGTGAAGGGGCCTGTCCCACTTGGGCGTCATTTGCGCGTCACGCAGATGGCGCACGAAGGTTCTGATCCTGAAATCCTGGGGGCGCCTACGTCACCGCGCACCACGCGCGCGTAATGCGCACCACGCACGCATCACGTGCTCGTCGCGTCGCATTAATGATGTCGCGTAAACGACGTGCAAATGACGCCCAGGTGGGACAGGCCCTTAAGGGAATAAGGTTTAGCGCAAGCTAAAGCCAGCAAAGTCCGATCAAAGAATCGTCTGAGGGTCCCCAAAGAAGCGGAGGGTACTACAGCCCCCCCGCTGCACCACCATGCCACGGGAAAAGATAAAAAAATATTTTCTACTTTGCTTCTAATTTAAAATAAGAAGGATCGCTCCTTCCTCTGTTGTTTGGAGTAAAGGCAGCAATTGCTGTACATTCAGGTGATTTATTTACAGCCCGGCTCCTCACCTGCTGTTTACCAACTTTTCCCAACTTTAAATGTACATCTTTAGCTCCTTCCCATTCACCCCATCTGACTACCCCAGCCAGTAATTATTTAGCCACCACTATTTACTTCAGCTACAGATGTCAGGGGCAAATTGCAGACACGCTAATTATAGAAGCTTGTTGTGACGGTAACCTCCCTGGCTCCCTTCACACGCACGCACGTATCTCCCGGTGTTTTTGTTTTTCAAGGGTGTGATATCCTCGTATATGTGTGGCTGCGAGTGCTTTTCACTTGAACCCAAACCCGACTGTTTTCACAGGACCAGTACACGGAGCCAGCTTGATGCGCTCTCTTGTAATAATCTGCAAAACGTGTAATTATTCTTGTTTGGCGAGATCTGCCGCGCACTTTGCAGGCGGGGACGTAGCCCCCGCCTTTGGCGTGGCGTCTATTCCCACTACCTCCCACCCCCACCCCCCCCTCCCCCCCCTCCCCCGCCTCCCCACCCCACCCCACCGTCTCCTCTCCCCCCCTCCCCCACCTCCTCTCCCCTCCCCGCCTCCCCCCCTCCCCCCCTCCCCGCCTCCCCACCCCACCCCACCATCTCCTCCTCCCCTCCCCCGCCTCCCCACCCACCCCACCGTCTCCTCCCCCCCTCCCCCACCTCCTCTCCCCTCCCCGCCTCCCCCCCTCCCCCCCTCCCCCCTCCCCCGCCTCCCCACCCCACCCACCATCTCCTCCCCTCCCCCACCTCCTCTCCCCTCCCCCCCTCCCCCCCCCTGCCTCCCCACCCCACCCCACCATCCTCCTCCCCTCCCCCACCTCCTCTCCCCTCCCCGCCTCCCCGCCTCCCCCCCTCCCCGCCTCCCCCCCCCCTCCCCTGCCCCCCACCCACCCCACCATCTCCTCCTCCCCTCCCCCTACTCTCCCCCCCCCACCTCCCCCACCTCCTCTCCCCTCCCCGCCTCCTCCTCCCCTCCCCGCCTCCCCACCCTCCCCACCACCTCCTCCCCCCTCCCCCCAACTCCTCTCCCCTCCGTCCCCCCCCCCCTCCTCCCCCCCTCCCCGCCTCCCCACCCCCACACCACCTCCTCCCCCCCCCTCCCCCAACTCTCCCCTCCCCGCCTCCTCCCCCCCCTCCCCCGCCCTCCCCACCCTCCCCACCGGCTCCTCTCCCCCCTCCCCCAACTCCTCTCCTCCCCGCCTCCTCCCCCCCTTCCCCCCCACCACCTGCTCTTCCCCTCTCCCTCCTCCGCCTCCTCCCCCGCCTCCTCCCCCCCCTCCCCCACCTCCTCCACCCCCAACCCACCACCTCCCCCCCACCTCCTCCTCCCCCACCTCCTCTTCCCTCCCTCCCCCACCTCCCCGCCCCACCCCCCCACCACCACCTCCTCTCCCCCCTTCCCTCCACCCACTGCCTCCTCTTCCTCCCCCACCTCCTCCCACCCCACTGCCTCCTCCTCTCCCCCTTCCCTCCTCCCTCCCCACCACCCCACCCCACCGCCTCCTCCCCCTCCCCTCCCCTGCTTCCTACCCCCCTTCCCCCCTCACCGCCTCCTCCTTCCCTCCCCCGCCTCCCCCACCCCCAACCCACAACTTCCCCCTCCCCCCACCTCCTCTCTTCCCCCCCTTCCCCGCCTCCTAACCCCCCCCCCCCCCCCCCGCCTCCTCTGCCCAACCCCACACTCCACCGCCTCCTCCCTCTCCATTGCCACCCCCCCCCCCCCCCAGACTTTACAATCCACATCTCTTCAAACCCGTGTTGGAAGGAACCTCAGATGCTGGCTTACACCAAAGATAGACTCAAAGTGCCGGCGTATAACTCAGCGGGACAGGCAGCATCTCCGGAGAAAAGGAATAGTTGACATTTCAGGACGTGACCCTTCTTCTGACTGACAAACGTAGTTGGGGATAAGATGGTTTAGTTTAGTTTAATTGAGTTGAGGTGAGTTCATTGTCACGTGTACCGAGGGCACAGTGAAAAGCTTTTGTCGCGGGCTAACCAGTCAGCGGAGAGACGAGACGTGATTACAATCCAGCCATCTACAGACAGATACGTGATAAGGGAATAACATAAATAACATTTATGGTGCAAGATAAAGCCAGAAAAGTCCGATTAAAGATAGTCCGAAGGTCTCCAATGAGGTCTGCGGTATATCAGGACTGTGGAGGAAGGAACTGCAGGTGCAGGTTTAAACTGAAGATCGACGTTAAAAGCTGGAGTAACTCAGCGGGTCAGGCGGCAAATCTGGGGAAAAGGAATAGGTGACGTTTTCAGGTCGAGAGCCTTCTTCAGATTGCGGGTTGTCAGGACTGCTCTCCAGTTGTCGGTGGGATCATTGCCTCAGCAAGGCCAGCAGCATAATCAAGGACCAGTCCCACCTCGGCCACACCGTCTCCCGTCAGGCGAAAGGTATAGAAGCGTGAAAACGCTCACCTCCAAATTCAGGGATGGTTTCTTCCCAGCTGCTGTCAGGCAGCTGAACCATCCCACCAAGAACGCGGTCACGGGCAGTGTACAAACTCCGTGCAGGCAGCACCCGTGGTCAGACAATAGACAATAGACAGTGGGTGCAGGAGTAGGCCATTCGGCCCTTCGAGCCAGCACCGCCTTTCAATGTGATCATGGCTGATCATCCCCAATCAGTACCCCGTTCCTGCCCTACTCCCCATATCCCCTGACTCCGCTATCTTTAAGAGCCCTATCTAGCTCTCTCTTGAAAGCATCCAGAGAACCGGCCTCCACCGCCCTCTGAGGCAGAGAATTTCACTGACTCACAAAGTCTGTCCTCATCTCCGTTCTAAATGGCCTAGCTCTTATTCTTAATGTAAAACTCCATAGTACAAATGTAACTAGAAGTTGGAAATAACAGTGTGGTACTTTGGTACGGAACTTTATTTGCTACATATACTGAGGTGCAGTGAATTTTATTTTTGTGTACAGTTCAGTACAAATATTACTGTACATAAGCACTCAGATACATCTTAGATCAGCATCTCAGATACAGTACATGTGTACAGCAGTAGTACACTGAGACAGTACACAGAGTCGCCAGTTTGGGGCCATTTTCAAGTCCCAGTTGTTGGAAGTGCAGGGATCTTGACCTGACCATGAAGGCCCGTTGTCATGGCGACGCTGCAGGGTGGGCCTGGCCAAGCCTAGCCGTGGTGCCCTCCGCCGCTGTAGGCCGCGTGCACGCCACGCGCTTGCCCTCTTGGCCTCTAAATCAGAATCTCCACCTGAAAACGTCACCTATTCCTTTTCTCCAGAGGTTGCTGTCGGACCCACTGAGTTACTCCAGCAATTTTTGTGTCTATCTTCGGTAAGAATGTCATCGTTCTATCTGGGACGTATGACGATAAAACGCTCTTCTCACGTGACCCGTTACTGTAATAACAAGGTTCTGCAGAGGCTGATTTACCAAGGAACGACACAAACATGCTGGAATAAGTCAGCGGGTCAGGAGCATCTCTGGAGAACGCTTTTGAAGACGCGACCAAAAAGGTTGATGAGGGCAGAGCTGCAGATGCTGTGTAGATGGATTTCAGTAAGGCGTTCGACAAGGTTCCGCATGGTAGGCTGCTCTGGAAGGTTAGATCGCATGGGATCCAAGGAGAGATAGCTGAATGGACAGCAAATTGGCTCCATGGAAGGAAGCAGAGGGTGATGGTGGAAGGTTGCTTCTCAGACTGGGGGCCTGTGACTAGTGGTGTGCCTCAGGGTCCGTTGCTGGGCCCGTTACTGTTTGTCATCTACATCTATGATTTGGATGAGAACACACAGGGCAAGATTAGCAAGTTTGCTGATGGTACAAAAGTGGGTGGTTTTGCAGATAGTGAAGATGGTTGTGAACGATTGCAGCAGGATCTGGATCGATTGGCCAGGTGGGCGGAGGAATGGTTGATGGAATTTAACGCGGGGAAATGTCAGGTGTTGCATTTTGGGACGTCTAACATGGGCAGGACCTACACGGTGAACGGGCGGCCTCTGGGGAGTGTTGTAGAGCAGAGGGATCTAGGGGCGCAGGTGCATGGTTCCTTGAAGATCGAGTCGCAGGTAGATAAGGTGGTCAAAAAGGCTTTTGGCACTTTGGCCTTCATCAATCAGAGTATTGAGTATAGAAGTTGGGAGGTCACGTTGCAGTTGTATAAGACGTTGGTGAGAGGATGGTCCAGTTGCCTGATAACAGCTGGGAAGAAACTGTCCCTGAATCTGGAGGTGTGCGTTTTCACACTGCTGTACCTTCTGCCTGATGGGTGAGGGGAGAAGGCTTACTCCTTATTCTTAAACTGTGGCCCCTGGTTCTGGACTCCCCCAACATCGGGAACATGTTTCCTGCCTCTAGCGTGTCCAAACCCTTAATAATCTTATATGTTTCAATAAGATCCCCTCTCATCATCAATAATTACATTTTGAGGCTCTGAGAAGGGTGAAATCGATTAAATTTTACCTCTATTTGCTTCCCCCCAGCTAACAATGATCTAATCTACGTTTTCCTTGAACCGCATTCCCCTTTGATGTCTCGTTTTCACACCTCACCCTTCCTTATCTCTGTGCCTCACTCCCCCCCCTCCCCCCCCCCTTGATTCTCAGTCTGAAGAAGAGTCTCAACCCGAAACGTCACCCATTCCTTCTCTCCAGTCCGCTGAGACACTGCCTGTCCCGCTGAGTTACTCCAGCATTGTGTGTCTCTCCTGAAGTGTAATGAGATCAGGGCAGCCAAGATGGTGTTAGGTAGGAACGAGCTGCAGATGCCGGTTTATACTGAAGATAGACACAAAATGCTGGAGTAACTCAGCGGGTCAGGCAGCGTCTCTGGAGAAAAGGAATGCGTGACGTTTCAAGTCGAGACCCTTCTTCAGTCCAATCTGAAGAAGGGTCTCGACCTAATAAGGTATTGGTTTGGGCCTGTGATTGTCACGTGAACTGACATGCAGTGAACAGTTTTGTTTGCAAGCTGTCCTGTCAAATCAGATAGTGCGAAACATGAGTAGAATCGGAGAACAGTGTGTCACAGTTCACCGAGGTACAGTGAAAGCCTTATATGGCGTGCTAATTTTTATTTCTTGCTGTTGAGGGCGTGCAGCGTAGGTTCACAAGGTTAATTCCCGCAATGGCGGGCCTGTCATATGCTGAGAGAATGGAGCGGCTGGGCCTGTACACTCTGGAGTTTAGAAGGATCTGGCTCGAACGTGCTGGCTCGAAGGGCCAAATGTTCTCCTCCTGCACCTGTTTTCTATGTTTCTATGTTTCTAGGATGAGAGGGGATCTTATTGAAACCTATGAGATTATTAAGGGTTTGGACACACGCTGGAGGCAGGACACATGTTCCCGATGTCGGGGGAGTCCAGAACCAGGGGCCACAGTTTAAGAATAAGGGGTAAGCCATTTAGAACGGAGACGAGGAAACACTTTTCCACAAAGAGAGTTGTGAAAGTATGGAATTCCCTGCCTCAGAGGGCGGTGGAGGCCGGTTCTCTGGATGCTTTCAAGAGAGAGCTAGATAGGGCTCTTAAAGACAGCGGAGTCAGGGGATATGGGGAGAAGGCAGGAACGGGGTACTGACTGGAGATGGTCAGCCATGATCACAGTGAATGGCGGTGCTGGCTCGAAGGGCCGAATGGCCTACTCCTGCGCCAATTGTCTGTTGTCTATTGTCTAACTAGTCAGTGGAAAGACAATACATGATTACCACTGAGTCATTAACAATGTATGGATACATGTTAAGTGAATAATCTGATTTAACCTAATCGAGGAGCTCCATTTGGCACTGGAACCCTAATGTGCACATAGGTAAAGCAAAGAAAATACTGAAGGGCCTGTCCCACTTGGAGGTTTTTTCGGCAACTGCCGGTATCATTGACTGATGCATCAGGTCCCCGAAAGATTCACGGCGTGACGCGGCGTGACGGCGTATTGACGCCAGCGTTTTGTCAAGCGTCGCAACATTGTTGTTTCTCGCGGCTGGAGTTTGAAATGTTCAAAGTCTTTTGGCCACACTGATATGCAGTCGCCGGAAAAAATCGCCAAGTGGGACAGGCCCTGGAGGGTCCGGAATGCTGAACTGTTGTGTGTAATGAATACGCGTTTAGACAGAGGCATCAGATGCTTACAATACCAGGCAGCAGGGCTGATTCAGTTGAATCCCCCTCTACAACAGTTCAAGGGTCCGACAGTGTTATCTTGGTCACCTACGGTATGAACCTGCGCAGTGAAATTCATTTTACATGTACTGTGTTACACGTGCGGGATCGCCATTACTTAAAGTGCAAAGATGTACTGGAGCAGTTCCCTTGAACCGACATCCCTCTCCTCTCCTCGCCCGGCCATCCTTGTGTGCCGGGGGGGGGGGGGGGGGGCGCCTCCTGCAGCTGACCGTGAAGCCCCGGTTCACCCTCCCGCCGGCCCTCGCTCCTCGCACCCGACGTCTCCAGCTGCGTCCCGGATACGCCGACCGACCGACCGACCGACCGACGAGACTTCGGGCGAGTTGCGCCGTGCAATGAGCCTTTGGGACTTTTCCTCCCCTTTCGCTCCCACTTTGTTCAACCTAGGTTGACACCCATTGACGGTCTCCACAGCCGCCTGCGGCAATTAATTCCACAGATTCACCACCATTTGGTTTTTAACGTGATGGGGCGGTACGGTGGCGCAGCGGTAGAGTCGCTGCCTCCCAGCGCCACAGACCCGGGTTCCATCCTGAGCGCAGGCGCTGTCTGTACGGAGCTTGTACGTTTCTCCCCGTGACCTGCGCGGGGGCTTCCCCGGGATCTCCGGTTTCCTCCCGCGCTCCAATGGCGTACAGGTTTGTAGGTTAATGGGCTTGGTATAAATGTAAATTGTCCCTAGTTGTGTGTAGGATGGTGCTAATGTGCGGGGATCGCTGGTTGGCGCGGATTAACTAAACTAAACTAAACTTGGGTTGGTCGTTTCCCTGGCAATCATTGGAGAGTGAATTGCTGTTGTCAGTGGCTTTGAATTCACAATAAGGCCAGAACAGGAAAGGAGGCCAGATTTGCTTCCATTAAGAACATTTGCAGGCCAGATCTGGTAAGCAGAAGTCTCATGTGCATATTTGGTGAGTCTATCAGGCCCTTCAGCCCAACTGGCCCACACCGACCAACATGTCCCATCTACACTAGTCCCACCTGCCTGCATTTGGCACCTATCCCCCTAAACCGGTCCTATCCATGTATCTGCCTTAATGTTTCTCAAACTATTCAATTCAATTCAATCTTTAATTGTCATTGCGCAGTGTACAATACAGAGACAACGAAATGCAGTTGGTCTCTCCGAAGGGCGAACTTACGAATAAACAAGTAATACATATACAGTGGTATCCGTGCAATTTGCTGGTGATTGGATAGTCCGGGGTGGGGGGGGAGGGTGAGGGGTGGAGACAGGCAAGTCATTGAGGTGCAGCGTTGAGAAGTGTGACAGCCGCAGGGAAGAAGCTGTTCTTGAGCCTGCTGGTCCGGCAGCGGAGGGACCTGTAGCGTCTCCCGGCTGGGAGGAGGGTAAACAGTCTGTGGTTGGGGTGTGAGCTGTCCCTGATGATGCTGTGCTCCCTGCGCAGGCATGGACAGACTCCATGGAGGGGAGTGAGGAGCCAGTGATGCGTTGGGCGATCTTCACCACCCTCTGCAGAGCTTTCCGGTCGGCAACAGAGCAGTTACCATACCATACTGTGATGCAGTTGGTAAGGATGCTCTCGATGGTGCAGCGGTGGGAGTTCACCAGAATCTGGGGAGACAGGTGGACCTTCTTAAGTCTCCTCAGGAAGAAGAGACGCTGGTGAGCCTTCTTGATCAGCGAGGATGTGTTGTGGGTCCAGGAGAGGTCATCGGAGATGTTGACCCCCAGGAACCTGAAGCTGGAGACACGTTCCACCTCCGTCCCGTTGATATGGATGGGGTTGTGCGTGCAGCCTCTCGATCTCCTGAAGTCCACAATGAGCTCCTTGGTCTTCTTGGAGTTGAGGGCCAGGTTATTGTCGGCACACCATGCTGTTAGGACCTGAACCTCCTCCCTGTAGGCCGACTCATCGTTCTCGCTGATGAGGCCAGTCAACTATGCAGATTTATTTAAATTTAGTTTGGTTTAGTTTAGAGATTCAGCATGGGGAACATAGAAACATAGACAATAGGTGCAGGAGTAGGCCATTCGGCCCTTCGAGCCAGCACCATCATTCAATATGATCATGGCTGATCATCAGTACCCCGCTCCTGCTTTCTCCCAGTATCCCTTGATTCCGTTAGCCCGAAGAACTAAATCTATCTCTCTCTTGAAAACATCCAGTGAATTGGCCTCCCTTGTCTTGGGTGGCAGGGATTCAGTAGTTGGATCCCAATCCGGGTCTCTGGCGCTGTGAGGCAGCAACTCTACCGCTGGGTCACCTCAGATGTCGCAGATGTCTATCTGAGCTTGCCCCACACTTACCTGCATTTGATCCATAGCCCTCTAAAGCATAACGCAAAGTGCTGGATTAACTCAACGGGTCAGGCGGCGTCTCTGGTGAAAATGGGCAGGTTAACGTTTCAAGATGGGTCCCTTCATTGGCTTTGAGTCAAAGTGTGATAGCTACAGTGTGGAAACAGGCCCTTCAGCCCAACTCGTCCAATAATGTCCCAGCTACCCTAGTCCCACCTGCCTGCACTCAGTCCATAACCCTCCTATCCTATCCATATACCTCTCCAATTGTCTCTTAAACGATGGGATAGTCCCAGACTCAACTACCTCCTCTGGCAGCTCGTACCGTACACCCACCACCCTCTGTGTGAAAACGTTACCCGTCAGATTCCTATTAAATCTTTTCCCCTTCACCTTGAACCTATGTCCTCTGGTCCTCGATTCCCCTACTCTGGGCAAGAGACTCTGTGCGTCTACCCGATCTATTCCTCTCATGATTTTGTATACCTCTGTAAGATCTCCCCTCATCCTCCTGCGCTCGATGGAATACAGACCCAGCCTACTCAACCTCTCCCTTTAGCTCACACCCTCTAGTCCCGGCATCATCCTCGTAAATCTTTTCTGAACCCTTTCATGCTTGACAATATCTTTCCTATAACACGGTGCCCAGAACTGAACACAATATTCTAAATACGGTCTCACCAATGTCTTATAAAACTGCAACGTGGCCTCCCAACTTCTATACTCGAAACGATGACTGAGGAAGGCCAAAGTGCCAAAAGCCTTTTTGACCACCTTATCTACCTGCGACTCGACCTTCAAGGAACCATGCACCTGTACTCCTAGATCCGTCTGCTCTACAACACTACCCAGAGGCCGACCATTTACTTTATTCCCTCTGAAGCTTTTCTGTCCAAGTACCAGTCTAAGTTGCCCAAACTTAGTTAAACTAGTTAAAGGTGAGATACTAAATCTGCCGTTTTAGGATCTGAAGTATGTCTGGGTTTTAAGCCCCTGTCCCACAATGCGAGCACCCAAGAGCTCTCCCGAGTTAAAAAAATATATCAAACTCGTGGTAAGCACGTAGAATGTACGCAGGACCTCGTAGTGGATCCGTGGGAAGGTAGTGCAACCGTGGATAACAAGGGAAATCAGGGATGGTATCAAAACAAACGATGAAGCATACAAATTAGCCAGAAAAAGCAGCCTACCAGAGGACTGGGAGAAATTCAGAGTCCAGCAGAGGAGGACAAAGGACTTAATTAGGAAAGGGAAAATAGATTATGAAAGAAAACTGGCAGGGAACATAAAAACTGACAGCAAATTTTTTTATAGATATGTGAAGAGAAAAAGGTTAGTTACAACAAATGTAGGTCCCTTGCAGTCAGAAACAGGTGAATTGATCATGGGGAACAAGGACATGGCAGACCAATTGAATAACTACTTTGGTTCTGTCTTCACTAAGGAAGACATAAATAATCTGCCGGAAATAGCAGGGGATCGCGGGTCAAATGAGATGGAGGAACTGAGTGAAATCCAGGATAGCCGGAAAGTGGTGTTAGGTAAATTGAGTGGATTAAAGGCCGATAAATCCCCAGGGCCAGATAGGCTGCATCCCAGAGTACTTAAGGAAGTAGCCCCAGAAATAGTGGATGCATTAGTGATAATTTTTCAAAACTCTTTAGATTCTGGAGTAGTTCCTGAGGATTGGAGGGTAGCTAATGTAACCCCACTTTTTTTAAACGGGAGGGAGAGAGAAAACAGGGAATTACAGACCAGTTAGTCTAACATCGGTAGTGGGGAAAATGCTAGAGTCAGTTATTAAAGATGGGATAGCAGCGCATTTGGAAAGCGGTGAAATCATTAGACAAAGTCAGCATGGATTTATGAAAGGTAAATCATGTCTGACGAATCTTATAGAATTTTTCGAGGATGTAACTAATAGAGTGGATAAGGGAGAACCAGAGGATGTGTTATATCTGGATTTCCAGAAGGCGTTCGACAAGGTCCCACATAAGAGATTAGTATACAAACTTAAAGCACACGGTATTGGGGGTTCAGTGTTGATGTGGATAGAGAACTGGCTGGCAGACAGGAAGCAAAGGGTAGGAGTAAACGGGTCCTTTTCAGGATGGCAGGCAGTGACTAGTGGGGTACCGCAAGGCTCAGTGCTGGGACCCCAGCTATTACAATATATATTAATGGGGATGAGGGAATAGGTGAATGCACATCTCCAAGTTTGCGGATGACACGAAGCTGGGGGGCAGTGTTAGCTGTGAGGAGGATGCTAGGAAGGATGACTTGGATAGACTGTGTGAGTGGACAAATGCATGGCAGATGCAGTATACATGTGGATAAATATGAGGTTATCCACTTTGGTGGCAAAAACAGGAAGGTAGACTATTTCTGGGTGGCCGATTAGGAAAAGGGGAGATGCAACGAGACCTGGGTGTCATTGAAAGTAGGCATGCAGGTGCAGCAGGCAGTGAAGAAAGCGAATGGTATGTTGGCATTCATAGCAAAAGGATTTGAATATAAGAACAGGGAGGTTCTACTGCAGATCTTTGTACAGGGTCTTGGTGAGGCCACACCTGGAGTATTGCGTACAGTTTTGGTCTCCTAATTGAGGAAAGACATTCTTGCATGAAGGGAGTATGGAGAGAAGGTTCACCAGATACTGATTCCTGGGATGGCACGACTTCCATATGAAGAAAGACTGGATAGACTCGGCCTCCTTGCACCTATGTTTCTATGTTTCTATGTTTTCGACAGCTCGTACTCGGGAAACGAGGTAACTGACGGCAGGTACTCGGGAAACTCATGGACCTTTTTCTCACTGTTGAAAAAACTTCACGATTTACCGCGTTTCCCGAGTACGAGCCCGCGACGGGACATCCACGAGGTCCTACGTAGCCACATACATACCACGAGTTTGATTGTTTTTTATTAACTCGGGAGAGCTCTTGGGTGAACTCGCATCGTGGACAGGGGCTTTAAGGTACTGACTGGCTCTGGAAGAATCACCAGGGACAAGTTCACAATTTTTTACCGGCGGCGCAGGGTAGAGTCGCTGCCGCACGGCGCCAGCGACCCGCGTGCGATCCTGACCACGGGGTGCTGTCTGTACGGAGTTTGTACCTTCTCCCTGCTGTTTTTCTCTACACGCTCCGGTTTCCTCCCACGCTCCAAGGACGTGCCGGTTTGTAGGTTAACATAGAAACATAGAAATTAGGTGCAGGAGTAGGCCATTCAGCCCTTCGAGCCAGCAATATGATCATGGCTGATCATCCAACTCAGTATCCTGTACCTGCCTTCTCTCCATACCCCCTGATCCCTTTAGCCACAAGGGCCACATCCAACTCCCTCTTAAATATGGCCAACGAACTGGCCTCAACTACCTTCTGTGGCAGAGAATTCCACAGATTCACCACTCTCTGTGTGAAAAACGATTTTCTCATCTCGGTCCTAAAAGACTTCCTCCTTATCCTTAAACTGTGACCCCTTGTCCTGGACTCCCCCAACATCGGGAACAATCTTCCTGCATCTAGCCTGTCCAACCCCTTAAGAATTTTGTAAGTCTCTATGAGATTCCCCCTCAATCTTCTAAATTCCAGCGAGTACAAGCCGAGCTTAATTGGCTTTGGGACAATTGTAAATTGTTCTCGCGCAGGAAGGAACTGCAGAGGCCGGTTTAAACCAACGATTGACACAAAAAGCTGGAGTAACTCAGCGGGACAGGCAGCATCGGTGGAGAAAAGGATCGAGACCCTTCTTCAGATCTAAATTTAAATTTCCCCCAGTGTGTGTAGGGTAGTGTTAGTCTGAGAGGATTGTTGGTCTGTGCAGGCTTGTTGAGCCAAAGGGCCTGTTGATGCGATGTATCTCAAAACTACACTAAACTAAACTAAACAAAGACCACTACAGTGTAAGGTTTGTTTTCTGGGTAAATGCATTACCAGAGCGTTCAATACTTTATCGCAATTTAGTTGTTTCAGAAAGAGCAGGGTTGACTCATTATCGTACTATTGTGAAATGGCCACTGACTGATCCAGGGTCGTGGGCTCCCGTAGCAATTCACGCAGGTTGGTGATGTTCTGTCTGCAC
>CM069135.1:9316578-9339078 GCA_035221665.1 Okamejei kenojei
TGGTGGTTCAGTATTTATGTGGATAGAGAACTGGCTGGCAGACAGGAAGCAAAGAGTAGGAGTGAACGGGTCCTTTTCAGGATGGCAGACAGTGACTAGTGGGGTACCGCAAGGCTCAGTGCTGGGACCCCAGCTATTTACAATATACATTAATGATTTGGACGAGGGAATTAAATGTAACATCTCGAAGTTTGCGGATGACACGAAGCTGGGGGGCAGTGTTAGCTGTGAGGAGGATGCTAGGAGGCTGCAAGGTGACTTGGATAGACTGGGTGAGTGGGCAAATGCATGGCAGATGCAGTATAATGTGGATAAATGTGAGCTTATCCACTTTGGTGGAAAAAACATGAAGGTAGACTATTATCTGAATGGTGGCCGATTAGGAAAAGGGGACATGCAGCGAGGCCTGGGTGTCATGGTACACCAGTCATTGAAAGTAGGCATGCAGGTGCAGCAGGCTGTGAAGAAAGTGAATGGTATGTTAGCATTCATAGCAAAAGGATTTGAGTACAAGAGCAGGGAGGTTCTACTGCAGTTGTACAGGGTCTTGGTGAGGCCACACCTGGAGTATTGCGTACAGTTTTGGTCTCCTAATCTGAGGAAAGACATTCTTGCCATAGAGGGAGTACAGAGAAGGTTCACCAGACTGATTCCTGGGATGGCACGACTTCCATATGAAGAAAGACTGGATAGACTCAGCTTGTACTCGCTGGAATTTAGAAGATTGAGGGGGTGATCTCATAGAGACTTATACAAATTCTTAAGGGGTTGGACAGGCTAGATGCAGGAAGATTGTTCCCGATGTTGGGGAAGTCCAGGACAAGGGGTCACAGTTTAAGGATAAGGGGGAAGTCTTTTAGGACCAAGATGAGAAAATCGTTTTTCACACAGAGAGTGGTGAATCTGTGGAATTCTCTGCCACAGAAGGTAGTTGAGGCCAGTTTGTTGGCCATATTTAAGAGGGAGTTGGATGTGGCCCTTGTGGCTGAAGGGATCAGGGGGTATGGAGAGAAGGCAGGTACGGGATACTGAGTTGGATGATCAGCCATGATCATATTGAATGGCGGTGCAGGCTCGAAGGGCTGAATGGCCTACTCCTGCACCTAATTTCTATGTTTCTATGTCTGTTGTGTGTAGGATAGAGCTAGTGTACGGGGTGGTCGCTGGTAGGCGTGGAGTCGGTGGGTGTCAACACGGGCTCGGTGGGCTGAAGGGCCTGTTTCCATGCTGCATCTCTAAACTAAACTAGTGTGAAACGGGTGATCGATAGTCAATAGACAATAGACAACGGGTGCAGGAGGAGGCCATTCGGCCCTTCGAGCCAGCACCGCCATTCAATGTGACCGCGGCTGATCGTCCCCGGTCTGCGTGAACCCGATCCTGCTTCCTTGCGGTATTTTTCAATCAGTTGAATCAAAAATACAATCAGATGTTTTCTTCCTGCCTTGATTTAGATTGTAATTATCCATTGAGCCGGTCCAAATGTTGCCATTTCCTTCGCAAGATACTGTTTTTCATTTTTGCGTCACCGTTCCCGCTGATGTTAACGGCTGTTTATTGAGTCTTCAGCGATGTTTAAAAAAGGGTTGCTCCAGCAGTAAAGGAACTTCTTGTGGAGCAGCGCTTTTAGTCGCTGGTCTGAAGACCAGACATTCGCTTTTTCCCCAGTTCTCTGTGGAGTTTCCGTTCAGGAAATCAGGAAGGAAATGTGTGTGTGTTACACGACATTCCCTTTCATCCTTTCCCTCGCCTTCCCGCTCCGTCACACTCACTTATGTTAGTGGCCGCACGGTGGCGCAGCGGTCGGGTTGCCGCCTCACCGCGCCGGGGACCCGGGTCCGATCCCGACTACGGGCGCTTGCCTGTGCGGAGTTTGCACGCTCGCCCCGTGACCTGCGCGGGGTTTTAGTTTCTCCGAGGTCTTTAGTTTCCTCCCACACTCCAAAGACGTGCAGGTTTGTAGGTTGATTGGCGTGGTATAAATGTAAAAATTGTTCCTGGCGTGTGTGGGGTCGTGTTAATGTGCGAACTCGGTAGGCCGATGGGCCTGTCTTCATGCTGTATCTCTAAAATTAGAAAAACTCCAGTGACGTACAGGTTTGTAGGTGAATTGGTTTGGTATTTAAAGGTAAATTGTCCCTAGTGTGTGTGTGTGTGTGTGTGTGTGTGTGTGTGTGTGTGTGCGTGTGTGTGTGCGTGTGTGTGTGTGTGTGTGTGTGTGGGTGTGTGTCTGTGTCTGTGTGTGTGTGTGTGTGTGTGTGTGTGTGTGTGTGTGTGTGTGTGTGTGTGTGTGTGTGTGTGTGTGTGTGTGTGTGTGTGTGTGTGTGTGTGTGTGTGTGTGTGTGTGTGTGTGTGTGTGTGTGTGTGTGTGTGTGTGTGTGCGTGTGTGTGTGTGTGTGTGTGTGTGCGTGTGTAGGGTGGTGTTAATGTGCGGGGATCGCAGGTCAGTGCGGACCCGGTGGGCCAAAGGGCCTGTTTCCGCGCCGTTATAGGTAAACTAAATTTTTATCTCTAAACTTAACTAAACCACCGGTGGGAACAAAAGGCTTAAGGCAGGGCTGCCTGTTTATTTTCCTCACCACTAAGAGGATAATAATCCTCAAAATATGTGAGCAATTAAGCATTGTGAAAACCCACGTACAAGTCAGGCCACCATCTCAGGGACGAACTATGTTCCTTTCTATTTAACAAGCAGATAGTCGGGGGCGATAACATTTGCGATTGAGTAACGGAACAAAATAGGGCTTTATATTGGCATGATGAGGTGTTTTCAGTCTTGCAATCTACATTCTTCACCAATTACTGGGCATTGTAAAATAAGTTTCAATGGGCAGCGTCGTACAATGTCGTCTAGTTCTAGTTTTGTTTAAGGCAGACACAAAATGCTGGCGTAACACGGCGGGGCAGGCAGCATCTCAGGAGAGAAGGAACGGGTGACCTTTCGGGTGGGGACCGTTCTCAGTCTGAAGAAAGGTCTCGACCTGAAACGTCAACGATTCCTTCTCTGGAGCTAGATAGGGCTCTTGAAGGTAGCGGAGGTCATGAGCCATAGGAGCAGAATTAGGCCATTCGGCTCATCGTGTCTGCTCCGCCATTCAATCGTGTCTGATCTATTTTTCCCTCTCGATCCCATTCTCCTGCCTTCTCCCCGTAACCCGACACCCGCACTAATCAAAGATCTATCGACCTATTTTTTCAAATACCCATTGACTTGGCCTCCACAGCCTTCTTTGGCTGCAAATTCCACAGATTCACCACCCTCTGACTAAAGAAATTCTTCCTCGTCTCTGTTCTAAAGGTACGTCCTCTTATTCTGAGGCTGTGCCCTCTGGTCCTAGACTCTCCCACTAGTGGAAACATCCACTCCACGTCCACTCTATCCAGGCCTTCCACTATTCGGCATGGAACTGGAAACTCAAATGGTAGGCCGCAACAAAGCCTGCACTCCAGTAAATGTCTTCATCGAATGACTTTATTTTCTTGCGTAGGAAGGAACTGCAGATGCTTGTTTACACTGAAGAAAGACACAAAGTGCTGGAGTAACTCAACGGGTCAGGCAGCGTCTCTGGAGAAAGTGGATAGGTGACGTTTCGGGTCGGAATCCTTATTCAGACTCCAGCAATTTAGATATTGGCTGCATCATGCTTGCCCTTTCATAAAACTATGTTGACTATATAGTCTAAAGGAAATATGTTGTCAAGGTGGAAATGGTTCAGAGAAGATTTACAAGGATGTTGCCAGGATTCGAGGGCCTGAGCTGTAGGGAGATTGAGTAGGCCTGGACTTAAGAGGATGTGATCTCATTCAGGTGTATAAAATCATGTTTGGAAGAGATAGGGTAGACGCACAGAGTCTCTTGTCCAGAGCAGAGGAATTGAGAACCAGAGGACGTTGGTTTAAGGTGAAGGGTAAGTGATTTAATAGGAATCTGAAGGGGTAACATTTTCACACATAACGGGTGGTGGGTGTATGGAACAAGCTGCCAGAGGATTGAGGGCCGATCTCATAGAGACTTACAACATTCTTTAGGGGTTGGACAGGCTAGATGCAGGAAGATTGTTCCCGATGTTGGGGAAGTCCAGGACAAGGGGTCAGTCACAGTTTAAGGATAAGGGGGAAGTCCTTTAGGACCGAGATGAGAAAATCGTTTTTCACACAGAGAGTGGTGAATCTGTGGAATTCTCTGCCACAGAAGGTAGTTGAGGCCAGTTCATTGACCATATATAAGAGGGAGTTGGATGTGGCCCTTGTGGCTGAAGGGATCAGGGGGTATGGAGCGAAGGCAGGTACAGGATACGGAGTTGGATGATCAGCCATGATCATATTGAATGGCGGTGCAGGCTCCAAGGCCCGAATGGCCTGCTTCTGCACCTATTTTCTATGTTTCTATGTTTCTAGGAGGTAGTTGAGGCTGGGACTATCCCAACACTTAGAAACAGTTAGACGGGTACATAGATAGGGACCAAATGCGGGCAGGTGGGACTAGCGTAGATGGGACATGTTGGTCGGTGTGGGCAAGTTGGGCCGAAGGGCCCGTTTCCACACTGTTTCATGATGACTATGGCGACGGTGAAGGGTCTCGACCCAAAACGTCACCTATCCATGTTCCCCAGAGATGCTGCCTGACCCGCTGAGTTGCTCTGGCACTTGGTGTCTTAAAGGGCCTGTCCTACTTGGCCGTCTTTTGCGCCGTCATTTACGCGTCATATGTAAAATAGACGTCCCGCGCAAATCACGCGTCATCACGCGTCAGCACAGCAGTCTGGTGCGCGTGACGTCATTAGAATACCCTGCGGCGCGCGGCAGGACGTTAACGCAAGGACGTAAGGATGTTGACGCAATCATGCGTCACCACGCGATACACGTGAGACGTCGGGACGCCAGTGTACGACGCCAATGCATCAGCGTGCGTACCCGATGCGTCAGCGATACGTCACGCAGGTGGCACGCAAGGATTTCGTTCCTGTGCTAAATCCTGGAGCGCAGCGCGACAGCGTGCGCCACCACATACGAACCCACGCCACACCGTGCGCAACACATGCGCGCCCCACGCCTCACGATGCGTTGAGGTAATTTACATATAACGCGTAAATAAGGCGCAAATGAAGGCCAAGTGGGACAGGCCCTTAACTTTATTTTCTTGCATCTCAGCCACTTGACTCTGTTAAGGGCCTGTCCCACTTACATGCCCTTGGCACGCAAATTACGCGACCTCGTGGTCGCGTTGCGGTGCACGGGCGTGGCCGGTCCCACTGGGAAATGCGGAGGGGTATGTAGTTGTGCACGACATCGCGCGGGGCTCCGAAATTTTTGTAGCGAACGAAATCTTCGCCCGCCAACGGCCTGTCGCGGAACTGACGGCCAAAGTGGGACAGGCCCAAGACCTTGGCGTGGCGCAACATCTCACCTCCAACAGCAGCAGAAGCAGGCAAACGATCGCCGAGCTCGGCCTGGGGCTCACGGCCGTTGCGGTCCGGATCCGTCCCCGCTTCTCCTCCCAGAGCGGGGCCAAGAAAATTGAAGATGGACACAAAATGCAGCGGGACCGGCAGCATCTGGAGAGAACCCAGCGGGACCGGCAGCATCTCCGGAGAGAAGGAACGGATGACGTTTCGGGCCAGGACCCTTCTTTCAGACTGAAGAAGAGACGCTGCTGGTCCCGCTGAGCTACTCCTGCATTTTGTGTCCATCTTCAAATGACGCTACACGCGCTCCAGGCGGCTGTGCGGCCGAATGAAGTCGCGCGCGCGACCTTCGCGGGACCGTCCCGCCTCAACGCGACCATGAGGTCGTGTAGTTTGCGTGACAAGGACACGCAAGTGGGACAGGCCCCTTCAGGAGAGACACCTGGGTGCCTCCCAATGGCTGGAAACAAAGCCTTATTCTCTCCCACGGGCGATATCGCTGTAGATCAGCCTTGGGCAACAACGAACCACTCCCTGAACCTTGTCCATTTTATGGGCTCCGTAATGAACCTTGTTCTGTCGAGGCCCTGCCGTTAGCCAGACTAAATGCAAACTTTACAATAGACTCAAACAGAAAGGTTATCTCTACCTAATTACCAGTGGCAGGCATTTCAATTGCAGCATTGGGTGAGATATGATTTTTATTAACACTCTCATCAGCTGTTATCTTAAATGCCAATGCGATCGGTCAACAGAAACTTGACTCTGGCAATGCAATGTGCTGCTGTCACGTTTTAACCCCAGCATTGTCTTTTCATTTTCAAAACATTACAAATCGAGTCATCCAGCCACGGAAACAGGCCCACACCGGCCAACTACACGAGAGAAAGTGCTGGAGTAACTCAGCGGGTCAGGCCGCATCGGCTGGAGAAAAAGGAATAGGCGACGTTTCGGGTCAAGACCCCTCTTCGCTAGTCCCACCTGCCCGCATTTGGCCCGCATCCCTCCAAACCTGTCCTATCCGTGTACCTGTCTAAATGTTTCTTATACGTTCCGTTAGTCCCTGCCTCAACTACCTCCTCCGGCAGCTCGTTCCATACACCCACCGCCCTTTGTGTGAAAAAGTTACCCCTCAGAATCCTATTAAATCTTTTCACCCCTCTCACCTTAAACCTGTGTCCTCTGGTCTTCGATTCCCCTACACTGGGCGCAGAGGACTCTGTGCATAGAAACATAGAAACATAGAAAATAGGTGCAGGAGTAGGCCATTCGGCCCTTCGAGCCTGCACCACCATTCAATATGATCATGGCTGATCATCCAACTCAGTATCCTGTACCTGCCTTCTCTCCATACCCCCTGATCCCTTTAGCCACAAGGGCCACATCTAACTCCCTCTTAAATATAGCCAATGAACTGGCCTCAACTACCTTCTGTGGCAGAGAATTCCACAGACTCACCACTCTCTGTGTGAAAAATGTTTTCCTCATCTCGGCCCTAAAGGAATTCCCCCTTATCCGTAGATTGTGACCCCTTGTTCTGGACCTCCCCAACATCGGGAACAATCTTCCCGCATCTAGCCTGTGCAACCCCCTTAAGAATTTTGTAAGTTTCTATAAGATCCCCCCTCAATCTTCTAAATTCTAGCGAGTACAAGCCAAGTCTATCCAGTCTTTCTTCATATGAAAGTCCTGCCATCCCAGGAATCAGTCTGGTCAGGAATCATCTACCCGATCTATTCCTGTCATGATTTTGTACACCTCTATAAGGTCTCCCCTCATCCTCCTGCGCTCCAAGGAATAGCGTCCCTTTTTTCTTTACATTTCAAAATAGACTTTATTCAGGTAATAAATATATACAATACATGAGCAGTGAAACAAATTCATCCAACATTTTCGGAGGCTATACAAATTGTTGAATATAGTCTAAATACATTGCTCAAATGTCACAAGTCAGTCCCCTACTCGTGCCACTCATGTGCCACAGTGGCGTGGGATACCTTCCCTTATATTGAGGGGCGTCTCCACCATACCGTGCCCCCCATGTCCAGCGGCGGAAGGGCCTTAGACTGTGGCCCTCCCCCACCGAGCCTTGGCGTTGGCTGCACCGAGCTTCAGTGCGTCCCTCAGCACGTACTCCTGCAGTCTGCAGCGGGCCAGTCGGCAACATTCCCCGACGGACATCTCGCTCTGCTGGGTGGTGAACAATGCTCGGGCAGACCAAAGGCCGTCTTTCACCGAGTTGATGACCCTCCAGCAGCACTCGATGTCAGCCTCTGAATGTGTCCCTGGGAACAGTCCGTAAATCACCGAGTCCTCTGTGACGGAGCTGTTCGGGATAAAGCGTACCAGGGACCCTTGCATTCTTCTCCAGACTCTTTTAGCAAACACACACTCTGTAAAGAGGTGGGCAACCGTCTCCTCGCCATAGCAGCCGTCCCGAGGGCAGCGTGCGCTGGCAGTGAGGTTCCGACGGTGCAGGAAGGATCTGACTGGGAGGGCTCCCCTCACCGCCAGCCAAGCCAGGTCTTGGGGCTTGTTGGTGGTCCCAGCCTGCTCAACCTCTCCATATAGCTGGACCTCCCACATCATCTTTGGCTGTCGGCAAGGATTGGCAATGGAGCCACACTTGCAGTCAAAGCCGGGAGTCATTTTTAAGAATTGTTAAATGTGGATTACATTAAGAGGCATTTAAAGATTATTTGGCAACCAGTAAATTATTATTCCAACTGCATAGTGTAAAATGTATCCTTAATGCAGGAGGCGTGCAGATATTGGCATCCTTGCATTGCGTCCTGCTTTCAAAGTTTTGTCCAGTTTCGTCTATTACTGTCACGCGTACCGAGGTACAGTGAAAGGCTTTATTGTTAACGTGCCATGTGGAATTCATTGCCACAGAAGGCTGCAGTAGCCAAGAAGGCTGGGGGAGTCCGGAACCAGGGGCCACAGTTTAAGAATAAGGGGTAAAGCCACTTAGAACGGAGACGAGGAATCACTTTTTCTCACAGAGGGTGGTGAGTCTGTGGAATTCTCTGCCTCAGAGGGAGGTGGAGGCAGGTTCTCTGGATGCTTTCAAGAGAGAGCTAGATAGGGCTCTTAAAAATAGAGGAACCAGGGGATATGGGGAGAAGGCAGGAACGGGGTACTGATTGGGGACGATCAGCCATGATCACATTGAATGGCGGTGCTGGCTCGAAGGGCCGAATGGCCTACTCCTGCACCTATTGTCTATTGTCTATAATGTATGAACTATCCAGTCAACGAGAAGACTATACATGATTACAATCAAGCCGTCCGCAAAAAATAGTTACAGGAGAAAGTGTCTAATATTTAGCGCAAGATAAAGTCCTGTGAAGTATGATTAAACATAGTTTGAAGGTCTCCTATGAGGTAGATGGGAGGACAGGACCGCTCTCTTGTTGTTGGTAGGATGGTTCAGTTGCCTGATAACAGCTGGGAAGAAACTGTCCCTGAATCTGGAGGTGTGCGTTTTCACACTTCTGTACCTCTTGCCCGATGGGAGAGGGGAGAAGAGGGAGTGGCCGGGGTGCGACTGGTCCTTGATGACGCTGCTGGCCTTGCCGAGGCAGCGTGAGGTGTAGATGGAGTCAATGGAAGGGAGGTTGGCTTTGTGTGATGGTCTGGGCTGCGTCCACAACTCTGCTATTCCTAGCGGTCTTAGACGGGGATTCCCAAACCATGATGGGATGCGTCCCGCATGTATCCACAGTCCCAAAGTGGAGTGCCACCTGTAAATCCTACCACATCAACAAAACACAAAGTCCTGGAGGAACTCAGCTGGTCAAGCGGCATCTGTGGAGAGAAACGGACGGGCGACGTTTCTGGTCAGTTTGGTGAACGGATAGGACTAGGTTTTGGAGGGACATGTGCCAAATGCAGGCAGGTGTGGGACTAGTGTGTAGATGGGACGTGTGGGCCGGTGTGGGCAAGTTGGCCCGAAGGGCCTGTTTCCACACTGTAAGACTGCGAGTCTATGAATTAAAAAAAATATCTTTGGTTTTTCTTTCTTTAGAGAAAGGTTCTGACTTGTCACACTATCTAAGCCTGTCATCATTTTATGTTATTTTCTCCCAGCAAACCTCTGGCATTCGAGAGAAAATTATACAAGTCTGTCCAACCTCCCCCTGTATACATATAGGTCTGTCGGTTAATTTGTAGGATAATTGGCTTGGTAAAATTGTAAACTGTACCCAGTGTGTGTAGGGTTACTGATTGGGGATGATCAGCCATGATCGTAGAAACATAGAAACATAGAAACATAGAAAATAGGTGCAGGAGGAGGCCATTCGGCCCCTCGAGCCAGCACCGCCATTCATTGTGATCATGGCTGATCGTCCCCTATCAATAACCCGTGCCTGCCTTCTCCCCATATCCCTTGACTCCACTAGCCCCTAGAGCTCTATCTCACTCTCTCTTAAATCCATCCAGTGATTTGGCCTCCACTGCCCTCTGTGGCAGGGAATTCCTCAAATTCACAACTCTCTGGGTGAAAAAGTCTTTTCTCACCTCAGTCTTAAATGACCTCCCTTTTATTCTAAGACTGTGGCCCCTGGTTCTGGACTCGCCCAACATTGGAAACATTTTTCCTGCATCTAGCCTGTCCAGTCCTTTTTATAATTTTATATGTTTCTATAAGATCCCCCCCCTCATCCTTCTAAACTCCAGTGAATACAATCCTAGTCTTTTCAATCTTTCCTCATACGACAGTCCCGCCATCCCAGGGATCAATCTCGTGAACCTACGCTGGACTGCCTCAATCACGAGGATGTCCTTCCTCAGATTAGGAGACCAAAACTGTCCACAATACTCCAGATGTGGTCTCACCAGAGCCCTATACAACTGCAGAAGAACCCATTTACTCCTATTCTGAAATCCTCTTGTTATGAATATCGAACGGCGGTGCTGGCTTGAAGGGCCGAATGGACTACGCCTCCACCGATTGTCTGTTGTCTTTTTAAAAGTAAAGTGGATAGGTATATGGACGGGAAGGGAATGGAGGGGTATGGTCTGAGTGCAGGTAGATGGGACTAGGGGAAAACAAATGGTCGGCACGGACTGGAAGGGCCGAGAGGGCCTGTTTCCGTGCTGTAATTGTTATATGGTTATATGATAGGGTTAGTGTGCGGGGATCGCTGGTCGGTGCGGACTCTGTGGGCCGAAGGGCCTGTGTCCGCGTTGTAAACTAGACTAAACCATACATATTCGGTCCGGTATTCCAAGAAAATGATTCTCCTCCGACGACCTGAGCGTGACTCATGGTTTGAGGATGAGACACTGAGTGTCAGCATTGCCACTGGTCATCAGACACGAGGCTGACCACAGCCAGTCTGCACCTGGGTCTGTGTTCCGATGACCACCACAGCGGACAAACGGATTAAATCAGACTGGAAATGCAACCAACCGTGCAGTGACTCACGGGATTTTCCATTGCACCCACTGTCTCTGAAGGAACAGCGAGTTTAGGGTGAACGACTGCAGTAACTTCCCCGTGAATCTGTTTACTGTTTGCAAGGAGGCAAGGCAGACTAAACTAACTGACGCAGGCAGCGAGGACCAGAGGAAATCAGCACTCAACGCAATCATGTATCTCACGGAGAAACAGGAACTCGGTGAAGAACAGTTTGAGACGTTTGAAGGCACCGCAGTGAAACCAAAAATGTTTCGTTTTTTCGGTTTAGTTTAGTTTAGAGATACATCACGTAAACAGGCCCTTCGGCCCACCGATCTGCCCTGACCAGCAATCCCTGCGCACTCACACTATCCCACGCACATGAAAAGGACAACTTTCAATGTTACCAAAGCCAGATAGCCAGTTCATGCTTGATCAAGGGTGTTTTATCATGAATGTTTTATTATTATTAGTGTTTTCGGAGTCATTCGTAAATGTCACTGTATGTCATGTTGTTACTTGTGGGCGGAGCACCAAGGCCAATTCCTTGTATGTGAATACTTGGCCAATAAAGTTACTTACTTACTTACAAACTTGCACACCCGTGGAGTGTGGGAGGAAACCGGAGCACCCGGAGAAAACCCACGCAGGTCACGGGGAGCACGTGCAAACTCCGTACAGACAAAGGGCAAAGGACATTTATTGTCACAAACACCAACTGGTGCAGTGAAATTTGAGTTACCGTACAAATAAGACAAACACAACACTATAGAATTTAACATAAAACATAAAACATCCCCACACAGCAGAATCAAGGTTTCCCACTGTGAGGGAAGGCACCAAAGTCAGCCTCTTCCTCGATGTTCCTGATGTTCACCCGTGGTCGGGGCCTCCGGAGCCGGGCGCAGTCGCCGCTACGGGCGGCCCACCGCTCAGGCCTGCTCGCCGGGATGTTGGAACTCCAACGTTGGAACAGGAGGCCAACCTCAGCAGCTTGGACCTCCAAAACGGCCGCTTCCCACCAGAGTCCGCAGCTCCCGACGTCCCCAGGCCGCGCCGGGCGGAGATTCACGCTGGCGGCCCTCGGCAAAGGGCCCCAGGGACTCCGCGATGTTGAGGCCAGCGCCGCCCGCGTTGGGAGCTCCACGAACCGCGATGTTGGAGCAGTGGGCCCAACGCTCCAGAGCTTCACATGGCGATCGAGGTAGGTATCGCCCGCTCTGCGGTGAATCTAACACCGTACCGCAGCTGCCGAAGCTCTGGTGCGGTCCCCGGTCTCCGGCAGGAAAGGCCGCTCCGATCCAGCTGGTCGGCCGCGAGGAGGGGGAGGGGGCGAGGACGCGACCCGGAGAAATAGTCGCATCATCGCCAGGAAGTGACTGGGAAGCGGGTTCACCCTTACCCTCCCACCCCCCCCCACATAAAAAGCTAAAGAAATCTCCCAAACAAACCATTTAGACAAACTAAAATTTTGCAAAACGATGGAAAAAACGGACATGGGGCCCAGAACTGAAGCCAGTCCTCTAAATGTGGGCAGCACCAGTGTTGTTTACGACTGTGAAGGCCCCGTCCCACTTACGTGTCTATTACAGGCGACTGCCGGCACCCATGATAGGTCGCCGAAATTTTCGACATGTTGAAAATTCAGCGGCGATCGGAAAAGCGTTACGACTCTTTGGAGACCCTCTCACGGCCATCGGAGACCCTCTCATGACCTATCACGACATCTCACGACCTATGACGGGTGCCGGGAATCGCCGGTAAAGGTCGCGTGAGTGGGACAGGCCCTTAACATGACGTCCTAACCTGAGCTACACTGAATACTCGGACTGATGGGGGCCAATGTGCGGAAGACTTTCTTGACCCCCCCTCCCCTGGCTACCAGTGAGGCCACTTTCAAGGAAGTGGGAGATGGCAAACCTCACGTGGTCATCCCTGTTTTGACTAATGCGACAACCCGACGTGCACAAGCAAGGACGATCAAATAGAACAAGTTGACCTACCACGTTAGGCTGTGCATGCCATACGCAAGAAGAAAAGTCCAGATCCCTCGGCTCCACAACGCTCCACAGAGGCCGACCGTTCACTGTGCGGGTCCTGCCCTTGTTAGGCGCCCCCAAATACAACATCTCGAGCCTCTCTGTATTAAATTCCATCAACCATTCCACAGTCTCCCAGTCTTTAATAAAGGATAAGAAGGGGCAAAGGTGGCATTTATAACTGATCTTTAATTATCCTTGTTTAAGATCTATTGCATCCGCTGCTCTAGGTGTCAGCTGCTCTACATCGGTGAGACCAAGCGCAGGCTTGGCGATCGCTTCGCCCAACACCTCCGCTCGGTCCGCATTAACCAACCCGATCTCCCGGTGGCTCAGCACTTCAACTCCCCCTCCCGTTCCGAATCCCGACCTTTCAATCCTGGGCCTCGTCCATGGCCAGAGCGAGGCCCACCGTAAATTGGAGGAGGAGCGCCTCACATTCCGCTCGGGCACTTTGCACCCCAGCGGTATGAACATTGACTTCTCTAATTTCAGCTAGTCCCTACTTTCTCCTCCCCTTCTCATCTCTCCCTCAGCCCACCGTCTCCGCCTCCTCCTTTCTTCTTCCCCCCCCCCCCCACCCTCAAATCAATCTGAAGAAGGGTCTCCACCCGAAACGTCGCCTATTCCTTCGCTCCGTAGATGCTGCCCCACCCGCTGAGTTTCTCCAGCACTTTTGTCTACCTCTATAATCCTTGATATTGCAATCAAACCGTCCTCAATAATTGAACGATTATGTTCATTATAGATGCTCATATCGAATATGTTCCTTGGAATATATTTGAGTGGAATATTTTTCCCACAGGGAATGGAGGGATATCAATTGTATGCAGGCAAGATGAGATTAGTTGATCATGGCATTGGCTTAGCGAACAATGTGGACTGTTTCTGAGCTGCAATGTTCTATGTTCCATCTTTTACCTTCTATGTTCCATGTACAGACTTACCATTTAAAATGGTTTCCGATTTTGTTTTATATTAATATTGCATAGTATTGTAGTCCATTTTAGCTTGCAGTATTCAGATTTAGGTTCAGGTTTATTAGTGTCAAATGTACCGAGGAACATTGTCAAAAACCTTGTTTAGCATGCGATCTAAACAGTTCAGATATACTGCGCATCAAGATTCAAGAGAGTTTATTGTCCTGTGTCCCAGATAGGACAATGACATTCATGTTACTGGAACATAGTAGGCATGACTACAGAACAGATCAGTGTGTCCATATACCATTATATCAATATTACATATTACAACATTACATCAATAAATAAGCAGATAAAATGCAAATAAATAGATAATGGTCTATTAGTGTTCAGAGATTTGTTTCAGTTGAGTTTAATAGTCTGATGGCTGTGGGGAAGTGGCTATTTCTGAACCTGGACGTGGCAGTCTTCAGGCTCCTGTATCTTCTACCTGAAGGCAGCGGGGATGAGGGCCTCGCAGCGAATGCAGCGCCGGAGACCCCGGGGTTCGACCCCGACTACGGGCGCTGCCTGTACGGAGTTTGTACGCTCTCCCCGCGACCTGCGTGGGTTTTGTCCGACAATGAAACTGGTGGGACGACTGTGATGCCGACCTCATCTCCGCTGCCTGAACGGAGGGTCCATGGCCCTCCGTACCACCTGTTAATGGACAGGATGGAGTGTAGCATCGGAGAGGACATGCCTTGCACTGAACGTTATCATGTGTCCCTACACTGTGAATTATGCATTGGCCATTTCCACCAAAGGGCCTGTCCCACTTGCCGGCATCATATTAGGGTCGGCAAAAGAAAAATGTTGCGACAATTGAAAAACCACCGCGCGTCAATACGCCATCGTGGCGCGTCGTACGCCATCACACTGCGTCAGCACCGCGTATTTGTCGGTGACCCTGATACATCAGTCAATGATGCCGGCAGTCGCCGAAATAAATCGGCAAGTGGGACAGGCCCTTAACTGGTTAGCACACAATACAGATTTTCCAATGTACCAACACAAATGTGACACTAATCTAAACTCAAAACCCCGCCGACGGCCCTGCCGTTGAATGTGATCATGTTTGATCCAACGCAGACTCTTCCGCCAGATCCCATTAACCCTCAATCCCCTGATCTTTCAAACACATATCTGCCTTCCCTTTTATTACTTCCCATGAGCTGTCCTCAGTCTCTCTCTCTCTCTCTCTTTCTGTCGGGCAGCGAATTCCAGAGATTCGCAGGAAAGCCTTTGAACTGCCAGAGGAGCCTTGTAAACACAGGGTTTAATGTCTTCCTGGATACAACATTTAAGGCGAAGTGGGAAAAGATTGGGTGGGAATCTGAAGAGTAACCCTTTCACACAAAGGGTGCTGGGCGAAGGGAAGAAGCTTACCAGAGGCAGGGATTGGCGCAACGTTTAAGAAACAGTTAGACAGGTACTTGGACAGGACAGGTTTGGAGAGATATGGGCCAAGTGCAGGCAGGTGGGACACGTGTAGCTGGGACATGTTGGCGGAAGGGCCTGTTTCCCTGCTGTCTGACTATGACTCTAACTGCTTCAGTAGGTTATAGAGTCATAGTCAGGGGTTACGGGAAAAAAGGCAGGAGAATGGGGTCGAGAGGGAAAGATAGATCTGCCCATGATTGAATGGCGGAGAAGACTTGATGGGTGGAAAGGCCTAACTCTGCTCAGGCAGGTGGGGACTAGCGTAGCTGGGACTTGATGTAGTGTAGATTGATCCCGATGTTGGGGAAGTCCAGGACAAGGGGTCACAGTTTAAGGATAAGGGGGAAGTCTTTTAGGACCGAGATGAGAAAATCGTTTTTCACACAGAGAGTGGTGAATCTGTGGAATTCTCTGCCACAGAAGGTAGAGGCCAGTTCGTTGGCCATATTTAAGAGGGATGTGGCCCTTGTGGCTGAAGGGATCAGGGGGTATGGAGAGAAGGCAGGTACAGGATACTGAGTTGGATGATCAGCCATGATCATATTGAATGGCGGTGCAGGCTCGAAGGGCCGAATGGCCTGCTCCTGCACTAATTTCTATGTTTCTATGTTTGTTGGCCGGCGTGGACAAGTTGGGACGAAGGGCCTGTTTCCACGCTGTATGACTCTGTGACTAAGACACAGCAAAAGAATGACCAAGGATAGGTGGGGCCCACAACGGTCCACTGCTGAGCCCTTTTAAGAGTAACACACTTGACCTCATTATGGCGGCAACCCTCATCGGAATTGCCCTCTCGTTGCCTTGCCGATTGAAAACCCCTCACACCAGGTACGTGGATAGGACAGGTTTAGAGGGGTATGTGGGCCAAAGGCGGGCAGGTGGGACTAGTACAGATGGGACGTTTTTGGCCAGTGTGGACAAGTTGGGCTGAAGATATTGAAACATATAAGATAATTAAGGGCTTAGGACACGCTGGAGGCAGGAAACATGCTCCCGGTGTTGGGGGGAGTCCAGAACCAGGGGCCACAGTTTAAGAATAAGGGGTAAGCCATTTAGAACGGAGACGAGGAAACACTTTTCCTCACAGAGAGTGGCGAGTCTGTGGGATTCTCTGCCTCAGAGGGCGGTGGAGGCCGGTTCTCTGGATGCTTTCAAGAGAGAGTTGGATAGGGCTCTTAAAGATAGCAGAGTCAGGGGATATGGGGAGAAGGCAAGGAACGGGGTACTGATTGGGGATGATCAGCCATGATCACATTGAATAGCGGTGCTGGCTCGAAGGGCCGAATGGCCTACTCCTGCGCCTATTGTCTGTTGTCTATTGAAGGGCCTGTTTCCACTCTGTATCACTCTAGGACTCTGTGACGCAATGACTCACAAAGTACTTCCTTCAATGTAAATAAGAAGCCAAGGCTCACCACAGCTGCTGGGAACAATTGAAGGTGTTTGAGAAATATTTGCAGGCAATGTGGCAACACTGCATTGCACAAGGACAGAAGTTGCATGGTTCACCGGCTAGTTCAGGAGCTGAAGTGTGCGCGAGGTGTAAGTTTACTTCTGGTCAGCGATACTAAGTGGTTGAGGGGGAACCAGCCTCACGCCACAGTCATATAGCAAGCTCGTTCCATACGCCCACCACCCTTTGTGTGAAAAGACCCCTCAGTTTCCCTATTAAATCTGTACCCCTTCACCTCAAACCTATTGTTCAAGAAGGAACTGCAGATGCTGGAAAATCGAAGGTAGACAAAAATTGCTGGAGAAACTCAGCGGGTGCGGCAGCATCTATGGAGCGAAGGAAATAGGCAACATTTCTGGTCGAGACCCTTCTTGGTTTCGGCCCAAAATGTTACCCATTTCCTTCGCTCTATAGATGCTTCTGCACCCCACTGAGTTTCTCCAACACTTTTGTCCACCTTAAACCGATGTCCTCTGGTCCTCAATCCACCTCTGTGCGCCAACCCGATCTGCTCCTCTCATGATCTTGTGCACCTCAATAAGATCGCCCCTTATCCTCCTGCTCTCCAAGGAGTAGAGACCTAGCCTGCTCAACCTCTCCTTCGTGTAGGACAGAAACAGGTCCATTGGCCCACTAAGTTCATGCTGAGGATGGTGATGATGAGCCAGCATTGAATAGCAGAGTAGACTTGATGGGCCAAATGGACTAATTCTGCTCCTATCTCTTATGAACTTATGAGCGTGCCCACACTGACAACGTCTAAGGAACAATTGGACCGGCACAGGTTTGGAGGGATATGGACCAAATGCAGGCAGGTGGGACAAGTGTAGCTGGGACATATCGGTCGGTGTGGGCAAGTTGGGCCGAAGGGCCTGTTTCGAAGCTGCATCACTCTAAGACTCGATGACTCCATGACACTAAGTTCCCTTTATATTATTATTTGGTAAATTAATTTACTCCCTCATATATCCCGAGCAGTTCTGAATACGTTTCATGGGCCTTTCCCACTTAGGCTATTTTTTTAGGCGACTAGACGGTCGCCGGGGCGACGCCTGTATGGTCGTGAGTCGTCTCCTCAGTCGTCCAAAGGGTGGTAGCGTCTTTCTGGTCGCCGACGGATTTTCAACATGTTGAACATTTTCAGAGACAGTCGGCGACAGTGGGTTTGACGCCAGTGAGCGTAGCGGTGACTTTTCCAGGCGTAGGTGCTGACGTATCTGTCGCCGGGTTAACGTAGGTTGTCGCCGGTGCGGACTTCATTTCTTCTTGTTGTTTAAAGTAATGACTCTATTTCAAATTTTATGTCGAAGGATGGGGGGGTCCAGTCGCCGGTTTTTCCGCGACCTGCTACGACTATTGACAGTCGCCGGCAGTCACCTAAAAATAGCCTCAGTGGGACAGGCCCATTAGTTTTTAAAATAATGTGCTCTGATCTTCTTGATTAGATTACAATTAACAAATGTTCCACATAGTGAGATGTTGTGTGACATTTAGTAAAAAATAAAGATTGCATGTGACTCTTGCATTAAATGGTGACGTCCCTTGATGTAGCTTCTAATTAATCTTTCTCTAATTAAAAGATGGAAGTCATACCTTTATATTTACCTGGTTTTCACAGGACTTTAATTAAAAATTGTTTAACATTATGAAACAAATTGAATAAAGCTGTGAAACGCTGACATGTCGATGCAGTTTTATTTTAGACCTGACTAAGTGGGACCCATTGGGTCCCAGCAACACACGGGAGGGCTGGTTCCCCAACGCAATATTCCACCTCTCCACCAATTCCAATATTGGTGGCCAGTGGGGGGGGGGGGGGGGGGGGGGGAGGGGGGGGTGTTCTGGAGGGCTAGCATGGGTGTTGTGGGTCAAGTCAAGTCAAGCACTGTGAGTGCAGGGCCAACTTCAATCCACTTCATTTCAAGTCAATCCATTTCAAGTCAAGTCAAGTCAAGCACAGGGCAGGCGGGACCAGCCATCAATACAATCCATTTGCTTTCATTTCAGGGGAGGTCAAGCAAAGCAAAGGCAACACAAAAGCAAAAGCACAGGGCAGGCCAAACAACTAATTTAATTTAATTTCCGTTTCCATTTCCATTTCAATTTCAAGCACAGGGCAGGCCAAACAACTCATTTCATTTCATTAAGGACTAACAAATCATTTATTACAAGCACATTAAGGGTTAACAAATCATCATTCATTGCCAGCACATTGCTGGCTAACAAATCATTTATTGCAAGCACATAAAGAGTTAACCACATAAACCACATAACCACATTAAGCACATAATGGCTAGACTCACAGTTCAGTAGACACACAGTTCAGTAGACTCACAGCAGAATCAGAGTTGTGGCCTCTCCCTCGCGATCTTCCAGAGTGACTGACTCATGCCCAGGCATCCAGAGTTTTATAGTCCTGCCCCCCTCCCCCCCCCCCCCAGAATCATGGCGATTGACTGGCGAAAGGACCAATCAGCTGATCTCAAGATGTTTTAAACATTCATAACTTTTTTATTTTTCATCGATCGGAAAAATCCTCGGGGCTGCTTCAGTGGAGGAGGACTGTGAGTAAGGTGACCAAAAATCATAGCGATATATGGTAGCGGTTTTTCTAAAATCAACATACAACGCAGACTGGAAGTGGTCAAGATTAGACTTTTAGTTATATAGATACTCGTGGTGTAACTTCTTCTTCTTGCGTGTGGCGTACACAGCCTAAGGTTGTAGGACAACTTGTTCTAATTGATCTTATTTGATGGTGCACGCCAGGTTGATTGCATTGGTCGTAACATGGCGGACCACGTGAAGGTTGCGATCTCCCGCCCCGTGGTGTAACTCGGCGGGATAGTCAGCATCTCTGGAGCCATGGAATGGGTGATGAATCAGGCCAGGACAATATCAATGGATATTTTTAAGGCAGAGATAGACAAATTCTAGATTGGTGCGGGTGTCAGGGGTTACGGGGAGAAGGCAGGAGAATGGGGTTAGGAGGGAGAGATAGATCAGCCATGATTGAATGGCGGAGTAGACTTGATGGGCTAAATGGCCCAATTCTACTCCGATCACTTATGAACTTATGAACTTAAGACCCTTCCTCAGACTCCACATAATGTTGGAATAACTCAACGGGCCGGTCAGCTCTGGAGATAAAGGGACAGAAGAGTCTGGAGAAGTGTCCTGGTCTGAAAGGTCACTCGCACTTTTTCTCCAGAGATGCTGTCTGACCCGTTGAGTTACTTCAGCATTTTATGTCTATCTTTGATATAAACCAGCATCTGCAGGTCGTTCCTACATGGGTTTTATTTTAGGATGGATAGACCAGAATGGAGAAATATATATATATTACAATCGACAATAGGTGCAGGAGTTGGACATTCGGCCCTTCGAGCCAGCACCGCCATTCAATGTGATCATGGCTGATCATCCCCAATCAGTACCCCGTTCCTGCCTTCTCCCCCATATCCCCTGACTCCGCTATCTTTAAGAGCCCTATCTAGCTCTCTCTTGAAAGCATCCAGAGAACCGGCCTCCTCCACCCTCTGAAGCAGAGAATTCCACAGACTCACCACTCTCTGTGAGAAAAAGTGTTTCCTCGTCTCCATTCTAAATGGCTTACCCCTTATTCTTAAACTGTGGCCCCTGGTTCTGGACTCCCCCAACATCGGGGACGTGCCTCTAAGGTATCCAAACAATGACACAGGACTTTACTTTGGCGACATTTTGGGACATCAGCAAACAGTTCAGATTGCCCGCATTATAAAAAGTAGAGGGGGAACAGTGGCGCAGCGGTAGAGTTGCTGCCTCTCAGCGCCAGAGTCCCGAGTTAGACCCTGACTACGGGTGCATGTCTGCACGGAGTTTGTACGCTCTCCCCTTGACCTGCGTGAGATTTCTCCGAGATCTTCTGTTTCCTCCCACACTCTAAGGACGTGTATGTTTGTAGGTTAATTGGCTTGGTGTAAATGTAAATTGTCCCCAGTGTGTGTAGGATAGTGCTAGTGTGCAGGGATCACTAGTCAATGTGAACTCAGTGGGCTGAAGGGCCTGTTTTCAACACTGTATCTCTAAACTAAGATAAACTAGAGGATAAACCCTCATGCATCTTGTTCCTAACCATTCTTCATCCTGATCTGAAACGACGTCTATCCATTCCCTCCACAGATGCTGCCTGACCTTCTGAGTTCCTCCAGCACTTCATGGGCACTCCAGCAGCTCGTTCCATACACCCACCGAACTTTGTGTATATAAGTTATTGAATATTCAATTTTTCCCCCCTCACCTTAAACCCATGTCTTCTGGTTATCAGTTCACCTACTCTGGGCAAGAGACTCTGTGCACCTTCCCGATCTATTCCCCTCATGATTTTGTACACCTCTATAGGATCACCCCTCATCCTCCTGCGCTCCAAGGAATAGAGTCCCAGCCTGCTCAACCTCTCCCCATAGCTCACACCCTCTAGTCCTGGCAAAATCCTCGTAAATCTTCTCTGCACCCTTTCCAGCTTGACCTCACAACTTAATACTCTGACTGATGAAAGCTAATGTGTCAAAAGCCTTTTTCATCAGTTACAGGGGCAGAATTAGGCCATTTGGCCCTTCAAGCCTACTCGGCCATTCAGTCATGGCTAATCTCTCCCTACTAACCCCATTCTCCTGCTTTCCCATAACCCCTTATGCCCGTACTAATCAAGATTCTGTCAATCTCTGCCTTAAAAATATCCACTGACTAGGCCTCCACAGCCCTCTGTGGCAATGAATTCCACAGATTCACCACCCTCTGACTAAAGAAATTCCTCCTCATCTCCTTCCTAAAGGAACGTCCTTTCATTCTGAGGCTGTGACCTCTGGTCCTAGACTGCCCCCACTAATGGAAACATCCTCTCCACATTCACTCAATCCAGGCCTTTCATTATTCGGTGACTTTCAAAGAGGTCCCCCTTCATTCTTCTAAACTCCAATGAGTACAGGCCCAGTGCCATCAAGCGCTCATCATATGTTAACCTACTCATTCCTGGGATCGTTCTTGTGAACCTCCACTGGACCCTCTCCAGGAGCCAGCACATCCTTCCTCAGATATGGGGCCCAAAACTGCTCTGAATACTTTTTTGACCACCCGATCTGTGGAATTCTCTGCCTCAGAGGGCGGTGGAGGCCAGTTCTCTGGATGCTTCCAAGAGTGTGAGATAGGGCTCTTAAAAATAGCGGAGTGGGGGGGTATGGGGAGAAGGCAGGAACGGGGTACTGATTGGGGACGATCAGCCATGATCACATTGAATGGCGCTGCTGGGCTCGAAGGACCTAATGGCCTACAACAGGTCATAAGTTCAGCAGTTATAGAAGCAGAATTAGGCCATTCAGCCCATCAAGTCTCCACCATTCAATGGCTGATCTACCCCTCCCTCCGAACCCCATTCTCCTGCTTTCTCCCCATAAACCCCCGACACCGGTATTAATTGAGAATCTATCTAACTCTGCCTTAAGAATATCCATTGGCTTGGCCTCCACAGCCTTCGGTGGCAAAGAATTCCATAGAAACACAGAAGTAATGAACCCGCATAAATGTTTTTTTCTCGCAGGCAAACAGTTGAAGAACCAGCCTTATTGTAAGCAAATCCAAGGGAAAATTTGCAAGAAGCCTTTGCATAAATGGCAGGTGGTAAGCGCTCAGTTAATCGTTTTTTGTGGTTGAATTACATTTAAACCCTGGCCTGACAATCAGGACTACTGTGAGCAACAAGTCACAGAAACATAGAAACATAGAAATTAGGTGCAGGAGTAGGCCATTCGGCCCT